>VWRR01000014.1:0-530042 GCA_013995675.1 Cyanidiococcus yangmingshanensis | reverse complement strand
CCCCATTCCCCCAGTCCCCCATTCCCCCATTCCCCCCATTCCCCCCATTCCCCCCATTCCCCCCATTCCCCCCATTCCCCCCATTCCCCCCATTCCCCCCATTCCCCCCATTCCCCCCCATTCCCCCCATTCCCCCCATTCCCCCATTCCCCCCATCCCCCCATTCCCCCCATTCCCCCCATTCCCCCCATTCCCCCCATTCCCCCCATTCCCCCCATTCCCCCATTCACCCCATTCCACTGAATCATCTCTTACACTCCATTCACCGCCTTTCACTGAATCATCTTTTTCACTCCATTCACCGCAATTCACCCCAATTTCATCATGTCATCCCATATCCCTTATTCCACTGGGGCATCTCAATAGCCCCATATTCTTTATCTACAGTGTTTCAATGATGACTCGAGTCAGCACGTTCAATGTCTTTGTGCCATGCACTTCATCGATTTTTCTCTGAACATTCTGCTTGGCTGGCGCTGACCAGGTTGGTGTTCGCCCGTAGAATGGTGTTTCTGCGTTGCTTGCCGACTCTGTCTCTTTATGTGGAGATTGTTTTGGTCACCTTGTTTAGCTTTTGTTTCGGTTGCTGTCGCTATCTGCTACCTTTATTATTAGCTCACGTTTTTGTGCTTTCTACTTTGATGATTTCGTTTTGTGTTTTTCTCTTGCGTTGTTTTATATCCTCCAGACAGGGTTGTGCATCTATATTTGTTTACGGACGCTACTAGCTCTTTATTTGTTTAACTCTGGGTCTTTTCTTCGGTAACGATTTAGGTCTAGATCCTTACCAGTAGGTTGCTTCTCGGTTTGGGGAACCGTTTCGTATTGTCAATCTTTGTGCTCTAGTTCAGATCTTCATCCTCAGTGCTCTTTCGCCGCCGTTGGGCATGCGTACTGGACGCAGCGCTGGCGCACGCCTCGGATTTGGATCGCTCCCAGGGTTACTCGTCGCGGATCATTCGATTCCAGATTCGATAGCGCACCTCCTTGCGCACAACCATCGGATCACACGGTACTCGTTAGGTAGCCCAGGGGTGCTATGCTGGCGCCGCCATCGCCGCCATCGATTCCGCGCTCCTTGGCCGTTCTGCGATGCCGCCGCTCCCATCCCAGAGGCCCGGCGTCCAACCTGATCTCTTGGATATACTTCACTGGCCCAATGGCGCCTGCTCATCTTGGATAGGCATGCTGCCGATCG
The DNA here is from genome assembly GCA_013995675.1 of Cyanidiococcus yangmingshanensis. Classification (NCBI taxonomy): domain Eukaryota; phylum Rhodophyta; class Bangiophyceae; order Cyanidiales; family Cyanidiaceae; genus Cyanidiococcus; species Cyanidiococcus yangmingshanensis. The sequence continues at coordinate 528,844 of VWRR01000014.1, read as the reverse complement.
GGGTTGCTTCGGACGAGCCCTCGACGTCGCAGCTGGGACCACAGTTACGATCCTCCACGACGCCGCTGCCTGGCCTAGACGCTCCTGCAGGGATCTTTTCCGGTTTGAGACAATAACGAGCTGGCGAATGGCTGCACAACCAAGGACCCATGCAGATCTGAACGATGCTGGTGCGCTCGTCGACCACAGCATGAATCGTTGGAGACTCGCATAGATCTTCAAGGTTTTCGTTTCGCTCTGACTTACTCTTTTGTGCCCAACTGCTCAAATATAGATTGATCGGACCAACTGACTATTTAACATCTCAATAGACCCATGGTTGTCTAGTCTGTATGAACAATGATTGGTATTGGCGCTTTCTCAATATTATTCGAACTGACGACATGCTATGCTATGTCGTATTCAATGAATATCAGTTATGGAAACCTCTGGGGAGTAGCGAACAGCACGATCGGTCACCTCGGAGACGCTCGCTCGGTCGGCGATTGAGAACAGCGAACGCAGCTTGCGCCGCTGTCGATCGCCAGGCCACGACTGGACTGGACAGCACAGAATTTGACACGACTAGCCGCGACAGATCCATCGCGCGGCGCGCATTTCCCGCCAATGCCTCGGCGCAGGCGCAGGCGCAGGCGCACGCACGCTTTTGCCGGACCGAAAATGGACAGACGCGGCGACGCCGCAAGCGAACGCCAGCGATCTCCAGCGAGCGCCAGCAATTGCACGCCAACGCCCGCACGCGCAATCGATGCGCCGCCCCCAGCAGTGATGCGCCGCCGCCTCTGACGGGACAGCGTCCACGAGACAGCTCACCGTCACAGGATCAACGTGACAGCCCCCAGGACAGCATCCCTGACAGCATCCCAGGACAGCACCTGCTGCGCCACAGCGTCCTGCGACTGACAGACAGACAGACAGACACGGCGCGCACCCCAGCCGAGCGGCGGCTGTCGCCAATCCGCGGGTGCCGACCCAATTCGCCGAGCTAGGGTCGTTTCGTCGGCCACCACAGCGCCAGCGCCAGCGCCAGCGCCAGCGCCAGCAAACGCCATCTAGGATCATCGATTCCAGATCCACACGAAACGCCAGACGGAGACGATTTCAGCGATGGCCGAGAGCGATGCCGATTGACAATTCCGATCACGATGGCCAACAGCGGCAACAGCGGCAACAGCAGCGGTATTCACAGAGACCGCGCACAGGCCGGTGCCTGGATCGATCACAACAGGAACCGACACCATGAACCCTGGAAAGCGACCTATGGTGACTTGACGATACGAAACGAAGCGACCATGGGCATGCCAAAAAATAAAAAAAACTAGAATCGTCCAGAAACCTACCCTGCTCTAGACTGGAATGAAACCAGACAAAAACAAAAAAGCACTAGAGGGAGACATTCAGCTGCCTGCCATGCTGACGTGAGCTAGACTGCACAGACCTGATCTGAACTGAACGGAGCCGAATCGTGCTGAACTGAACTGAACTGAAAAGAGCAGACTGATCTGAACAGAGTCGAACTTGGCTGTGCTGCATTCTCCAGTCGTAGATCTGTTCGACGCAGCGCACAGCCTCGGGACCGACACGCACACACACGTAGTCTAGTGGGACCTGATCTGGGACCTGACCTGATCTAGATTCTGACCTGATATGGGACCTGACCTTAAAACGGGCATCCAGATCTAGGGAGCTTACCGGTAATCTCAAGAAAAATACCTCAAATATGAATATAATTATCAGAGTGAGATCACGAGTTTCCAGAACGCACCACGCGATCTGTGTCGAAAACTGAGACCCCTCTCTCTATGCAGCCGCATGGCGCTAGCGCGTACTGGGACCGACGGACCCGCCCGGCGAGGCTGATCGACCCTGACGCTCACAAAATTCAGTCAGCCTCAGCGCAACCTCTCCATATCAATAGACAAAACCTTCTCCAAAACTAAACGAGAAAAAAAAGAAATGAATAGTTTTACCAAACCAAACTAGAAAACCAAAATCGATGCATGTTACAGCTAGAACCATATCGACTGGTACGCGTTGACTCCAGCCTGGCTGCTGGATCCATTGGCGCTGGGTCCAGATTCAATGAGCGCGTCTTCCGTCAGCGCTCAGCCGGATGCCGATTCCTGTCACCAGGATACGCTTGTCGGCCAGCCGCTCTCAAGAGCTCGATCATGGATTGCCGACTGTCTGACAGATGCATTTCTGGGATTCCCCTTTCCTGAACATCGACTCGCCGCCCGGCCTGCAGCTCCGATACCCATTGCATGGGTGACGTTGGTGGCTCGGCACCCCAGCCCCAGCCCCAGCCACTGCTCAAGCCCAATTCTATGCAAGATCATGAACAAGATCATGATCATGAACAAGAACGGTAGTCTCCCGCTGTTGATCGCCAGTACCAAGAATACATCCTTGTCCCGACCAGCGATCTCCCGTAGCGCTCACATACATCCATACTCAGTTCCGTTCCTATCCATGGTGGCATCCTCTCTTGGCTTCGTGCCCATACGATGCCGACCATGGGTCATCTTGGAATTGGTCACTGTATACTGAAGACCGCATGGTGCATCATGCCGCATCACCAGTGGTGACGGCGGAAGGAGGATGCACGTTCCTGGCTCCCTGAACGCTCATCTCATGATCTATTCAGCTGAGCCATGGCTCTTGAGCGATGATGTCGCAATGAGCCGACGATCCAATGGTCCGATGAAACAATGAGCCAATGAATCGATTGAACAACAAACCAATAAACCTCCTTGTCACGTAAGCAATGGAACAATGAAACCATGAACCATCATCGGTCGCGCTGCTACACCTCGATTGCAATGGTCTGGTCATTGCTCACCAGCGGCGATGTGGCCATGATCTCCAGCAGCCGTGGGCGCCACCAATGTGTCTCCCTCGTGCTCAACGATCATGCGACGGGCCGATTCTTTCCCTTCGTCTCTGTGGCGATTCCCAGTGATAACCACTGGACGTTGAATGAACGCATTCTAGTATGGTCACAAATTTCTTTCTGAATACACTATCTCTGGAGTTTCTTTTGGTACGCAGAATCATGCTTGAGATAAGCGTTAGAGCCACGGCTCCATTCAATGGAACAGAGGCGAGTACCATCAAGGGACTGGGAACATCCATCACCTGAAAAGCGATGCCTCTGCATCCCCTTGTCCCGTACTCTCCCATAGAGATACCGCCCGTTGCCATACAGGCGGCTAAGGTCTCGTTCCATTCTTCTCGATCGCTGCGCGGCTTTCATCAAGAGTCTCGGGCGATGCACGGACATAGTGCTCGAGCTGCGCCCTCTGAAATGCATCGGTTTCAGTCTCATAATCCAAGATGCATCATGAAACACTCGGTGCTGGCGCACACCAGCTGATAAGTCAAAGCACCAGCCTTGTCTCGAAACGAGTCGGTGATGTCCCAGCGATCCCTCCAGAGACGTTCGAGAACTCTCTGAAATCCAGCGACCGCTCGAGTTTGCCACGTGAATCAGATCTGTTCTTTTTCGGTGCACCCACAGTTCATGATAAAACGGGATCTATCGACAGATCTGCCGTGGAGCCTCAGAGAGCCAAAGAGACAGAGAGACAGAGAGAGACAGAGAGATAGAGAGTCAACGAGTCAGATCGTTTCCGCAACCCGCGGTGCGCTACAGCTATCGTAACCACGATAGAGAGAGAATTGTTCCTCATTCTATCTTGACTTCTTCAGTAGCTCTCCACTTGGATAGGTGTGTTGCTTCTGAAACGTCTTCATGTTCCCGTCGAGCAAAGATGCTTCGGACACCTCAATGTCGCTTCGAAGTGACTCTGATTCATTGAAAACCAATGCATCATGAGTAGTTCAGTTCAGCAGCGGAGCGTGTGTGCTACGAAAACATCGGGGCTCGGCTGCTCTCGCTGAATGGACTCTCCAGCTCGCTCAACATAAGAGATATGGACAGTATGGACGATCGCAAGAACAAACTATATTCCAAAGCAGTGGCCAACCGGAGGAACGACTGCTAGGCTCCATCACTTCTTAGGGGCAATCAAGCATTTATGAGTTCTATGACTGATTGGAGCGCTTCGAGTTCGCTTTCTCAGTGAATAACAGCGATTTCTAGAGCTGGACCAATATCAATCAACATCGCGTTCGTAGATACGTCGAGAAGTTTCGCACGGGGCAAACACAGTCTGAGAGGATGCCTCGGCCCCGGCATGCTTGTGGTGGTGTCATGAGCGCCCCGGGCCTGATGGCCCGTCTCGTTTTCTGTTCTAGGACAAGCAGCGTAGAGATATCGTCCATTCCACTTGATGCTTGATATTCATTCCAATTAACCTGTTTCTGAATAGGAACCAAACCTAGATGTCACTGAGTAGCTCAAGCACGGTGTCCGCAATCCAGGGATATCCCAAGAGGGCACACGTCTCCGGGAATGCGCTCGACCTCATCGGAATCTCTGTCACGATCTGGGCCCTGCAAGGCTGCATGGTTGCAAGGCTTTATGACTGTATGGCTGCACAGCAATGATCTGAAGACGCTCGGCTCACGCGCTCTTCCAATCATGATGGACAAACAGTATTCTTTTGATCATATCGTTCCAGTTTTTTTCTTTCCATTTCGCGGACTTTTCATAGACATTCCCATTTCTTTTGGTCGTTCCTTTGCACGAAACATTCATCTCTCTCATAGATACTCATCGAGTATCAAGTGCAGTGAGCCCAGTATGAAGCGACGATAGAGACCAGTTTCTCGACGCTTTGGCGTCTTTGGGATATTCCCTGGTGCATAGATGGTGCCAATGTGATTTGAACTTCAATAACGCAAACATCAGTGATGCATTCAGAACCCTAGACACAGCCATCTCGAAAAGCACCGGCAAGACCTCGAGTCCCGTTCGACTCTTCGTATACAGACTCAGATCTAGGCATGATGCCAAGCATTCTTCATCAGGGCCAAGTGGCTAGTGGCCTTGGTGGATGTGTACTGTATGGCTAGATAGCGTACAGATCGCAAGGGCGACCAGTCAGGCATGCCCTGATTTTCAGGCCTAGACTGGGCGGATGCTAGGCGTCCAAGATCGCAGCACGCTGCTCGATCAAATCATCGTGGAGACTTGGGTAAAATCTGATTCTACAAACTCTTGGACGAAATTTGTATTCACTCTGGAGAGTAGCGCGACGCTCATATCTTGATGCGCACACTCACTAAGACCTATTCTAATGCTCGTTTTGACGTTTTCGAAATTGTTTCACTGAAGCATGTAATGCTCGATAGACTAGCTTCTTGCAAAAAATATCCTTGCTCTCTGCACGGCTTCCGATTCAATCCCCAACCTAGAATATCCGATAGGACGACCGCTCGAAGGAACCTGACGCTTGGTGGAGGCACCTACACAGCAGTAGCCAACGTCGTCGCAGACGCTGAAGTAGTTGCGGATACAATAGGCGATACCGTCGGGGTCGGGGTCGGGGTCGGGGTCGGGGTCGGGGTCTGGATCGGACTTACCACTACGCACTCGTTGTTGATGCACTCCTCATTCGAGCGACAGCAACGAACCTTGTTCACCAGATTATCCGAAGGGATCAAATAGGTACCGCACTGCTTGGTCGGGTCCTTGCAGACGCAGAACGAAGGCAAGACGATCTGACTCTGCTGCTGCTGTTCTTGCTGCTGCTGCTGCTGAACAATATTGTTGTTATTGCTGCTGCTGAACGGGCTGTAGGTGCAGTTCTGCGTCTCGGCGTTGCAGCACTCGGGGCCACACGCTATGTAGGTCGCGTTCGACGTGTTGCTGTTCATACCGCTCAGCGAGTTCGACACGTAACCATAGGTCTGGCAGACGTACTCGGTCACCCGCTGATAGCACTCGCCGCCAAAGCCGAGGCAACAACCCGCGTCCAGACACTGCTGGGGCGTGTACGTCGACGTCCGGTCCGTAAGCTTATCTTCTCCATAGAGGATCGAGTGCAACAGACGTACCAACTGGTTGTTGTTTTGTTGCTGTTGCTGTTGCTGTTGCGGCACACTATTGCAGGGCTGGCGCTCAAACTCGGGCACCACACACGTCTTCTCGGGCTGGAAACAGTACGGGTCCGTCGCAAAGTCGCTCGGCTGCTTGCCACTCTGCACCCACTGGTTCTGCACCTGCGAGTCGTAGCAGCACCCTTGGGCGTAGCAGGTGAACTGGTTGATGCCTGCGTTCCCGCACGGCTGGCGCTGGCTACCTGGCGATGGACACTTGGGGACAGGCGCTTGCACTTCCTGTAGTGCCACCGAGGCCTGCGGCGCATGGTTGATGTCGTAGTAGCACCAGGGTGCCAGGATGCCGTTGGCGGTCGGCTGCCAGCAGCATCCGGGAATCGCAGTGCACTCGTCGGGATAGATGTAGCTCCAGCCACAGGGCACGCGTTGCGACACAGAGACGGCACTGCAGGCAGCAGAGACGCTCTTCAGGGTGCATTCATTCGTCGTGGGATTGAAGCAGCATCCGACTTGCTGGCAGGCATCCTGGTTGTTGTACTGGCCAGGTGAGCCGCACACTTCATTGGTGCAGATCGGAGTGGGTGTTGGCGTGATTGTCGTTGTTGCCGTAGCTGTTGCAGTGGATGTCGGGGAGGCTGTCGCTGTTATCGTCGCTGTTGCTGTTCCTGTTGCTGTTGGTGTGGGCGTAGCGGTGGGCGTGGGCAGCACCTCCGCGAGTGCAAAGACATCGTTGAGGTTTCCTGGTCCTGACGTAGATGAGTTTGAATATCCAGAGCCTCCAAACAATAACGGATCATTGCCGTCGGTATTCCAGAGGACGGAGCCGTAACGAGCTCCAGGCACAACACTTGGGCTAGAGACATTAAACACACCATAGTCAGCGATTGCATCCACCTGCATGCTACCGTTGATCCATGCCCATTGACGCAACCTGATGTCGAAGACCCACAAATCATTCAGGTTGCCGGAATTGTTGGTTGTATTCGTGAAACCCAACCCACCAAAAAGCTGCAGATTTCCGAGAGCATCAACAAAGCTCTCGCTGTAAAATCTCCCACCAGGATAATTGGCTGGAGACAGCTCACCAAATGTGCCGTATACTCCAGGATTGTTGGGGGTAGCATTTCCTGCTATGAAAATCCAGGCTGATAAACTCGTATTGTAGACCCAAAGGTCATTCAGGAGACCAAACTGGTCAGTGTTGTTTCCAAAACCCAACCCACCGAACAGCCAGAGTTTTCCTTCAGAGTCTGTCCATGACGAAGCCCCTTCGCGTGCACCGGGTGCATTCGATGCATTCACCACACCGGGGGCGCTGTAGTTGCCTGGTTGATTGGGCTTTGTAGAGCCAGCTTGATATGCCCATTCAAACGAAGAAGTGTTGAAGGACCATAAATCCGAAAGAAAGCCTTCCGGGCCCTCTCCTCCAAACAACCACAGTACTCCATCTGACCCAGCCCAGAATGCAGCGCTGTCCCGAGCACCAGGATTATAGTTAGGACCATAAGTACCTCTCGGTCCGTACACAGGCAAAACGTTGATAGTGTTATTTCCTGCTACCCAGGTCCAGTTGCCACTCGTTGTGTCATACAACCACATATCATTCAGATCGCCACGATTGCCATTCTTATCATAACCGAATCCACCGAACAACCAGAAATGTTGCTTATCCGTCTGCCAGTACGCGGTCTCGTCACGTCCTCCGGGAATATTCGTCGGGCTGCCCTCGCGGAACGTTCCGTAAACTCCTGCTTGGTTGGTCGTTGAGTTGCCCCCGATCCACGTCCACTCTAGGGAGTTTATGTTGAAATACCATAAATCATTAAACCCAACGAAGAGCTCGTTTCCAGAAACTGCTCCGCCGAACAAATAGACCAAACCCGAGCTTCCAACCCACCCAGCCGGGCTATATCGCCCTCCAGGGACACTCCCCGCAGAGGTCACGTTCAGTGTTCCGTACTTTCCAGGGTTATTGATCCCGGTCTCCCCACCGATCCATGTCCAGCTGACGGCACTCACTGGGGCTGGCGTGGCCACAACCCGCTCGGGAGACGTTACCGCCAGCGAAAACAGGAGCGCCACCCATAGAGCAGACACCAAGAAACGTGAGTGAATCATCCAGACAGACACCACCAGTCCCTTATGAATGACTTTGTCTCTTTTCTATAAATACGTGAATAACCACCACCATCAGGAGTATGTATGTGAACACGAGCGTCAGTGACGTGTTCAGTGAGAACGACAAAACTCACGAAAGCAAGCGCAGAATAACCGTCCGCCTCGCGGTGCGCGCCGCCAAGCCACGGCGGGAATTCAAATCGCGTATGATTGCCGTTTCGTTCACGAAACAGTCATAGAAGATGGAATGGTTTTGTGTCGTGGAAGGTGATAAGATTTCCAAGTTTGGAGTTGCCGGATACTCTACTTGAAAGAGAAACTAATGGACACTCAAAACGAGCCTCATACATGTGGAAGATTTGTAATGATTTCTTGTGGTGGTGTAGAGAGAACCTGGTGAAAGGTCAAACAACCTCAGTGAAGAGAGTCCTATATCTATCAGTATCCAATGACACCCATCTTGGAGTGGACAAATACGAGATCAGGCTTTCAGCACCAACTCCAATATGTCTGAAAAGCTCTGCCTCCTTTTTTCTACGCTGACGCGAGAGAGGCTTCTTGTCTCCAAAGATGAATGCCAGACTTTGAAGTCGGCTGTCGTTCATCGACAGATGCCCCATAGTTACTTCAAATTACCCGTTCCGCTCACACGAGTCTAACGGAACCGATGCAAAGACAAAGAATGTACCTCTGTTCTTGTTGATTTCGGCATACAGGAGCCATATAAAACAGTATCTTGTTTTATGTACCAAAGGAACGAACGGATACAAACACCACCTCTCGTCTATAAAGCATACGTACATATATTTCATACTTTTTGATCGATCGCGACATCAAGAGTCACTGAAGCGAGCGTATCCGGCCATTTCTAGAATTATAGTGAGATCCGAAACACACCGAAGAATGTTCACTGCGACTTTGAATATCTCTTAAGACAATCGAATTCGAGACTCTAAAGAATTCTTCGGTATTCCCCAAGAGCATTTGTGAGCATTCATGTTGACGCTATGAAAAATGATCAAGAGGACCGTATATTCATGAACAAGTTTGCCTTTTTTTCTTGATGCTAATGTTCCCGACCATTTCAGAGACAACTTTGGATCTATGAATCCCAGTCTCTTTCAAGGAACTCGAGATATAACCTGAGGTGCTCTTGCTAGAATAAATCTTTTCCGCAGCTATCTCTATTCGCCATCCGCTTATCTTCCAATGACTATCATCCATCGCTTTTTCTCGTCTTGATCGTGGCCTCAAGGCACTTGGAACAACAGCACAGCTTAGTCTATGTGCTCATGGGCAATGATCGGGCGAGAAAGGCGGCTCAGAAGCGACAACGCTCGCCAACACTTTGCCATTGCCGATCGCGCTGGATAGCACACTTTCCAAGTTTCCCAGCACCTTGCGGCTTGGCAACCAGCTGGTAAGCAAGGACGCAGCTTTCCTCCTGGCTCGAGTTCCTCTACGTACATTGACCAGCTGGGTATGCTTCACGACCTTGGACGAGAACTGAAACGAGCGTGTAAGGAGACCCAACCGAGCTCGAAGACACCGCTTTAGAAAACGCAGCGACACCGCGTTCTTGCCTAGGACGTTTCCCTGCCCGGGCTGTGTGACGCCAGCACCTGTATACTGAACACCCGCGTATGCACGCTGCGAATGTCTCGTGTCGAGCCGAACTGCAAGAGGGCGCTGCGCGTCCACGCAGCGTTACTGGATAACGGACTGACCAACGCGTTTCACCAAGTCCCCGAACTGAAACCACTCTACGAGTCAGCCGGACTTGTCTCCTTCGTGGCCTACCTGAGGAAGAAAACCTTAAGACTTGGTGGAGTCAATGGACGCCTTAGTTGGGAAGCCTGGGAAGAAGCGACCTCGGAGCTCGGACTTTGCCGAGAACGAGCTCGGGTCCTATGGCGGGGCGCGCTCAACGCGGAGATCGACTGTCGGAGACGCCCGTGGCTCTCAGCGGACCTGTTCTCAGATTCGAGTTCAATGCCGCTCATTAGATTTGGAGTGGTGCTATTCCTCTCATGCATCATACCAAGGCCGCCAACGCGCGAGCTTGAGGCTGCCTGGATGGATCCGCCAGCACCGGATACGATCATCGAAGATGCTTCGGTCCGTGGCATCGGCGGCAAATTGCTACCGGAAAACTCGACGCAAGTGATCGATCTGAATGAGCGTGGGGTCGAGAGCATACCCCTCAGCCAGAGAAGCATTCAAGACATGCGAAATCTAGCGGTCTCCCAGATGAAGCGTTTTCACCTGGAAAAAAGTCAGTCGAACAATTGGAGATCGCCTTCTTTTATCGCCGCGTTGCGGAGAAATCCTGAAATGTTTGAGTACAACTCTATTCAGATATTGAAAATTCTCGTTGTTTCACTGGGACTCTCCACCCGCGCTGGTGTAGTTTGTGCAGATGCAGTACCACCATGGCCATTGCGACCGCCACAAGGCCAGGAATACCAGGGCATCGACATCGACTGGAACGACATCTCTATTCCGTTATCTTGTCTCGAGCACTTGCGCTTCCTCTATGAATTGTCGGACGTGCCGCTGACTGCAGGCTGGCTCACAGAACCGCGCACAGATCCCGCTCGAGAGCCAAGTGTATCGTTTGCAGACGCTGTGACGTGTTTGACTGACGTAGGGGGCATCGCCGTCGGATCATGCCTCGTGAGGAATGCCACCACCCCCTGGCTGCATGTACGCTCGATCGCTGGGGTGCGCCTGCTCGAGGACCTGTATCCGCATCACTGGGAGTTCTCGGCACTCTGCCGATCCAGCATCGTCAAACGCGTAGTGCATGACGACATACAGCACGTGGACATTCGGGGCTGTCAGGACTGCTCCTTGGACTTGATCCCGCGACCGACAGCGCTGCTGCGCATCGTTAGCATCAGGCAAAGCTTGCGTTGCACGGTATTTGTTGGCGCGTGCGATGCGCTGACGATCGTCTCCAGCGAGAAGGTCACCGTGCTTGCTGCGGTGCGCGCCGATGTGCGTATCATCAACAGCTTCGACTGCAACGTATTTGTGTTCTGCAACGAACGGCCAACCGTGTTCGGCGACAACCGGTTGGTATCCATAGCCCCGGCTGGTTTCTCATTTCCAGGTATCGACCTCGTGCTGAAGGCACACGGATTTCAGCTAGAGCGGAATCGCTGGAACGAACCCTTTGATGTAGAGACAGGCGGAACTCCGCCATCGACCAAAGTCGCAATCCTGCCGCCGAACTTGTACTGGCCACCGACCCTAGCTTGGCAGGGGGCCGGCGATATTACCACATCGCCGTGGCCAGTGCCGAGCGATTACCTCGAAGCGTACCAGCAGAGATACGCTCGAGCCGAAAGTACGCGCCGAGTCTTTCGGGAACGACTCGCCGGCACGAAGGGTGCCACGAGAAGTGTTCAGCAGCTGGTTCATCAGCGATTTCGAGATTGGCTCAGCTCTAGTGGCCATATGTGGCAAATTCGGAATTTAATCCGAATGGATCGCATGGACGTGAGTTCTCAAAGGTGCACCGATACCAGCCCGATGGATCGAGGTCAATCGGGGTTGAATACAGGCCACGATGACGAAGAAGAAGAAGATAATGATAATGATCAGCAGCCGTGAGACGTGGCAAACGTCAGTGCTATGCCATAGTGCACGTGCACCTGAAACGATGAGGGCGCGTGCATTCTTCTGCGATGAATCGCTGAACGGAACGCCTCTTGTGCTAGGTCTGTGTTTGAGGCACAGAAACAAGAGTGCGAAACGTTGTGCGATGAGGATGCAACGAGAACTGCATCTGGCAGGCAGCGTGTCGATGAACCAAACAAGTCATCGAGAAGTGCGAACAAAACAAAGCGAGTTCGTGCACGCGGCCACCGACCATGCATCGCTCTGGGAGCATGGCAATGGATGCTGAGCTTGTTCTGCTCCATCCATGAACTCTATCCAGAAGCTGACTAGACACGACGTCGCGTCGACCGTGAAGCTGGTGACCCCGATGTATCCTCTGCTGGAGGCAGCCAAAGAACACGAACTGATCGCCAAAACCTGTTTTAGAACCTTTGCAGGCGTGAGTGCTCGAAGAAAGCTCACAAGGTACTGCAAACAAGAGGGTGCAACCTTCCAGCCTAGTTTGGGCGCTCGGATCGCCATCGAGGTGCTTGCGTGCTGGACCAGCAACCAGGCGGTTTTCTCGACCCGTAACGGAGCAGGCGTCGCTGCTGAGTCTCTCCATGACCTGCGTTGCGACGCCCAAGCTCGCTGCAGGTTGCAGCACCCCGCCCATTGTACGTCCCGCATCGAGCAGATGGGTGCACACCATCATGAGGCATTGGTGTGCCTCAGCCAAAGTCTCCGACATGTCAGCTGCAACAAGTAACGCTACACTTTACGTACTGCTACACCAGTAATTGAGTCTATAGGCAAACCGAATGAACCACGAACGTTTATGAACGCGCTCGCTGGTGCTCGAATCACAGACGCGGAAAGCATCAAATACAACCGAATCAATAAATCGGCCATAGAGCGTCTGTGAAAGCACCAAATGAAACACAATCAATGCATCGGCAATAAAATGTCTCCTTTGGCGAGTTCGAAATCCCATCGAAATGCACGTGATCAAGCACGCCTGTGTTTCAATCACGCATGCACATACGTGCACCAAGACACGGTGACGCATGAGTGTCGCTGAAACTGAATCAGCGTTCTCGCAATCTTGGAAAGGCTTGTCCTGGCTCGCTGGTTTGTCTTGAGCGCAATTCGTTGCTCTCTCGACGCAGATATCGGAGAGGATGCGGCTCGCGTGCAAGACCGTAACCGCGTCCGACAGACCCGTATCATGAATCGGTACCAATATGGGTCAGCATTCGGAACTATCCACCATGAGCTGACAGAACGTCCAACCACGTTGTGATTAAACGCGCTAGAGTCGGGTAAAACCTGTTTCTGAGCATACCCAAACCTGGTGCACTCTATCATCGAGCTGGGATTAAGCCCATCATCCGAATCATGTTCTAAAGCGACTCGTTTCGCTAAAATGCGCCTGCGAACGCCGGCCGAGCCGGACACCGTCGCTTTTATCGCTACGCCGTTAACGATCCTTTCGAGGTTGGCGAGTGTTAAGCCAGCACGTTGCACACTCTTCTTCTTCTTTCAGGCAAGTTGAACCCGTGATCGACAGACTTCACTTGAACGCAGCGTGCATTGAGAACCAATTCGGTTAGTGAACGTAGGCAGAAATGAAAAAGCGTGTCGATGATCGTGTGCGACAAGTACTCACACGGGCGTTCGTGTCGTACACTCGAGCGCTTTTCTTTGTGGTAGGTGACCACGCCAAAGACCAGGTGCCCTTTTTTTATCATCTGCTAACAAGGATCGGCACGCGTCCACGGCCAGATGTGCTCTGGATGTACAAGAAAGAGTTGGGGTTCTCGTCACACCGCCGAAAGCGCCTGCGACAGCTCCGCAAGCAGCTGCGACGCAGCAGAGCGGCAGTCGACCCAAGTAGTGAGGACCTCTTCGAGCTTTTCGTGTCGACAGCCAACATCCGTTTCGCGTACTATGCCGAATCGGACAAAGTTCTTGGAAATACGTACGGTCTGCTCGTTCTGCAGGACTTTGAAGCACTGACCCCGAACCTTCTAGCGCGCACGATCGAAACGGTCCAAGGTGGCGGACTGGTGCTTTTCCTGTTGCACACCATGGATAGCTTACGTGAGCTTTACTCACTCAAGATGGATGTCCATGCGCATTTTCGTACCGAGGCCTGCCAAGATTTGGTACCTCGCTTCAATCGGCGACTTGTGTTGAGTCTCGAGCAGTGCCCGGTCGCGCTCGCCCTGGACGATGAGCTCAATGTGCTGCCAGCAATCGGCGGCGCCACTAGTAAGCATCGCATCGTTCAGGCCAACGGGTATGATGAAGCTGCTGCCACCAGCGCGAGCAACGTGCCATCAGTCGAGTCGACCGTGCCAAATGTAGTTGCGGACACGAATGTAAGAATGCTGGATTCTGCGAATTCATCCGAAGCTGAGCAGAGACTACGAGCACTGGAGGCTTGTTGGGCATCCGTATCTGACCAGCATCCACTCAGCGTCCTGGTGCGACGTACCAAGACGCTTGATCAGGCTCGCGTACTAGAGAAGCTGGACAGCCAACTCAGGGAGATGAACATCGAGCAGCCTGCATCCAAGTCGATGGCATCTTTGGCGGTGCTAACGGCAGCACGAGGTCGAGGTAAATCGGCTGCTCTGGGTCTAGCGGCAGCGCTGGCGCTAGCTCATGGATATAGCTCTGTTGTGGTAACAGCGCCTGCGCCCGAGAATCTGCAGACGTTTTTCGAGCTTTTACTGCTGGGACTGAACGACCTCGGTTGTCGAGAGCACTTGGACTATACCGTGGAGTCTCGTCGCGATCGGCTCGTCACACGACTGGCTTTACATCGCTGTCGCCTGCAGCAAGTGCGCTACGTCGAGCCAGAGGCAGTGCGGCGCGCGGATCTAACGTCCAACGGGGTCCTGGTAGGTGCCGATCTACTCATCATTGATGAAGCTGCAGCCATTCCGCTGGCGCTAGTCAAGCACATCCTTTCACTCGTGCCGAGTAGCTCTTGTCATGTCTTCCTGTCATCGACAGTGTTTGGCTACGAAGGCACTGGGCGCAGCTTATCCTTGAAACTCATCGAGCAGGCTCGTCGCCATGCTCGTCAGCGCCTCGCCACGACGACGACGTCGACGCCGACAGAGCATTTGGCGAAAGCGGCTGAGACAGGGCGTGCCACAGACCCTGCCAATGCCCAGTCCTGCGCTTTATCGGAAGCCCCATCATCGCTGCACGCTCGTCACCTAGTTGAACTGCTTCTCGAAGAGCCAATTCGGTATGCCGGTAACGATCCTGTGGAGGCTTGGCTCCATGCATTGCTCTGTCTAGAAACAACCGAGGCACCGACGCTTCAGGCACGTGCGCTTTCGCACCCCTCGACGTGCACGCTCTGTGAAGTGAATCGAGATGTCCTTTTTAGTGGACACCCCGTGGCTGAAGCGTTCCTCCATCGCATCATGGCGCTCTTTGTCTCATCGCACTACAAGAACTCACCCAACGATCTGCAGATGCTTAGTGACGCGCCAAGCCAGCGCCTCTATGTACTACTAGCGCCATGCACTGCGGAGTCGAAGCGACTCCCGGACGTGCTTTGTGCCATTCAGCTTGGTCTCGAGGGGCGCCTTTCTACCGAACACACCCATGCACAGCTCTTGCGTGGGAAACGGTCCGCCGGTGACCTTATTCCTTGGACTATAGCACAGCAGTTCCAAGAACCGGCGTTTGCGCAGCTAGCTGGGGCCCGGATTATTCGCATTGCTACACACCCCGACGTTCAAGCGATGGGCTACGGATCGCGTGCCATGGAATGTCTCATTGAGCACTGGAGCGCCCACAAAACGTCGCCATCATCGATGAGCACCTCGACGTCGCTGGGTGTCAACTCGGGGAGCGCATTGACCTCAACAGGGCTCGACACTGGCGACCGTGCCGTACCGGAACCGCTTCTCTATCGAATCGCGGAACGATCCTCCATGGCCCTGGATTATGTCGGTGTCTCATTCGGCCTCTCACACGGTTTGTACCGGTTCTGGAGACGATTCGGCCTCATGCCAGTCTATATTCGACTCACCGCAAACGAAATCACCGCAGAGCACACCTGTATCATGATCAGAGGCCTCAATGCGAAACATTTACCCGGAATTCAGGCTCTGCACCTGGATTGGCGAACTCGTTTCCTCTCGCTGCTCGGCTATGATTTGCGGACGCTACCACTAGGGCTAGCGCTGGATCTCCTACGTAGCGGTTCGAACGGAGCACGGCCCTGGAGTATAGCTGAGCTGGGCAATCTGCTTTCGATGCACGATCTGCAGCGACTTGCTGCGTATGCGCAACACACACTCGACTACCACGTCATTCTGGACCTGGTGCCGACGCTCGCACGACTCTATTTCGAAGGTCGTTTCGCCACTGAGTGTATCACGCTCTCTCCTGCACAGCAAGCGATCCTGTTAGGTATGGGGCTCCAGCATCGATCTCTGGACGATCTTTCTGCGGATATGGATCTCGGCAGTGCACAACTGCTAGCGCTGTTTGGCAAGATCTGTCGCAAATTCGCCACCGAATGGAAGCGTCTGGCAGAGGAGGCTGCTAGCGCAGATCTGCCGCAGGATCCATCGTTGCGGCCGTCGTTTGCACAAGAAGCGAATGGATTCGCGTCTGCATCCGCGCTTGACTCGCCAAAAACTCGAGCAGATGACGATGGGAACGTCCCCGATCAAGCACAGGTAGATCGCGAAGAGTTGAGCGATACGAACCTTCGGAAACTTGGAAATCGACGGGCGCTTGCACGATTTCGAACGATCGAAAGTGCGGTGCTGAATGTAGATGACAGCCCGCTCGCCAGCGTGGTTTCGTTGCCGGCTCGAAAGCCAAAGTTATAGTGGATGTACGGCACGCCCGAGGCATATCTTCGTGGTCCTGTGGCTCGTACACGTGCATCCTATCAGCGATGTCGACGACATTCGAGCAATTCATGACGTGACGCAAGATATTTTGTAAAACGGTCTATCACCGCCATGGTTTGTTTATGGACGCTAAAGCAGGGACAATATCTTCCCTGGTAGACGCAGGAATCGTATGGAGAGATCATCGACGCTCCTCTGGCAAGATTGCCTGCGAAGCATCAACAGATCGAACAAGATGCTCAGTGCTTGAAGCTCTTAAAGCAGAGGACTCGGGCTCATGAGGCGCAACCACGCGAGCAACGGCAGTACAGTTTCGAGACTGTAGTTTCTTTGCCTGGTGATGGAAGCACCGTGGACACACCAAGGAGAATGCAACAGTATGCCTTTCTCTGGCGTGGGCAATGGCCGTGCGAAATTGCGTAGACCGGTGGCAACGATGTCGCTTTGAGTGCTCAGGCCAACGTCAAGAACCAAATGTGGACTGTATCGAAGAATATCATTCGACCTGCTCTGAGGGCTCTCAATATGAGCATTCTAGCGTGGTGTGGTAGCCCAGAAGTCGCGGCTAGGGGCGTTTAGGAAGTGTGAGTTCCGTGATATGCTCAGGGCGGCACAAGCTGGCGTAGTCATGAACGGATAAGGTCTTCCGCCAAACTCGCTTACGCAACCCTCGATGGGAGCAGACGCGTTCGAGCTTCCGCATGCATAACATCGGACGTTCTTGAATGAATCACTGCACAGAAAAGTGCATGTATCGATGATTGTGAACAGACCCATAGGTCGCGCTCATCGAGTTCGAGCATTCATTCAGTTGAACCCGCGTACTTTAGTATACAGTTTCATGTTTGTATAGAAATGTGGGTGTCGCGGTCGCTAGATTCCTGGCCGGCTTGGTCTAACTACGATATCCGACCTGTTCTCTCTACGGCGACTGGTCGTTGGCCCGACTAGGTGTCAAAGATTGATTCACAAGGATTTTCACCCGATGCAGACACCTTAGAGAGACTCTTGCACTCGAGTCCTTCACAGGGCAGCTGGCAATATCCCCTTCCGCTTCAGCGGCTCGTACCGATCCCACGCGAAAAGTCCGGTGGCCAGTGCTAATTTGGAACGCCTACAGGTGAGTTGATGAAGAATCTAGAGCATTGGGGGCTCAGCTCAATTAGGTTAACGGCGCAGAGCCCAAGTTATTACATTGTTTTCCAATCCTCGATTCAGGTTTCCACCAGATCTCGAGGCGAAAGGGGTCGTTTTGGGGGCACTGCGCCAACCATGGCCTCGATTGATTGCGGAACGAAACTGAGGAAGGCTCAGAGAATATTCGACCATTTTCAGGGCGCTCTAACAAAATGTACGGCATCGCAGGGGTCGGTGGCAGCGCGCCTTGATCACGGCCATTCCCAGCTTGGCCCGCTGCGGAACGCAGCGCGTAAGGAGTTGTGGTCGTCCGGGAACGCTATCTCCTGTAGCGCTGCTCCCCTCTCTCAGGCCTGAGGTCCGTTGGTGCGTGTCGGATATCATGTGCTCAAGTAGATCTGAGCTTTGCTTGGAATCATCAAAACATACAACATGGGATATTTAAAGAACTTTGTTCAACCCGTCGGAGGGTCCCAATGCTGCTCCGCGCATACACAGACAAGGAACCCCGCTTAGGAAATGCTCGCACGACTTTTGGACAGGATGCACTCCTCCCGAAAGTCTCTCTCTACACGCGTTTCCGAATCCAGGTCATGCTTGATTCAGATCCATGAGAAACAGGGCCGACTGCAGTTTCGTCAGTAGTGTCCTTACGGCGACCTTGTCCACGTGCTCGCCTCGTCAGTTCGCTGTTGAGTCGTCTCCAGCGCATCGCTCCATTGGCAGCAGGACGAGATGAGCGAGTCATGGAAACATGACCAACATTGGGGCGCACCACAGAATCCTCATCTTCGGGAGACGAAAGGTGCTGCTCCCTTCGAGACTGGGTGAAACGCAGGGACTCGGGATTAACGAAGCGGCTCGCCACTGGGCTTGACGGCTTTGGCCCTCAGGGTACGGATGGTTGTCACAACGTTTCCGATGCATGTAATCAATGTAATCATGCCCCCGAGCAGCGCCTGTGCAACGCGCGGGTACTTGAAGTATACCTGAAATGCTCTAACAGCAGTCCACGCCTGCAAAGCGTGCCCCACAAGAATGGCTGGCAAAAGCAACGACATGTTGGCACCCCAGTGCAGCTGCGCCGGAGAATCCGTGTTCGCTACATCCAACTCACCTGCTTTTCCCAGTGAGCGTAAAGTGTACAGCCGAGACATCTGGTATCGGGCCTGCAGAATCTGCAAAAGCGAAAGATAGAGGCCAAGGAAGTGGATCTCGCCACGAAACTCTGCATAGGCCTCGCCATCTGGCCATGTCAGAACAACAACTGCGAGTATCAGGCTTAGATAGTGATGAAGTCGCCACCAGCGCCGGATGTTTGAGCCATTTGCTACTAGGACACTCTCGCGCAACGCTAGAGCACTATAATAGTACGCAATGAACAGTTGCAGAAGAAGGCTCGGCCAACGAGACGACGTCCAAACGAGGCAGATAACCGAGGCGATGACCAGCGCTGGCGCCGTATGCTGCTTGAATTGCTCATATTCCCGCTTGAACGTCAACCGCGTGCGCTTGTCCATGAAGCGGACGTTGATGGTGCCCAGGAAGAGGCGCACAAACCAGCCACCATCTGAGGGCAGCAAAGGGTCGACCCGCTCGCGAAGCAGCTTCTTGGAACGTTCTATCGAAGCTTTGGTTTCTTGGTGTCCACCAGCGTCCTCTCGAGGCCCACAGCGACGTTCTGCAATGGTCCGCTCGAGATAACCCAGACGTTTCTGCTGTTTTGTTGCGAGTTGACCTAGCTGTTGTTGCAGTTTCGTGTAGCGATCGGCCAAACTCCCAAAGTCACCCGCCAACTTTTCAAGCTCGGTGTTTGTTCGCTCCAGCTCCAACAGCTCGCTATCTGCTGAGCTCGGCTCTGCGACTTGGTTTGCAGACTGAGTCGTTGCCGAAGCCCCGGCCGCAGCGAGTCCCAACGTCGTACGGACACCATCCTGCGAGGCCCCAGCGGCGTTCTCTCGCGATAGGGCTGGCCTTTGTTCGGCGCTCAATCCTTGCGAGGCACCAACCTGCACAACCATACTGAACAGTGTCACCAAAGGTGCGCAAACCAAACTTGAAAAGAAACAATAAGTAACCACTGTTGAGGAATCTGTGACCAGGCACAACAACCAGATCCCAGCGGTCGTTGCCTCCCGCGGCGCCCAGGACAGAGCGGTTGCGTCACAAAACGTTGTATAGGAACAGTATCCGTCAGGAATGCACAGGTCGGCTTGGTGCGCCTTCACGGCCACTTCTGCCGCTCTACTAGCAAATGAAAAACGCTCCCTGCTTCTCCAGCGCTGGAGTCAGCACCCTAGAGCCTTTTTACCCGCCACGCGGGGAAAGAAGCGGTTCCCACCTGGTTTGGTTACCAGTTCACGACCGTTGGCACGCACGTCGCACTGGAAAGTATACCGAAAGCCGCTGCGAGCACTGGTACCTCTCATCCCTTCATTGCAACGTCTTCCAAACACAGACGAACTCGTGACAATACTCTTTCAGGTATCGATCTTTCCGTACGCCGCTTTTCTGTACCTGATCTGGAAGAGAAACCACACGTTCTCGACAATCACCAAAATTGGCTTCACGTACCTGCTCGTTTTTGTCTTTGCAACCATTATAGCTGGCGTTGTCGCACTTCGCATATACCATGAGAAGCTAGCAAATGTGGACTATCTCCATGGCACCGCTGAGATGCTGCTGACCATGACGAATATATGTATTCTGCTAGGCCTGAAAGAGGGGCCCACAGAAACGCAAGAAAAGTGACGGTGGAGCTCGGAATCACATGAAATGTCCTCAGCGACTGCAGATAAGAAACGTCGCTCGGGTGGGCTGCAAGATCGCGAACTGTGGACCCGCTTCCCCGCCAGTTGATGGATACCTGATAAACTCCAACGAATATAGTAGCCTTATCAGATCATTTTTGTCGACGAAAAATACACACACGAGAGAGTTTCCTGCGCTATGCTATGATCGATACTATCGTCCGAAGATGAGCCAGCATTCAATGAAGCCTGAAAGAGGGACCTCTCCCTTTAACCTTGGCATTACTATCTTTGTAACCTGCCGGCTGGAACAGAGAGCGTACCTGGCTCATTGCCCGAAAACGTTTTCAGCGTAGACTGGAGCGTGTCGGCCCGTCGGATACTGGACGCTTTCGGCAAAACTGTGAACATCACCGCACAAGGCATATGGCGGAAGACGCTCGAGACAAGCTGGTGCGCTTGTTCGGAACCGGCGCGGAGGCTCCTCCGCTGGAGCATTGCAATTTCAAGGCTCCTTCGGATGCATTCTAATTTCGCTTGCGAACAGCTTTGAGCAGCGGTCGCTATGGTGCCTAACTTGAACATAGTAGTGCGCAACGCGCTCTTGGTTTTGAGTCGTCGCAGAGAAAGAGAGATTATTGTCAGGTACCTTTTCAACGCGAGACGACGGCAGCTTCGTGCGAGCAACTCCTCCGCGTCGACCTCAGGTGAGACACCGCCAACCGAGCACTCGTCTTCAGAGCCTCCTGTGCAGCGCAAGAGTGTCTCTCAAGAGCAACATCCCTTCCGCTATGCAGTTGCGACGATTCTAGAGCGGACCCCGATCATTTTGCCGGAACCGACTCCAGAGGAGCGGGCGTTCCGACGGTTTCGTCTCCTCATGGCGAACGCTCAGGCACGAGAGTTGCCACCAGAAGTCTTTGAACTTTTATCGCAAAGTGGTCGTCCGAAACAAAATGCGGAGATGGA
Source organism: Cyanidiococcus yangmingshanensis (assembly GCA_013995675.1). Classification (NCBI taxonomy): domain Eukaryota; phylum Rhodophyta; class Bangiophyceae; order Cyanidiales; family Cyanidiaceae; genus Cyanidiococcus; species Cyanidiococcus yangmingshanensis. The sequence goes on along the minus strand of VWRR01000014.1, from coordinate 507,402 downwards.
CCCGAAACGCTCAGAGCTGTTTGAGCTTGATGAAGGCGAGTACGAGCCAGCACCGCGAGAGACAGAAGCTGATCGAACCAATAACCGTCACTCCCTAGACCGAAAACTTGATCGGTGGTTATTCCTACTCGTTCAGCGCAAGCTCGGTCCGGCAGGCCGGGCTATATGGCAGTTTCCACAACGAAATATTGAGGGTGGACGACGGAACCTTAATGTTGAGAGTCCATCCCCTAAAGGGAGCACCCCATCATCCCTCTCTTTTCGAGCCGAGGCTGAAAAAGCTCTGTACAGCTTCATCGAGACCAGCAAAGAGGACGAGGATGAGGGAGAATCGTTTGAGGCGCATTTCATTGGTAATGCTCCTTGTGCGCACCTGAAGCACACGTACTCTCCAGCTTTTCAAAAAGCGCAACATATCGCAGGGGTGAAAGTCTTCTTCTATCGCGCTCAGCTGATCAGCGGCCAAATTACCGGTGTACGGCCTCCAGCGGCCGAGGATTACGCTTGGGTCACTGCGGATGAGCTTCCAGAGTACTTGCCCCCGGAGTACTACCGCGCAATTGCCCCAGTTGTATGGTAGTACGCATCGACGAGTCGCGCTGCATGCCACAATGCCAGCAAAGTGCATGTTCTGAAACTTGTACACGCAGCCTCGAATACCGGGAGACATCTCACGTGAGCATCGCAAATCAAATGCCTGTAACGAGAGCAACTTCAACACTTGGTGGACATTACCCAGCAATCCCTGGTCAAACTCACCGTGGCGTGCTCGACTTTGGTGACCACACATCGGAAGGAAGACAGGGGGTGCCCAGCCAGGCAGCTGTGCAAACACCTGCCATTGGAGCGCTCGTGACTCAGCCACGCTGGAGAGACAGCGAATTAGTGCCTCTGCTTCGACTCGAATGATAAGCGACCAATGCTGGCGCATAGATCCGACCGAAAGACTCACAAGATATGAAAACGCTCCACACTCGGAAACGTTCAAGGATAGACTGCTCGCTATGAGACCGTCCAGAACGTGGTGATTCGCGGGGGAGACCTCCTCGGAAAGCGAGCTCAGTGTTGCTTGTTCACCATCAAGGCTGGATCCAGGGCACTCTACGCGAAAGCATTCCCCAAACGGACGCTCTAGACTAGTTCCGGAATTTAGGATTTATTCATGCTCTGAAAACCGCAGACATAACGCGTCTGAGGCTGGTTTATCGCGACTGCGTCCTTCGGAATACGGCAGGGTACGTGAACGTTGCGGGCGAAGGCGCGCCCATCTCGTTCTATCAATGCAAACTGGAAATGGCCCCTCATATCGCCCTAGCAGAGCGGTCGATCCGACAGGATTGTTTGCATTCAGAGCAATTGTGGCCTTGGTGTCACATGCAACGGGTTCGGAGAGGATTCCCGAAGAAACGCCATCAACGCGCGACTCGAGGAAGACTTCAATGCGCGACGGGATCTTCGATGGATCAGCCGCAGGCCGATGGTGAAACAACATACTCATGCACAGCGTTCAGGAAGACGAGTAAAATGAACCTTGTCTGAAAGTACAGGACAAGTTCGCAAATAGCTGCAACCGATCTACTCACTTGCGGGAGTCAGCAAGATTTGTTTCGTGGAAGTATTTTTACTTCAAGCTTGAATAAGAGAGGAGACTCTTCAATACAGGAGCAGAGAGCGGCAAAATCAGACGTTATCTCTTGGGTCCTCTGGCAGCAACCAGCCCTACAGACCTTCTAAAAGGTGCTGAACATGCTTCAAATGTTTTCATAGATGCTGAATATTCGGTTCGCTGCAGACTATGCAACCACTTGAGTGCCGGCTCGCAACCTTCGTAGCGAAACCCGCGAGTCTGCTCAGACGACACAGCTCTGCAGAGAAAAGTTGGCTGGCGCAAGAGCGTGCGTCCCTATTCCAGAACAAAACCCAACGCGGGCCTCTTTCTTTTCAGAAGTTTGGCACGAGTACTCGGCGAGCCTACCTGAACATGCGGAAAACAAAACGTCGGTCGAGTGAAACGAGCACTACCGAGGCAAGGCGACCGCATCCTTCGGGTCTCGCGAGCGGTCGATCGGCTGCTGGACCTTCAAGCGCTTCATCATCAACAACCATCATTTGGCTCCGAGGTCGCGGAGACCTTCGCGTTTATGACAACCCGCTTCTGGTCCATGCTCAAAGAGAAAAACAACCACTCATCATCATTTTCACATGGAGCCAAGCGGATGCGACAGGACCATTCAGCTATGGGGATGCCCAGCGAGCGTTCATGTTCAGCGTCATCGATGAGTTGCATCGCGATCTGAAGAGGCGATATATCCAAGATATTCATTACGTGCGTCTGCGCGACCAAGCCTGCGCCAGTGACTATGTCGAACTATTCGACTACCTCGGGAAAACGCTACGTGCAAACGTGCTGCTCCTGGCCCGCAGATACGAGCCGCCATGGCGTCAACTCGATGACGAGATCGAGCATGCGCTCAAGACCATGAACCGATGGAAAGTCTTCTCGTACAACATGCACTTGTTGCACGAGCCCGGGGCTGTCGGGTATACAGGGGATTCTCCAGCAACCTTCGGTCATTTTGGCACACTGCTCCCGTTCTACCGTGCATGGGAACGGAATGCTGGGCATCCACCGCAGCCAAGTGAAGCCGTTTCATGGCTTCCTGAGGCACCACAGAACCTGCCCTGGCCGGAAACATTCTCTGCGACCATCGGGGATGTGAATGCAAGCGAGGTCATTCCCGAATGCAGGGAATTATCCACGTCGTCCTTTTCCCTGGTGCCATCGTTGCAAAGTACGGGTCTCCATCCTGTTGGAGCAGGCGTCGCTCGTTGGGACATCACGGTGATGCGCTCTTGGGACGTTCGCGAGGAAGCTGTTCGCGCTCAGCTACGTCAGTTTTTGCAAGATCGGCTACCTCGCTACGAAAGCAGCAAATCTCGTGCCGATCGTCAAAGTGTCTCACGACTCTCGCCGTTCCTCGCATTGGGCGTTGTTAGCGTTCGCGAAATGTACCACGAGACTAGGGACGCGCTTCGCCGACTTCCAGAACACAAGCGATCGAAAACATTCGCTCGTCGCCTCATTTGGAGAGAGCTGGCCTATTGGACACTTCATCACTTCCCAGAGGCCGCTATGGAGCCGATTCGTAGTCACTACACGACGCAAGAATGGAACGAGGATCCCGAGCTTATCGCTGCCTGGCAGCAGGGACGTACCGGCTACCCGCTTATCGATGCCGGCATGCGTCAGCTCTGGCAGACTGGATGGATGCCGCAAAACATCCGTATGGCAGTTGCATCGTTTCTGATTGAATATCTCAACATCCACTGGATGCATGGTCTGCAGTGGTTTCATCATACACTGGTAGACCTAGACATTGCAATCAATGCCATGATGTGGCAGAATGCAGGCCGCAGTGGCCTTGACATGTGGAATTTCGTCATTCATCCAGTTACCAGTTCACGGACGAGTGATCCGACTGGAGCGTACGTTCGCCAGTGGATACCAGAGCTTTCCCAGTTGCCGAATGAGTTCATTCATGCCCCATGGGCAGCTCCGGAATCTGTTCGGCAAGCCGCAGCGGTGCGACTCGGAGACACTTACCCCGAGCGTATCGTGAATGACCTTGCTGAGGCCCGCAGGCGGTCGAAGAGAGCAGTCTTGGAAATGCGATGTCGTACGGAACCTCATTTCTTCAACGATGATGGCTATGATCGAATTCGGGTGCCCATCTTGGAGACAGGTCAGTCGCGTTTGGAACACACCGGGAGGTCGGCCGGACCCCATTTGTACGTATGGCGCCACGTGTTTACCCGTCGCGAGTTTCGTGGGGCGCCTTTCGGCACGCTTCTGTCAGAGCAGGCTGCGAGCACGAAAGCACCTCAGCTGCAACCAGTTGCGCTGCAAGATACGCCAGCGGCTCAAGGCAAGATTGCCGAGGAAGCGTCATGACGCATGGATCTGCGGTCTGGGACGTAGGCGCCACATTTAAAACTATGTGCAATGGGAAAGGCGATCAAAGGCGAGCGTCGCTCGAAGATCCGAAACCGTTTTCCACTGAATCTAGTGTAAGCTGAAGAGACCGGTGAGAAATCCCCTGGGTATGATTCAGACGAGACCTGCGAGCTCATAGCCTCGAAGGAGAACGCGGTTGCGACTTCGCCGGTGCGAAAAGGTGAGTGCCGCCTCAGCGCAAGCTCTCAATCAGCACCTGGTAGCCGGCTTCAGCAGGCTCCAGATCACGTTTCTCGACCACGGCATTCGCTAGTAGAGGCATATCGCTCTCGATGCCGAGTATGCGGGATAGAAACAGAAGCAAGTGGAAATCGGCCAAACGTTCCGTAAATTTCCCGTAGCCACTTTCCAATACTCTATGGACATCGGCAATGCTCTGCGGTTCTACTTCTCGGTTTTCAATAGGAAAGGCAGTGCGAAGCCAGCCTTGGTGATCACGAATTGGAACGAGAACAAGGAAAAAATCTGTGTCGACTTGGTTCGTTCGAGCGCCTTCAACAACCACCTCGTCTAGCGTGTGGATCTCTCCGCTATCACTCACTGGCATCAAGATGCCGGCGCTAGCCATAACCAAGCACTGATCAGAGAGCTGGTACGCTTCAAAGTGACGTCTTCCATCCGACTGTATAGAGACCGCTATGGTGACGAAATATCGAGACCAGTCGATTTGCGCTCCGGAAATGTCACCGCTTTCCAGCTCAGAGCGTTGATCGGCGGCTGTCTCCAGCTGGAGTTTCGCTGCATACGCAACATCCCGTGCGTGTAGAGCATGTGTGCGGCCTTGTGCGCGATGGGCGAAAATCCACCCAACACGACGCATTCCGAGATTGTGGGCAAGGACATCTGCTTCCCGAATGGCCTGTTCACTCTCAAGCAGCGGGCGATAACGTTCAGTGTCACCAGCTTGAGGCGGCTCAAAAATCACCTCTACCTGAACGAGTCCCTTGTCCGGCACCACATATCCGTAGAGAATACCATAACGCATCTGAGAATCGTGGATCCGTGACATGTACGACTGGAATGCATCAGCGGCGCTCCGGTCGATCGAGCATTGACTGCAGGGTGACTCGTCCTGCGATCGAAGTCGATAATGCTGTGCATCCAACCACTCCAGGTAATCAACGGTCATTCCCCTCATGCTGCCAAGTCCACGACGTTCCATGAACTGGCGCTGCTTTTGCTGTCGTCGCACCTCCAGGAGCTGACGATAGGCCCTACACGCCTCAGCGTATTCAGCTTCCGTAAAGAGACCCTTGTCGGAGTAACTAACGAGGTGCAGCGGTGGTGGTGACTCATCAAGTTCCGTTTCAGCTAAAGGTTTCGTCGAAGAAGAAGCACGGGCGGTATCTTCGTCCAGACTTCCATTGAGCGTCTGCAGTTCTCGCTCGATGACCAAGAGATCGCCGTGCTGCACGCCGCAACTCTTTAAAGTGCAGTCATCATTGCCCAAACGCGAGCCTCCGCGCCGAGGCTCGTGCAGTAACTCTAGATCAACCAGATCACTATGCCCGAGTCGCAGGATTTCTCGCTTCACTTCTCCGACAGTCGTTTCTGGTGCAACTGTGATGCGCACCACAGCACCGTCTTGCTTACGAATGCGGACAATCATGCCAGGACACAATCAGCGTCACCTCAACACCTGAAATCAGTCCAGCGTACCCTCTATGAGAAGGAAGCCGCAAGTCCGTGGAGACTCGGGTCAAAATAGTTTCGCGAAAGTCAGTTCGAGAACGAGCGCGCTTTGACGGTTTGACGTCGCCTGCAGGATTCAGCGCCCATTCGCGAATGCCATGATGCGCTGTCGAGTGAGTTAGGGCTCGTCTCGAACTTGCCAGAGGTCATCGAGCACTTGGTTATGTATTTGCTCTGACAGAAACCTTCTCGGAAAGAGTGTCTGAATGAGAGCCCGACGGAGGCCACCTTTTTGTGCGCAGGACTGGAGCCGTGCTGTTGTCTCGACTTCTCAGCAGCGAATCGCTTGGATTCAAGACCCGTTATGATTGAACTCTAGTTCAAGGAACCGATCTATCAAGGAGTCGGAAACAAGCACGGATCTGAAGGACAGAGATGGACAACTGCTGCGTGGTGTAAGCCACACTTGCTGGCGAATCTTCTGTGGGAAAGCGACTGTGATGGGCGGAACTAGCCTCAGCGCTTACGAAAGCACCAGCTCGAGGCAAGCGGCTCAGGTGGCAGACCGCTTACTCTGATCCAATTCCAAATTGTGAAGCTGTCGTCAATAAAGATTCAATCGGTTTGTGGAGCGAAACTCCTCGAATGATTAAAGAGGAAACTCAGAAAGTAGGCCTCTATCTTCGCGGAGGCCGCAGGACCCAATTCAGAGCGCGAGTCAGAGACAGAACTGACAGCGGCTCTTCTACGCCCCACTTGTCGGATACGTTTGCTGCCTTGTGTCGCAGCAGTGACGCACCGAGAGTGAACCAGGGTTTGTTCTGGAAAACGCTATTGACTTGAGCCGAGCCGTTGCTAGCAGCAGATCGAAAACTGAGATGACGGATACGCGTGGACGCGACAGAAATAGAATCCCAATGCGAAAAACGCGTAGCAACAAGAGGCATCATCTTCGTCAAGAGACATGCATAAACTGATCGTATAGGCCAGTTATTGGTACCATTAATTGTCATCGAGTGAATGATGCCCCGCTCCGACTGTAGAATCGTTCAACAGGAGAGCGTTGGGAATCGATGGCCAGGTGTGGCCTGCGCTGTATATATGAAACATAGATTCCTTCTGCTGCAGATCTGAACTGGCATTCCATATCCAGAAATAGACAGTGTTCAGGCTCAAAACCGTCAACAGAAGGTTCCGCCGAGCCCCATCAATGCCGGTGCGTTGAATTCGAGGATAACGTCTCTTGTGCGCAGGCCTTTACGACGCTGCCAGCTTGATTCGGATGATCGATAACTTGAGGTTCATTGATCATGCGTGTAGATAAGAAATGTCATGTAGGCTCCGAATCGACTACGTCAAAGAGGCCTGCGTCGGTCGTAAAAACAATCGATAGGCAATGTTCTGGGTTTCATCCTCATAGGAGTAACCGAGGCGCTCAACAAACTCCATGAACGCAGCGCGTTCGGCTGTGGGTACCTGCAATCCAACAAGGACTCGACCAACATCACTGCCATGATTTCGATAGTGAAAGAGCGTGATATTCCAGCCTCGGAGTCCGTTCAGAAAACGGGCCAGTGCCCCTGGTCGCTCCGGAAACTCAAAGCGATACACAATCTCATTGGCAGGTGAAAAGTCTGGTCCACCCATCCCACCTACACAGTGGCGCAAATGCAGTTTCGCCATCTCATTGTCCGTGAGGTCGGTAGCGACAAAGCCGTGCGCCTCTAGCTTGGCCATGGCTTCAGCGGCTCCGCGACGATCGGCCACCGTTAGGCCGACAAACACGTGGGCCACCTCCGGCGATGCATACCGATAATTGAACTCTGTGATATTCGCCCCAGGACCAAGTGCATTCATCATACTGCGAAACGCTCCAGGACGCTCAGGGATTCGAACAGCGAGAACCGCCTCACGCCTTTCACCAATCTCGGCTCGCTCACTCACGTGGCGAAGGCGATCAAAGTTGGTGTTCGCTCCACTCGCAACGGCGACGAGCGCGCCCGAAGACGAACCCGCGGTTGGCGAAGCACTCGATGACAAAGTCTCGCGCTGAACGTACCGCTTCAATCCGGCGATGGCTAGGGCCCCGGCTGGCTCCAAAATCGAACGCGTATCCTCAAACATGTCCTTGATGGCGGCACAGATTTCGTCGTTCTCGACCCGTATGATCTCATCGACGAGATCACGACAGAGGCGGTAGGTCTCGGTCCCGACCTCTTTCACCGCAACTCCGTCAGCAAAGACACCTACTTGAGCCAGACGCACACGGTGGCCCGCCTGCAAGCTCTGGTACATGGCATCGGCGTCGAATGGCTCAACCCCAATGACCTTTACCTGGGGCCGTAGGCGCTTCACGATAGCGGCAATGCCGGCAATGAGGCCACCGCCCCCGACAGGCACAAAGATAGCCTCAATAGGACCACTATGCTTACGAAGAATCTCAAGTCCAATGGTGCCTTGACCAGCAATGATATCAGGGTGGTCAAATGGAGGTACGAACAATGCACCCCTCTCTTCCGCTAATCGAAGCGCGTACGCCTGTGCATCGTCGAAAGCGTCGCCATGGAGGACCGCTTCGGCACCTCGCTGACGTACTGCGTCCACTTTGATCGATGGTGTCGTACAGGGCATGACAATGGTCGCTCGAATGCCCAAGAGCTGCGCACTCATCGCGACGCCTTGAGCATGGTTTCCGGCCGAGGCTGCGACAACACCGCCCTTTAACTGGCTCGGTTCGGAGAGCGCAATCATATTGTATGCACCACGGATCTTGAAGCTGAATACCGGTTGGAGGTCCTCTCGTTTGAGCAGTACCCGACGTCCTAGCCGACGCGAGAGGAGCGGAGCGCTCTCCAGAGGCGTCTCCATGGCTGCCTCATAGACACGAGCGTTCAGCACCCGTTCCAGGTAGTCGTTTTTCAGTGGCGAGCAAGCAATATAGCAATAGACAGAGGCGGCACCGTTTCCAGCGACAATAGGTTCGGACGCTGAAGTCTGTTCAACGTGCTCTTGCGCAGCGCGAACGAGTCGCTGGGGGTGCGTTCTCCTGGAGCGTCGCGTCAACAGACGTACTCGGTTACGCCGAGGCGAGCAAGCCGTCTCTCGGCACGCATAATGTGCTTTGAGCTTACCACAATCCAAGATTACCGGATGTACCGTCACAAAAGCCATGATAACCTGCAAGTACACACCAGTCGGCGTGCTTCTCTACCTGGAGCGCGAACAAGTCGTTTTCGCCACGGCAACTGGCACTGCAGCGACAAGACCAGGATTGGTTCTCTTCTTCTTGAAGGAACGTGTGAATCCGGACCATTGTGCCATACGCAATCCTTTCGGTTGCCACAAGATACATTTCATAGAGTCTGTTATATGCACAGCGTTTTGAAGCGTCGGTAGGTCGCGCATGAACATCATGCCGCTCTCATCCGCTAGTCGGTAAAGTGTGCTTTCATTCAGCCTAATCTCCTGGTCGAGCATCGACTCTGCTTGCCTCCACAGGCCAGGGTTCTATTGTATCGTTCTGTTGAGGATGATGCAGCACGCTTTGGATCTTGTGCAGCGGTCTGGCAGAGACGCTTCTCGGTGGCGCCATAAAAGGATGCAGAGGTCCGCGACGCGCACATTTGCCTCTCAACAGGTTTCGAAAATCCCTGGAGTACTCGCGATCAGACCAAATAAGTACCTATGTTTTATCTTCACGAGGACGAATGCCTTGGTCGCTGTCTCCTCGAAAGCAAACAGTGTCTCGCCACTGATCCATGCAAAGTTGTTGCTTGTCGAGAGCGCCGGGTCATCCGCGACAGCGCTCCATTCCCGGCACGACGAACGCTAGACGGGATCGGCTAGCTCTATGATCGCTTCGTGCGCTTTCCTCGTCTTTGAAAAGCAGCCATGCAATACTTTCGTTATCGGGTTGCGACGCTGTCCCAACGCGAAGCACTCATTCTAAACGGCTCTGATTTTCAGCAAGTCCGTTTTCGAAACATGACGTGTTCGCCAACGATTCCCAGCATTCTATGTTCACGTTGCATTCGGACGAGTCGAGGCCAGCAGACGCGTTTGGATCTCGGTGGCAACAGCGGGATCACGAAACGCACACCAAGGACGATGATGACCCGATCGTGTCCAAGGAACGCGAGTGCTCTCCAGTGCATCGTGCGCGATCAGACGATGCGCTCCGCAGAACATACAAGCAAATAACAGATCGTCACGCTTCCGAACGAATATCCAGCCGTGGCTGGCGAGCGTTTCCAGCTCCAAAGCTGAGGCGCCAGTACCCTGACCCAGCGCAAGATAGCACTCGTCAATGCTACGACGCAAGTAGTCGACGGCCTCGTCGAGATGTGGAGCCCATACCACACTGCCTGAATCATTGACCAAATCGGTTCGAAATGAGCAGAACGTATTCGGCGACCAATTTGTCACCCAAGGACAGCCAGGAGCATGCTGCGGTGATCCAGCGAGCTTGTCTCCGAATGAGCGACCTTTGAGTGTGTCGGTCGTCGTCCGGCAGTGCCCACAATGAAGCGACCCCGTTACAAGACAGACCCATCCCTGGCACGCAAGCTGCACTGCTGGAGCAGACCCGCCACAAAGCGCTTGCCCTTCTATCGTGATGAGGCTCGGAAACGTGCCCGATCGATACGAGGCAAGACGAGCACAGAATCCGAGAAAGTGTTCCGGATCTGCCTCTGATGAAGCCTCCACGGCAAACGCTTCCATGGACGCCAACGGGTCGTCATGCGATGCAGGCTCTATAAGCTCCGAGCCAGATGAGTCATCGGATGAGGCGCGCTTCGAATTCGACGCTGCGTCTGTCAGCCGACTGCAGAGAACGGTCACGCGCTCACCAAAACGCTGCCATAACTCCTCGTATGCGCCTTGGGTATCAGCCAGAGCCTGACGCACGATCCTGAGCTGATGCATCAAACGCTCCTGAGCAAGCTCCTGGAACTCGAGCGTCTTGGTCGCTGCCTCAAACAGCTGTTCGAGGGTCGCAGCAAATGCAGCACCCGTGTCCGTGGCCTGAAACAGAGCACTGTGCTGGAGCTCACGCAGCACAGCGGCTGGCTGTGGGGCGAGCTCGGCCCATCGATCGGCGACCGCGACAAGCGCGTTTGGGTCCGCCCGAGTCGGTGTTGCGGCAGGGGCCGAAGACACCTCTCTCGAAATCAACTGCTCAATCAAGTCAATCAGAATATCTGCTGTTGATGCGTCTCGTAGCTGGAGCACAAAGATCATTGGGCCTTGACCATTGACCGGATAGAGGAAACGAACGCTCCGTTCTCGAACTTTCTCCCAACGCGCTGTCCGCGCTGAATCGCGCTCTAGGTTCATGTAAAGCACCGGGCGCAGACCGCTATCCACTCGAAAGTACGTTCCGCTCTGTTCAGGCGACTTGCTGACGAGGCGCATAACTCGCACTGGACCACGTCCAGCGTCCACCCAGTGGCCATCCGAGAATTTTTTCAGAATCGCGAGCGGGCTTTCGAAGAGAACTTGCGTTTCAACAACATTCGCGTTCGAGTTCGGATTCAAGTCGTCTGATAGAGTCTCTCTCGTCAGCGGAGTGCCGCCTGATGCATCCAAAGCCGACCCAGCCAGCAGTACGCCGTCCGCGTTCGGTCGTCGTCCGAACGAAGCGTCGTCAGGCTGCTGTTGCGGCAACTCGGGGTTCCGCTTCAGGGTTTGGGTCTGTACAGGCTCCGCAGACGCGCCAGTTGGGTCACGCTGGTGCGCTGTTCCAGCTCGTCCACCTACCAGCCCCTCGTCCAGCGTCGGTGTTAAAAGGCTGGCGGCATGAATGGGCGGCTCCCTCGCCGGGTTCGCGGCCGCTGCTGTGCTAGCGCGCTCACGCTCAACGCGCTGCGACGCCACTGTCGCAGACAACGAGTGCCGCTCAAGCCCACCGTCTCGTTCAGGAAAGTTGGCAGTCTCGTCCACTAGGAGAACCTCGGGACTCCAGGGCTCTTCGCGTGCCGGTGACCCTTCTCGCGATGAGCGCAGTGTCCCAGCCGAAGCAGGCGCAGACCGCTCCATGCGGCTTTGGACGCCAGCGTCAACAACCCTGGTTGAATATCAACCACCGCAGGTGTCAATCGGTCTCCAGTTACGTCACCAGAGGCGTTCTATGTAAAACCTTGTTTCGTAGGAACAATCACGGCACACACACACTGGCTTGTCATCGACTTTGGTGCCCAGTCAAGATTGACGCGTTCCGCGTTGACCGATGGGCGGATCTCGCGGACGCGCTGGGTGTCGTCTCCTGATGGATGCGGTCGGCACGCTGACCAGCAGCTGGACGCCAGACTCGACTGGCCTGCACCAACCATGCGTTGTCTGATTCAGAGCCTCAAGTACATTGGTGTTGTTGCAACGCGTTTCGAATAGAGACTGGACTCGGAAATCAGGAGCACGAACGTGATGCCTGACGACGCGTTGGTGCAGGCCATCTATCAATCCTATCCCTCGCGTTCCTCTTACGTTATGGAAGAGCGTATCGACAGCACGGTGACGTACGATATCCCAGAGTTAATGGATGAAGCGTGTGCTTCATTCACAGACGAGCAATACGGATGGTTCCATGACCAGCAAACATCGATTCTGAACGATGCTGGCGTCGTCATTCAGTGGGTGTACTGGTGGGAGTCGGAGACTCATGTGCGGGCGCCACGAAAACGCTCCTGGATTCGTCGCCTCTGGCACAGGCTTGCAGCGAACCATGAAATGAAAAAGTGCAGCCGTGGGTGCGTCGAATGGAATGTGACTGAATAGCGTTCGCGCAATGCCCCTATGGCCACCGATAGCGTTGAACACCTCGCAGGCAGATAAACACGCCTCCTTGGGATCTCTGTTGCCTCCGAATTTTCCCATCCTGCGTTGATCGCTGGACCCTACCAGATCACTAGAGTCGATGAGTGCGCCCGTTGCATGCCACGCCCTCCTATGGATCCGTTTCCTGAACATCTCCATACCGTGTCCAGTGTTGGACAACCTGCGCAAGCAACTGCTCATGCGTGTAGAGGCACGCTGGCAGCAATCGCAGCTGCACAAAGCCTCACGTGAAAAAAAGATGTCCCAGCAGACATTGCTGTCGTGCATGGACACGTCTCGATGGCGGGCATGATCGCGCTCGGTCGCGTCGACTGCACGGCCAGTGTGGAGGGATCCGCACACGAGTCTCGCACTGGCGTTCAAGCGGTGGCGGCCCCGGCAACCAGGTCGCCTGAACACCACGCCGCACAGAACAACGAATGGGAACCCGCTCGCAACAACGCTGTCGCAGTTTGCGGTCCTTAACGACGCCAGATCCGTATCGTCTGCTGCAGCGGGCCTGTCGAGGATCGCCCTCAGATTTCGGGATCGAATCGCTCCAGCTTCTTCTTGACTTCGCCTTCGAAGACGTCCTGACGCGAGCCGAACAGACCACGCTCTCTCAAAGTTTCCAGGACGAGCTCTACTCTTTCGTGGTTCTCGCTCACGAAATCTTGCAGCGCCTGCAACTCGTTGGTGATTGCAGCCGTCTGCTCCTGGAGACCGACGACATAGAAGAGGAACCGACGCATGACCTCAAACACCGCGCTCTCCTTGTTCGCAAGCTGATCGCTCAGTTTTTGTGCAAACGGCTGCTCCTCTTCATGCTGCGCAAGCTTCCGTAAGTCCGACTGCAGCGCGTCCTTCATCCGGACGACCTGCTCCAGGGCGTACTCCTCCAGATGCATCATGCTCTGCATCACGTTCTCTAGCTCGTCGTTCATATGTCGGACGAGCTGTTTCGCGCCATCAGGGGAATCGGGAGTCGTTCGCGCTGCATCGCTCATCCTGGCTTGCGAGGCAGTGCCCACGAGCGGCTGCGCTTGTGCCGGCAGACGCCGCGCACGCAGCTGCACGAATCGCCCTTGAAGACGACACTGGGCTACTCGGCTGCGTACTCTCCAAGACGCTTGTGCTTGAGTGCGACTTTTGCTTGTCTTCCAAGGAATGCTTGTGCCAAAAACGAACATGACTACAGTTGATGTTGCCGCTGCCGGTCGTGCAGCACTAGAAACAAACAGGTCGTGCGCGTAGTACTCGTGCCGGGAGATTCGAGAACAGCTGGCGCCCAGATACTCCGGTGCGCCACGCGCGCAGTCGCCCTTTTCCTGTTGCCAACTGGATCGTGCATTGGTTGCGGCTTCGAGCAGCGCACGACGGTACGCAGCGACCTTGCAGGCGATCCATTCTTGATACCCAACACCTGAACCTGAATGAGGGCGACTGGATCTGCAGAGAGGTCGCGCGCGTCGACCCGTTCAAGTGCCCCGAACGGTCGCTCGATCGATCGACATGCAATAGAGGAGTCGTGCCTAGGACCTGGGCGCATCGCAAGCATCGATTGACGTCGTGATCGATTTCGAACTGGGCGCCATCACCAGACCCCGAGAACGAGCTTGCAGGCACTTGTGCCGATGGCCCGCCGATCGAACGCCGCGGGAGAAGCAGTCGATCCGTGGATGTCGCCGGCAACACTTCATCGTGTCTGACACTGTGGTACCAATATCGCTATGTCAGCTCTCCGAAACAAAGCAGCAGCTGCTGCAGCGAGGTATCTAGAATTTCTTCCCCTATGAATGCGAGATCGAGCCACATCAGGGGAATGCGAAACCTTGCGCGTGGCGATATTGAAGCGCCGAGTCCATGGCCGCGAGCTGGGCGCTCGGCCCGAGGCGCCGGGCCAGTCGTCGATCGGCGACTCGCGGGAATGCGAACGGTGCACGCATCCGCAACAACCCTGGACACGCATCCGTGCACGCTGTAGCGAGCTGGCAGAGCGCGTCAAGTTTGGAAGGAGCCCCTGCTGGAACGACACTCGCTGTTCTTCCTGGGGGGGTTTCTTAGCATCAGTGTCCCGATTGAGAACAGTATCCGAGAATAATCGACCGATCCTATTCTAGGTGTTGTTTCGGGGGAACGACTTTCGAAGCAACGCCGCTGCGTAGGGTGTCTTTCGGGGAGACGAAAACGAACGGGCCCGTGCGAGCGTCCTATTCGGGAGGCACGCAGCCTCGGAACCGGCCTTTAGGACTATGAGATTGCAGCAACTCTACGGGCACTGCGCAGAATCACGAGACAAACGACGAGTGATCTTTTCTGGGTTACTGCAGCCGAAGAACTTGAGAATATTCGTAACGAGTGCAGCGCCATATGTCCGAGTCAGACACCGTAGCGGACTCGTCTCCGTACCGCCCTGGTCCGAAAACCGGGGATGAATCAAGACAATCCAGCGCGAGCGACACAGCGTTGGATCAGAACGAGGAGCATCGGGTCAGCCTCAAGCAGAGCGCTGCAAACGGTACCGGGGCTCAGTGGCAAACCTGTATCCAGCGCGCTCCAGAATATATTGGTGTGTTGCAATTTTTGGTAGCCTTTCGCTCGATCATCAATGAAGAGGTTAAGGCCTATTTTCGAGCAGGCAGGATGAGGAAACCCACCCATGCGCTGCTGCACGAAATTGATGCAGCATGCTTGGAACGCGATCTCGTCGAAGCGCTGCGAACGCTGCCCTCCGTCAGGGATGACCGTGGCGATCATGCCGCTGATGAATCGGACGACTCGAGTCAAGCAACTGGCGAGACCCGCGCAGCGTCTCTGCTGGCGCAGGTGCATGCTGCTCTTCTGAATTGCTTGCGACTACGCAAGGTGGAAGCTCAACGTGCATCGGGCAAACACGGGTGGATTCAACTACTCGCCACAGAACTGCGTTCAAGGCCCGATTTATACGACATGAGCGGATCTGGCCCGGCTCAGGATTCATCACTCTGCCTGTACGATCGGGACGGTACATCGGTGCTTGATCGATGTAGCTACAGTACGTTGAGCCCGATGCTGCGTGTGCTGATCCTCCAAAGCCTCTGTGATGTTGTCGCCGAGACGAACGATCGTCTGCGGCGCGCGATCTGGGAGACCGCGAAAAAGGAGCAAGAGGTAGGCATTCGTCGACGACGCAGAGGTCGCAGGAGAGATTCTGTTGCGGCTCCGACGGCGGATTCGACTGCTGCTCGAAGCTGGCGCGGCTCGGTCTCGACTCGATCGGCGCAGGCACCGCTTCGCAACTCGTCGGATCCTTCGAGCCTGCCCAATCAAGGAACCAGATCAGCAGCGAATGCATCGCTTGTAGAGCAAGGCTTGCGAGCTGGTGACGAGGCCGCTCGCTTCGGCCCCCTAGGCGAAGACGACCAGGGTTGGCGATATTGGATTCCGGGTGGCCTCCGCGCTGCTGCGGCCTGCGGTTGCGTTCGCATGTACCGCTTCCGCGATGCAAGCATTGGCCAAGACGCAGGCGGCGCTTGCGCTCCGGAATCGGAACCTGTATGTCGAGACGCACCGACAATGCCGCCTCCTGCAGTATGTCCCGAGATTCAGATCGTCGTACACAGCTATGCGAACTTGACCTCCGACATGGAGCGTCTCTATGCAGAACTCGGTGGGAAGACAATGTCGCACCGCAACCGCAAACTATGGAATCTTCTTCAGAGCGCGATCATTCCGGAGCTGGAAAATGGCTATCTGAACGCAGAGCATCAGCGGAATCGGCGGGTTTGTCTTACCCAGGCCGAGGTCCAAGACGCTCCCGCTGATCACCCAACAAAACTTCGAGATCGACGCGAACGTTCCGGCCGCCAACGACCTATTTACAACGAAGATGAACTCTTCGGTGCGGTGTTCGACCATCCTTCCGACTCGAGCGAGTGGGCCGACGCGTCGCATACGGAAGACGAAAGCCCGTTTGAATCGGATACAAGCTGGTCCCAAGCGAACGAATCGAAAGAGAGAACGTATCTGGAGTCTGAAGCCGACACCGACTCTTCCAATGGTGAAGACCATGTCGTTCGCGGTGAATCCCCATCCAGCGATGACGTGGCGTTTGAGGTACCTGCGCGTCATCGACCACGTGGCTTCCAGCAACCTCCAGACCGGGCGCGACCAGCAGTCTCAAATCGGTCAGGGCCCGGTTTTGGTCAAACCTATTCAGCCGCTGCACGTGAGGCAGGTGTCAACGACGCAAAAGGCGGCTTCGATCGAGGGGCATCTGCGTTGCCGCATTTGAGCGCCCAGTTATCGAAGACTGCCAGCGCTAACCCAACGAATACGCTGCAACGCAATCGGTTTCCATTAGGCTGCTACACAGCGGCATCATACGATTCCAGGCTGCAGGACACTGCGAGCCGGTCGACATCCTTGAATTCGAGCTGCGATTTTCACGATGACCCAATTGACGACTTTTCATCTGACCTTTAGCGTGGAATGAATCGTCTTCGGATGGATCCACTCGCGAATGCTCCATGAGACGCATTCATGCGAACGCTTCAGTGCGTTGAGGCTCCAGCGAAAGATCGATTGGCCAACCAAAATCTGCAGTGTGCGCTGCATCTTAGCGATTTTCAGAGATAGCATACGAGTCGATCAGACACATTCAACGGAGAGCAGGTAAAGACGGGGCGCTTCCAAACCCCCCGAATGGACTGCTCGCGATGATTAGCACTCGGCTCAAACAAAGAGCCGCTTACAACCGCGCCAACTGAAATGTGATGGATCGAGGCTCCGACGGGATCATTGTCGCGGATTCGGATCAGACGTCAAGTCCTCAGTGCCTTCACGCGCATCATACTCGAACTTGGTCGGCAGCTGGTGATCGTAGCCTTACCAGTGCGTGTCTGGTCTGTTTTTGTTGTATTCGAAGACTCGCAAGTCTCAGCCTTTGGGGTCTAACGCATGTCGGTTAGGATTGTTACCGAGCACCGTATCCCGAGATGCGTGATCGCGCCCACGAGAACAGGTCTCCCTACGTCGGAATGCTGCCAAGCTTATCTGATTGGACGCTGCGGAGATCACTCCTCTCAAGAATCGGGCGTTGGCAGCTCATCGTCATCATCGTCATCATCGTCATCACTGCCTGCTCGATCATGGTTGGTTAAGGTCGGAATCGATGCTGCAAAAGCCTCATGAAGCGGCACTGGTGTGGTTGCGATCTCCCAGACTTGTTGCAGCTCCATGAGTTGCATGGCCCATGTGGGCTCTGTCCCTGGAGAGGGCTCTCCGAGACGGCCATCAAGCTCAGTTCCGGATCCCGAACTCAAGCTATTCGTTCGTGACAAGTTCGTTGACATGACATCCTCAACGCCAGAGGTGAGCGCAGCTCCAGCAGAAGCCGGTGCGTCGTCACTTGGTTCGAGCCCACGGGGCGTGCGCTCGGAAAAAACCGTCGACTGGGGCTGAGAGTCCTCGGTGCGAAGCGGTGTCGCTAGCAGCGGACTATAGGAAAGTTCATGAACCAACGCTTTGCGGAGCCGCGCCAAGTCTGTTTGCTCGTGAGCTGCGGCACCGCCCGCCCGTTTCTTCTCGTTCGCTGCCCGTTCATGCTCGTACAAAACATAGCAACGCTCACAGGAACAGCCTGGGGCTGTAGGCAGGCCTTCGGAGACGTGTCGCAGCAGCAGCAGCAATTGACAGGGATCCTGCCATATTCGTGCGGCTGAAATCTTTCGAACACTCTCCGCATACGGCTCGGCGGCTATAACACGATAAAGACGTAGACGCTGTTGCAGTAATCGAGCTTGGTGCTCCATGACGGGCCCCATATGTCAAAGAACCGCCACTAGGAATCGAACACGCTACCGCTTGTCCCGTTGAGCGCTGAACACCTTCCGTGGCTGAGCGCTGAGATCGCGGATCGCAACGAGCGAACGACCCGCGAGGCAGCGGCCCCTCAGGAACGGAGCGGTACCCTGGACCGTTTCAACAACGCATGTCATCAAAAGTGGGAGAAATGTTTTCAGAAAGCACATGTCCTACCTGCAATCATCGTCATGGCGAGCTTGATCAGGCCTCGTTGATCGAGCTGCTATCCAGATATGAGCACAAAAATAACTCTGCTCTAGACCTGTCACGTCTACACGGGCACTGGTGCGTCTCTATGAGCACCTGATCACGACGTGCTCCGCAGCGCCAACGTGGACACCCTCAGTTGATATAGTCGAGGCTTGCATTGAGCACGATTCGGAGAAAAAAGACTTGTTCTGACGCTCCAGGATCAACCAGATTCATAACTCCATGTACGAGCCAGAGGGAGAACGCTTCCAGATGCCGTGGTTTCGAAACAAACGAGACATTCGAGCCATTTGACAAGTCCCTTCCCTTACAAAGCTGGCTCCTATACCAGAAGCGCATGCCGATATGTCGCACGAACGCAGACACCCTCGTCAGATCAAAGGGTGACTTTCTAGGAAGTGAGCTGGAATGCGATTCGATCCGAATGGTTCGTTACGGACCGCGAGTCATGACATTGGTGGTGTAGCCTTCGAAGCCGCCCCCTTTGACCAAGGATGTGCCCTTGGCGCTAGCATAGCCCACTCCGTCGGAGCAGGCTTTCGCAAACGTTTTCATCCAAGCAATGCCGATGCGAAGGGTCAGTACCGGGTCGTGCATGGACATCGAGAAAAAGTTCTCTCCCGGAAAGCAGTACCTCAAGCGAATATTCGCAGAACCGTACGAATTATTACGTGTTGTAGGATTCTCTGGGAAAATTCATAGTGAGGTGTGAACCAGACTGCAACGTTCCCATCAATGCGGCCCTGCACTCGTCTCGGCATACTCACCCGGGCTGGGATCGTTACAGCTTAGCGAGCGAAAAACATGAAAGAGGCCTGTTTTTCATCATCGATAGCGCGTCACCCAAGGGGGTTATCTCACCGGACCATCGCGGAAGTGGCCGGATTGCACGCCATGGAAGCTACATCCCCTATCTGAACGCCATCTACTGGTGCGATCAACAGACGACGCACATGAGCTCGAAGGCGCTGCCCGCTGCAAGCCGCGTGACTCGTGCGTTGAACGTTCACAGGACGTTGCCGTTCGAGATCCATATATCCAGCGTGGCAGCACCCAAAAAAAGATCAATTTATCCAAACCGGCCGCGAACGGCGTATCTCTGATGGGTCCAACTCCGAGTGTGCCGGCATTCGTCCCGCTAGCGAACGCACTCGTCGGAGCACATCGATCATCGTTTTCGTTCTGAAATCAGGTATCAGCGAGCACAAAGCCCGAACCCATTCCATCGGCACAAAGCGTGATGATTTGCGCATCCCACGTTTTCACGCGAGCTTTACGACACACCATAAGAATAGCTCCGCTTGGTCAACCGCCGAGAGCACCTTCATCATTTGATCTTCCAGGCTAGGCGCTGGGTCTTCTGCCCAGGTCACGATGAACGCGTCATCACCCGCTCGCATCATTGGCACCAGCGGCATGGTTGATCGCGCCGATCGCCGGCCTGCTGGCATTGCCGCCCCGTGTCATCGCTGCCTGTCCGTGTGCGGCCACCAATGCCGCCGGGGATCGGCACACCCAGCCAGACGATCAGAATCGGAACTGCGCTTGTGCTGTTCGCGCCATTTGTTGCGATCACGCCCGTCGCTGGCGCGGGAAATTTTGGGCGGCCAGCGATGCGTCTCTCGGAATGCATTCGCCACACACACACAACTGGATACGCTGGTATTGCGCTGCAGTGGATAAGCATGGAGCCGGCTTTCCAATCCCTGTTTGGTGCAGTCGATCAAGATCAAAGTTTTAGATCAGAGGTACGGGATCTGTTTGAATCAGATACGCCAGTATGGGAACCGCTGCAACAACAACTAGAGGTACTGCGACGCGGGCGTGAACGTCGGCTCGTTGTCTCGCTCGATCTGCTCCGTCGTGAAAAACCCTCACTGGCCAAGTCCCTTTTAGAGAATCCACTTCATTTTATACCTATATTTGAGGAAACGCTAACGGACTATATTGCGCAGTGGAACACAGCGCTGGCAGTGACGGGCGCGGCTGGGCGGGAACGTCAGCGGCTGCACGTTGGTTTCGAGGGGGCGTTCGGGGCGCTGCAGACGACGCCGCGCACGCTACGCGCGTCTATGTTGAACTTGCTCGTCTGTGTTGATGGTATTGTTACTCGCGTGTCTGCTGTACGTCCCAAAGTGGTTGAGTCCGTTCACTACATCCCAGCAAAGAACGAGATCGTCCATCGGGTCTACCGCGATGGAGTCTCACTGGAAGCTGCTCAAGGGCGCGGTCTCGGCGCGGCGATCTATCCAACGAGGGATGAGGATGGAAATCCCATGGAGACAGAGTTCGGCCTTTCGGCGTATCGTGACTTTCAGACCGCGACGCTTCAGGAGATGCCCGAGAGGACTCCCCCTGGGCAGCTGCCGCGGACGGTGGACATCGTCTTCGAGTCGGACCTCGTCGACGCCTGCAAACCCGGCATGCGCGTGCGCATCGTGGGCACCTTCCGTGCCCTTGGTGGAAAGACGACCACCTACTTTGCGACCAAGATCGTCGCGAACCACTGCATTCCTTTGGGTGACACGCAGAGCCGATTGCAGTTCTCTGAACGAGATCTTGCAAATATTCGAGAGGTGGCTGCTACACCTGGTGGGGTCGAACTACTCGTCGCCTCGATCGCTCCATCCATTTGTGGACACAATTTTATCAAGAAGGCTATTTTGCTTCAACTTGTCGGCGGCGCGGAGAAAAACCTACCAAACGGAACGCATCTTCGTGGCGACATCAACATCCTCTTGGTTGGTGACCCGTCTACAGCCAAATCACAGATGCTGCGTTTTGTGCTCCATGTAGCACCGCTAGCCATTTCAACGACGGGCCGTGGCTCATCTGGTGTGGGGCTTACCGCTGCAGTGACCTCGGACTCTGACACGGGCGAAAGACATCTCGAGGCTGGCGCCATGGTGCTTGCCGATCGAGGCGTTGTTTGCATCGACGAATTTGACAAGATGAGCGATGCTGATCGGGTCGCTATCCACGAGGTCATGGAGCAGCAGACCGTGACAATCGCCAAGGCCGGCATCCATACAACGCTGAATGCACGCTGCTCCGTTCTGGCTGCAGCAAATCCTGTCTACGGCTCCTATGATCGCCGTCGAAAGCCGGCGGAAAATATTGCACTGCCGGATTCGTTACTTTCTCGTTTTGATCTCGTATTTATTGTGTTGGATACGATCTCTCGCGAGCGTGATGAGCTCATCGCGAAGCACGTTCTGCGCGTTCACCAGTATCGCCGCGGTGACGATGCGAGCGGGCAGGGCGTAGCGGGCGCATCCTTTGCCGACACGGCTGCAGCTGGCGACGACCACGAGCCAACAGAGATCGTACCGCCAGTCGCAGCGTCCCAAGCCGAGCGCTTGCAGGATGACACGGTCGAATCAGCGCTTTTGGAGAGTGAGGATCCGACCAGTGCGCCCTTGTTCGTCTCGCACCAGATCAGCGAAGATACTCAGGGAAATGCCGCACACCGAATTCTCTCGGTGTCGTTTCTTCAAAAATATATTCACTATGCTCGCGGACTTTGCCCTCGACTCACAGAGGAAGCCGCGGAATATATTGCAGCCCGTTATCGCGACCTACGCGCGAAGGATGACGCTCGCACGCTACCGATCACAGCTCGGCAACTCGAAACGATGATTCGTCTCGCCACAGCACATGCTAAGCTGCGTTTGAGCGTCGTCGTCGAGATTATCGATGCGCGGGTCGCATTCGATATGCTGAATTTCGCGCTCTACCACGAGACGCAAGTGGAACGAGAGCATCGAGCAGCGCCTCTGACACCCTCTGGGCCGAGATCATCCAGTCCCGCGCTAGCAACCATTTCACCGCGACTGCAGGGCGCGAGAAACCGACGTTCGACCCGCAGTCGCCCGCTTGATCCATTTGCGTTCGATGATGAGCTGGATGATGATGGGCATGACGAGCCCGTTTCCGAGCGAGCCACCCCTTCAACGACCCGAACAGAGGCTTCACGCCACATGATTCGTCGCCGCCAGCGAACAAACCCCTCTGATACTCATCCGGAGGAGCAATCACAACCAGTTTCGCCAATGCAACCTACGACATTAGAGGCAGCGTTCGATCATCCCGACCGCTCGCATGCCAACGAAACACCAAGGAGTGATCGCCGCCAGGACGGCGTCGACCACACGCAACCGGACGCTCTGCAACATGATGAGCAGAACAGTGCAGATCTGGCCCTCTTGGAACGTATTCAGCAGGCCATTGAGTACATTACTGCGACTGAGCGGAGTGAGTCGACGACACTGGAGCGGGTGGTTGCGCGCCTGGCCGACGAGACCCTGTCGCAGACCCAGATCGAGCAGGCTCTCGCCGTCCTCGACCAGAGAGGCCTCATCATGTACCGCTCCGGTATAATCTTTCGAATCTAAACCGCTGCGTCTACCCCGTGAACCATAATCGACGACAAGAAACCATTGTTTTCACACCAGACTGACGCCCGGGTTATTGGCAGCGAACACGACCAGGGAAAAAACAGTCACAATGCTGCACAGCCTACGACTCAACGAAGACGTTCGAGGGAGCGCATCAACCACGCACCATCGACTTGGACGACAAGTTCGCCAAGACGTACACACACCCAAATAGTCCTAATGGCCGACGAAAACTCGGTTTCAGGACTCGTGCCACGATATTTTGACACGCACTCCTAAGAGGAGCCCTTCTGCCACAATCACAATATTCCAGCGTAACCAGCACGCGATAGCAACCGTCGGATGCTCCAAATATGGTTCATTGGTCGGTCTAGACTTCTTTTCGGTTTCAAACCAAGGAGTTCGAAAGAGAATACGAGTTGAAGTTCGACGTTTCCCTGGGTGAGAAGAAACCCCACCTTCACCAGCGATGCAACGACCCGCGACGAGGCGACCTTGATGCGTTTCGGTTGCTGTTGAAGCCAGACGTCGAATCAAGGCTCGATCTCTTTCGATGATTGCACCGTTTCAGCGTCGAACTGGTGTAGGCAGGAACTCCTTGCCCTCGCTGCTATTTTCGTTGGTGGTGGTGTTGGTTCTCGTCTTCGGCGGAGTCGGCTGCGACTGGCCCTTACGGGTACGACTCGGGGACTGCGCTCAGCCCGCCAAGGCAACGAGCGCCCATCAAGCCTCCAAATGGGAGCGGGTCACTCATATCGCTTTCTTTGATGTTGCAATTGACGACAAACCCATCGGTCGACTAAAGATCGGCTTGTTCGGAGACACCGTCCCGCGAACGGCACAAAACTTTCTGCGACTCGCTCGTAACGAAGGCGTCGGTGATCGTCGCGGAAGAGGTAAGGGTTTCCGACAGAGTCACAGCCACCGTATTATTCCTGGCTTTATGGTTCAGATGGGCGATACGACTGCTGGTGACGGAACTGGTGGTGTTTGTGCCGACGGCAAGGCCTCTATGCCTGACGAAAACTTTCTGGTGACGCATCGAGGGCGTGGCTACGTCTCGATGGCGAATGCTGGCCCACATACCGGCTCATCACAGTTTTTCATCACTTTTAAAGAGACGCCATGGCTTGACGGGCGGCATGTGGTTTTCGGAAAGATTCTTGGAGAGGAGAGCGAGCGTGTCCTTGCCCGTTTAGAGGGTGTCGGAACACCTGAGGGGAGACCGACTCAACGGGTCAGGATTGTGGACTCGGGCGAGTTGCCGCTCGATTCCGAGACCACAACATCCGACCGTGCAGAGCTCTAGTCCTAGCAACCATTCGATGTCGAAAAAGTAGATAGGGCGCTGGACCTACAAGTGTGTTGGCGTTATGCCTCGGACTAGATCCCGCTCCCTCGAGACGTAAAGCGTGACGATTCGATTGCTGGAAACGATAGGCGAAACCGACTCGCAACCGTCAAACGAAGGTGTATGACCATCGAACGCCTTTTATTTTAGCGCTGTTCGGTGCATCAGTCGAAGAGCAGCGCTGCAGATCGTCGTAGCGACACTTGAACACAGTGTCGGTGTCGCCAAAAGTGCGCGAATGGGTGCAGCGTTCCTCGTCGACGGCGTGGTGCACATCCGACTCGAGACTGCTCCAATATGCACTGCAGAGAGCGAGAGAGAGACCGTCATCGATACGCAAAGAATCGTCTCTCAAAGCCATGATGAGCCGAGTGGCGACCCAGCCGACGATCAGGTAGAGTGCGCATCTTTCTGAATCGCCTCGTCGATATCTTTTCGTCGTTTCGCAATCTCCTCCTGGGCGGCTTCGTAGAGAAACTCGGCATGCTGGACAACCCAATGGGCTTCAGGTGCAGTATGATACTGTCGTGCATTCTCCGCCAGTTGCTGCATATCGGAGAGGAACTCTTCCACAGAGCCGTAAGCGACCTCTTCACATTTCCGGCGAATTTTCTGCAGATAGACCTGTTTGGGGAGCGGTATGTGTTTGCGGTACGTTGCGTCACGCACCGGATTAATAAAGTCGATATTCCCAGCGACAGCAAGTTTCGCTGGCCGATCTAGAGCTCCAGGTGGAGGCGGCTCACCAGGATGGACTCTGGCGACAGAAATGAAGGGCGTCGAGGCGATGACGACTCCTTCGGCATCGCGAACCTGTGACTCGACCTCACGAAGGATGTTGTTCAGATGAACTTTGCCACTGCTACGCTTGCTGGCGCGAGCACGCGGCCCGGGTCTTGGCGAGAAGGCCTGGTCCAGCGTCAGCGTAGAGCTCTTGGAGGACGACGGCTGCACCTCAAGACCGCTGGATGTTCGCGTCGAGGCCGATATCGATGCCTCTGGCTCCTCTGTCGGCGGACGAATAAGGATCCGAGCAAGGCCTGTCGACGATGTATCCGTTACTGTCACTGGGTGGTTCTCGCGCGCCCCTGGAGAAAGCGTCGGCAGTGCACTGGTACCGAGCCCACTCGGGATGCGTAGTTTCAGACGATTTGGAGCGCTGACGAGTCCCGTGCCGGTTCGCTGCCCGGCATTGGTTGCGGACTGGCTTGATTCTTGTGAAACACCACCCGATAGATCAGGCGCAAGCCAGGCTGGGAGGGAGGCGTGCTCCCTGATACCAGAGCTTGAAGAGAAGAGTCCGTCTCCTGTAGCGCTCGTGTCCATCATGGCGTTCACGAAGGGTGCTCTCGAACCAGCGTCGTTCAACACATCGCTGGGCGGGAGCGTCAAGCGCAAACAAGTCGTCTCTGACGGATTCGAAGCCGCCATTTCAGTCTTCTGCGCGAGATATCGCTTCGGGACTGAGCCAAGGCCATCCGTGGGTCCTCCCTCGTAAGTGGCCAGACCAGGAAACGACCCTGTTGCGGTATTAGGCGGGACATTGGAGCGCATCGCCTCCCTTATCTGGTTCACAGCATGTGTCATGAGACCATGTCCAGCAGCAGCGGCTCCAGAGACGACTACAGTTGGCTTGGACTCGCCGAGCGCCGAAGCGCCCAGTGTCCAGGCGTTGATGCGGCGAGCCGCTTCCGCCAACTCCTCCAACCGCTCTCGCAAACGTTCCTCGGCGGTCCCTTTCTTACCAGCTTTGCGACTTTGAGTCATGCTCTTCGCCGCAAAACCGATACCGCCTCCAATACCAGTGCGAAGCGCATCCTCTCGCAAACGACGATGTTGCTTATAGGCCTCGATCTCGTAAGGGTCTTCGATATAGCGAACCTGCTCCTGTCCATCCACTTTGCGAATGATTTTCAACCGGCGCTTCAGTACGTACTCGGTGTGGCCATGTAGCGATCCAGACTTGCCGACCGGGGGTTCGTGGAACGCGCGCTGGCGCCAGCCGTTCTGAGCACTCTCCGCAGCTCGATGCGTTGCGAGCAAACGCGAAAACTCACGACGCTCCTCGATATCGTGCTCGCTCCGTTCAGCAGCGGTCGTCTTTGGTCGCATACCTGGTTGAGGGGCGCTCATGACACCCGCCTGGGGACCGAAGACGCGGCCACGCCCAAGGGTGCTCTTGGGATAGCCCTCGCGGAGCAACAAAATCTGTCTCTCTAGTGAGAGCGCCCTCACGCTCTGTATATGCTGGTCAATGAGGCGTTGCATCTGAACAGCCAACGGTACGAGTGGCCGCTGACGAGCCCTCTCCAACGCAATCTGTCTCACGGTGGCTGCACGAGTCTCTGGTGCCTCGATTGCAGCGCGCTGGCTGGGATTCAAGTTGCACGAGAATTGCACCTTCAGAAAACGCAGTGCATCGTCGCGAGACATGGTCTTGAGCCGATCCTCAGCAGTGGGATCTCCGCGCAGGATATCCATCGCCAGCGTGGCTGCGCTAAGAACACTACGAAGTTCAAACTGGAGGCTTTTTTGCGCCCGAACGAGCAACTCTGTTCGCACCCAGCGCGTTTTCGCCAGCTCCTCTCGAATATAACGGGCCATTTCGATTCCACGACGACCTAAACCGGCTTTTTCGGCACCGCCGATAATATTTCCTTGCATCGATGGGCTCGAAAAGATGGTAATGCCCTTGGCGCAGAGCTGCTCCCAGCCTACCTCCATGGACTCGAACGCACAGGTCTCTTCGGGGGTCACCAGGCGCAGCAGCTCGGCTTCTCGTTTCGGCCAAACTGCTTCGAGGTAGTTTCGCTTGATGGTATAACGGTTGCGTGTATTGTCGCAGGTTTCGCGCAGAACGCCCGCAATGGTCGTCTCGGGATAGACACGTCTTCTCGGAAACATTTGAATGATTTCTGCTCGTTCAACCCCGACATCACCGCGGCGAATGAGCTCCCGCGTCACATCCAGCTCAATCTTGTTCTTGACAAAGCGTTTCATTCGATCGCTGTTCGGAATCATCACTTTGGGTTTGTTTCGTGGCTCGAGTCGACCAACCGCGACTAGGCGATCCACGGCACGCACATACAGAACGCGTTGTGCCGAACAGACAACGAGAAAGTCTGTTGGCGGAGCCGAAAAGCGTTCAAAGGGGGCAGCAAACGAGTTATTTTCCAGGACTCGAACAACTTGGCCGGGTCGAACATCGCCGCAGTGCAGCGGAGGCAAGTCATCAGAGGCCAGGAAGACTACTTCGGTGTCATCGGCTGGTGCAGATACGGCGTCATCGGCTGCTCTCCGGCTATAGGAGAGCAGTCTGCTGGCCATGCCAGGCAATTGGACGAGAAACGGATCCGCTTCCAGTGGGTATTCCAGCAGATAAATCTGTCCAGGAGCTTTGGGAGATACTGCCGAAAGATCAGTCCAGCTTTTGGGTACCCAGACGCGAGCCTCATGAGGCGACATGGCCGCAGCACCCGATGCAGACAAGGGCATCAACTGCGCAGGCTTCTGGCCGCATACCTGCCACAAGCATGGCGATACATCAGGTCGATAGTACGTCTGCGGTTCCGTATAGCCATAGCACCAGGCCGAAGTGTAGCCTTGGCGAGCCTTGAGCGCATGTCGCAGGTTTGCCAACGCCTCGGTTCGTGCACTCCGTCGGCGCTGCTCGATCATCTCAATGCCGTAGAACCGGTCGTTCGACGCATTCATGATCAGCGACTCGATATGGCCAACCTGAAGCGGAAGGTGGAGGTTTGGCGATGGTTGGGTCAGCAGACGATTCTCCGCTCGACATAAAATCAGTTGTGGGTCGTTTTCGTCGATGCAGAGCCAATCGAAACGACGTGCGAGCTCACGCGCATAAGCGCCAAGTTCCAATGATGCAGTCGATGCATTCACAAAGGCACGATGTAGGAGCTCCGGGAGTCGCACCGGCTTCTCCCAGGCGATCGCTTCTGTCCACATGCCAAGCTCCAGTGCAACATTGCGATAAAAGTCGTGTTCCAGTCGTTCTCTGTCAGTTAGATAATGCAATCGCTTTGATGGATCCATCTGTTCAATATCCCAGCAGATATCGTCCTCCCAGTTCCATTGTTGCCACAGGAAAGGACCTGCAGCGGCAGGTTCAGTACTCGAACCACGAGCTGCTCCAGAGTCTTCATTCACTCGCTGACAAACCCCAAAAAAAACATGATGCTGATTTGCAATCCATGGAGTGCTGTTGAGACGGGTCGACAAGGCTGCTTGCGGCACGCTTTGCCATGAGTCGTCGGTACGAAGGCGGGGCAACGTTGCACGCTCAACGCCCTGCTCGGCAATGACACGCCGGTGAAATCTTCTCTTCATCATTTCCTCAACATCTTGCATATCGTCTAGAATGAGATGTGCGTAGGGAAAACTGATCCAGTCAAGATCGTCCGGTCTTTGAAAGAGGAGCTCCTCCCCCGCCATCGAGTCGTGTCGATCCTCCATTTCCGTGGTCTTACTCTGCCATTGGATTCTCTTGCGCTTGCCCGTACGAAACGGTTGCGTTGCCTCTTCAGGAACCAGAAAACGAGTGAACCGCAAAATGCCATCCTCCACACATGGTTTCAGTAGACGATATGGTAAGGTAAGCGAATGCTCTAGTGCAACTGGCGATTCGTCGACCGGGAGTGGCGCGGGAATACTCTTTTTCTGTTCATTCTGAGCCAGCAATGCGCTTGTTCGCTCTATTTCATGCTCTTCTGGCTCATCGTAGTCTTCAAGGAGGATATCTTGGCGTGCAGTGGCACGTGTTCCCGAGTCGACACCTTTGCGGTCGTGCGCTCGTGCACTCCAGCTGTCTTCAGCGTGATCGAGCTGTTGTCCTTCTGGGTGTTTCGACGAGCCAGCGTCCTTGTCGAACACTCCAAAGATGAGTTTCGGTGATAATGTTTCTGTTGTGCGCGCTTGAGTCTCCGCTTCATCGGAGAGATCTGAAGCGTCGTAAAAGTCGATCGGCTCAGTAGGTGCCAAAGTTCGTACTGGAGTAGTCGGCGTCGATCGTTCCGCTACTCCCGTTGATGTGCTCTGGTGTTGTGACCCCGGCTCTTGTCGTTCAGAGGAAGCACTGTTGGCCCCTTCAGGCGCAGAGGTGACAAGCTCTGTCGGAGTACCGACCTCGACGGAACGAGCCAAGTCCGCTGCGCCGTTTTCGGCGCCATGACTAAAGTCCACCCGCTCCGGAACAACTTGTTTGAGTTCATCCTTATTGAGCACGATGGGCGCAATGAGGTGCAGCGTAGCTTTTGCGTCAGGGTCCAGGTAGTCAGCCTCCAGACGACCCTCAGCGTCGACGTTGCCAAAGAGGAAACCACCCAGTCCACTAGCAGCTTCAGTCTCACTTGAAAGACCTGCTGAGGGTGAAACTCTTCGTCGATCCTTCTGAGTCTCTTTCCTTGGCATGGCAGGCCCCGTCCGACCCAAGCCCTCCGGCACAAACGCAACGTTAGCGTCGAGAATTACAAGCGCGCTGGCGAAGTAACCGGTACGAGGCAAGCCACCAGGGAACGTTAGTTGACAATGAGCCCTGCGTTCGCTCGACGGAGCGCTGTCGTTCGTTGACGGAACCTCTTGGTGTTGACGTTGCGTACCTCTCGAATTATCTTGACAAATAGAGAATAGGTTGGTGATCGAAAGTTT
Source organism: Cyanidiococcus yangmingshanensis (assembly GCA_013995675.1). NCBI lineage: Eukaryota > Rhodophyta > Bangiophyceae > Cyanidiales > Cyanidiaceae > Cyanidiococcus > Cyanidiococcus yangmingshanensis. Next base: position 477,473 of record VWRR01000014.1, on the reverse strand, counting down.
CCATTATCAACGCTCAGGTTTACCGAACGGTAGCACTTCGTTGTGGGCACGTCTGTTTGTGTTGGCGATTTCGGACGTCAGCGTCTACTGGGAAAGCAGCGAACAGGCTTCGTCTTGGTAGGTGACGGGTGAAGCACTGCTTTATCCCCCTTCTGATTCGACTTTTTCGAGTTCAGTGGGCTGCGGCGGTATGGAATATCGAGCATCAAGGCGAACGCAGCGTCAGTGGACTGCATCAGCATCGCCTTGGACGAACGCTCGACTCGCAGCATCGATGGCTTGGCTCTGGGGCCCGAGCCGCACCTCATTCGTCGGGTGTTCATCTTTTCGGAGGATCGCCGCCCAAGTCAACTCGAATCGTTGCTTCAAATGGTACGCGTCGGCGCAGGGGCCCGATGCGACTTTTGGGCGTCGAGGACGCCCGACCTCCTCGGGGTTCCCGAAGAAGACGCCAACAACAGGGTCCTCGTATGATCGGCGGGGTACCGGCAATCACATGCGCGAGGATCGACTTCGCAATCAGCGCGACAAAAGTTTGGATCTGGAGACGGTCTTAACACCACTCCAGGAGAAGTTGCGTAGCGGCCATGATTTTCTCTATGGTCTTGCTCCGGTGCTGGGGGCCCTTACTGCATGCCGAAGGGCGAACTTTTACGAGCTCTTCATTCTAGATCGACCGCCTTCAAGCGACGATATGAATAGAATGATTCCGCGGAAGGCAGCAAAGAAAGCCATGGAGGAGCAGATCGTTGAACGAGCACGACAACTCGGTATCGCAATCCGTCGGGTCGATAAGGGTACTCTGAACACGCTGTGTGGAAATCGACCTCACCAAGGTTTTGTTCTCGAATGTGCGACTATGGATTTTGTGCCTATGAAGCCCGTTGAAATGTTTCTACCGACAGAGGCCACCCTTGCATCCAGGCAGATCGGCATGGCCATGGAAAAGTCGATGCAACCGTGCTGGCTGGCGCTCGACGAGGTCTGGGATCCGCAGAACCTTGGCGCTCTACTGCGTTCTGCTTACTTTTTCGGCTGTGATGGCGTGATGCTGACGAAAAAGAACTCTGCTGGTCTCACTGCAACGGTCAGTAAAGCGAGTAGCGGGGCGATGGAGTTCATGGATGTCCATGCCGTCTCGAACATGCCGCAATATCTGGAGACAGCACATCGACTGCATGGTTGGCGTATCCTAGGTGCTACACTACCCACTGCGTCGATGTCGCAAGGGGCCAAGGAACCTGAAGCAGCCATAGGCCCCACAAAACAGGTATACAGTCGTAGGGGGAGCGCTTGCCCGCTGATCCCCTGTGCAGACTTGACCCTACTGTCGCCGACCATTCTCGTGCTTGGCAACGAGGGCCACGGCCTGCGCACCAACGTGGAACGAGTATGCACAGCCTTCACGTATATAGAATGTGACCACTCGATGCGGATGGGTTCAAGTATGGCCGCTGTTGACTCTTTGAATGTTAGCGTGGCTGGTGCCATTCTGATGCATCGCTTAATGCATGGTCGCTCTTGAGGCAACGGGCGTAACGTCCGAGGAATCTGAGACGTGCGTCGACGAAATTTCTCTGAAAGTATACAGACCATTTCATGCAAATGCTGCCATGGCCGATTATAATCGGAGTAACTACAGTGTGCCAATACAATAGGATGACTGCGTGACAGTGGTATGAAAAACGCTGGTTTGGCAACCGCCTCCGCTATGAGTCCTCGACGCAGAACAATGGCTGAGCGAAGGACGCCACAGGATGAGTGTCCGATCCGCTGGTAGACGTCGCTGCTCTGGTTAACTCGAGGTAAACACGTCAAAGTCTTGTCGAGCAAGGCTCGTATAAGGCTTGCGCAGCGCCTCGTCACTGAAACTGAATGGCCCAGCAAGCGTCCGAGGCGTTTTGGAAGCAGGAGTGGATACGCCTGCCCCCTAACCACGGTGCGCCGATGAGCACGACTTGTACGCATTATTCGGCAGTTGCATATGCACGCAGATGTAGCTGCTTTTCAGAGCGCTCCAAGACGCTTTCTTTGGAGGATGAGAGGCACATTCGAAACGGAGTCTGTTGTTTCCGATGGCGGTTCGGTCCGTCCAGGAGATACGTTTTTGAGGACATGCTTGCCACTACATACGGCTGGGCCGTTGCGGCTACGAACTTGTCTCAGATGATCTGTATGGATCATGCCACAGGCATCTACTGGCGTCATTTGCTTCTGCTGCGCAACAGACCACGGGCGGGCTAAGTGGATTCCAAACGAGATAGGGAACTCGGCTGATGCGCGTCTGCGAGCGAGCAAGCGAGCGTCGCGGGTCCTGTAAAACATGGCGAGAGCAGCTGCTTGGAGCAAACGTATGCTCATCGAAATGATGTTAGCGTCTTGGTTGGTCATTCGTTGGTGCAGAGAGCAGCGCTCTCGGTCCGAGCATTCATGGGCGCTCCAGGATCGATACAGGACGTTGATCCCAGGTCTCTTTCATTGACTCCAAACGAAAACGAATACGACTGATCCCGCTAAGTCTAGCCTACCTTTTCGAACAGAACGGATGGCGACTCGAACTGGAGAGGTCTTTCCAGCGGCGTCGCGCTCTCGGCGATACAGCCATCGAACGCAACGTTTCTCTTCGTTTTTTTGCTCTGATTCTATTCGCGTCGCGCTCAACTTGCTATCGACCAATCGATCCGATCTTTCTTCCTTATACAGTGATGTTTCCAGAGCCTGCAAGGCGGATTCTCGGTCAAGTGGCTGGTCGGAGGTCCCCGTTCTACGAGCGACCGCTTGCAGCGTGTTCCGGCTACAGTACAAAAACAGCGTTCTGTGGCCCCTAAGCTAAAGCTCAGTCAAGTCTACTCCCCAGTTTTCCTGTCAAATACCGCAGCTCACATGCTCAAGCTGCTCTAGAATTATATCTGTGTCTGCAGCAGCTGTTTTCTCGCTCAAGTGCTTCAATGGGCGGTCCCAGAAGCCACGACCGTAGCGGCACCTTCAGAAAGCATGCCGCCATGTGGCCGAGAGCCCCTCGACACATCCGACTCATTTCCTCCCGTGTTTGGAGCCGAGAGACGACTGCTACCGTTCGAGGGAGACGTTCCGCGCTCAACGAAAGAACAGCTCTGGAAACGATGCACTGTGCCACCGGCGACCGTACTGACTATGGTGCCTGCTAGGCAATAATCTGTGAACAGAAGGCGCTGTGCTCCAGTCGAGTGCGACGGAACGCGAGCACCTGAATATCTGACGCCAACGTGCGCCCGAGCTCGGAGGCTTGGGTAAACGTCGAGCGTCAAGACTACAAACTCATGTCCAAGAAGGTTCTGCTTGCGACTGGAGGCTATGATCATACGGTTCGGTTCTGGGAAGCTGCCAGCGGCATCTGCTTTCGCACAGTCCAGTTTCCCGAGTCGCATATCAATCGAATGGTTTTCTCACCCGACAAGCTCTTTCTCGCCGTTGCAGCGAATCCGCGAATCGTTATCTTTGATGCCGTGAACAATATTTCGAGTCCCGTTCTTGCCTTCGACGGTCACCGCAGCAACGTCGTGAGTGTCGGTTATGAGGCCTTTGGGAGTTGGCTCTACTCGGGCTCGGAAGATGGGACGATCTGCACCTGGGATCCACGCAGCGGAAAGCGCTCCCATGTATTCTATAACCGCGTTGGTGTGACGGGTGTTGTCCTGCATCCGTACCAGCGGGAACTGATCTCGGCGGATAGTCGAGGAACCGTGCGAACCTGGGATCTCATTGCGAACCGGCTGAATCGAGAGCTGAAGCCGCAAGATGACGTCCCGATAAACACAATGTCGATGACACCAGACGGTAGTCTTCTAGCAGTCTGTAATCACGAGGGTACCTGCTACGTGTGGGAAGTGACTCGACCCTGCAGCCCCTTTGACGCAGATGATGAATACGCAGATCTGGAGCGGTCAAGAGATACCTCACCGATTCCGTTGACGCGATCGGATAGTGACCTGACAGACCTGCAAAACTGGGCCAAAAGTCCCGATAGGATACGAAGAGCGGAGCCAAGTAGGGTGGCTCCTGGAAATCCCGTAGACTTTTGCCCCTTGACAACCTGGAAAGCGCACTCGCGATATGTGCTCCAGTCGATGTTTAGCCCGAACGGGAAGATGCTCGCAATGGCGCTGGACAGCGGTTTTATTCGGCTCTGGAACGTGCAGCGTCAAGTTGGCGAAACATGGATGCAAGAACGCATGCTGGGCCGTCATCAGAAATGGGTCTGGGACCTAGTGTTCTCCGATAACAGTGAGTTTCTCTTTAGTTGCTCGAGTGATCGCCGGGCATGCTTGTGGGATCTCTCCAGCGGCTCCGTCATTCGGACCTACGAGGGTCACAAGCTTGCTGTGACCGCGATTGCTGTCTCTGTAACGACATTGTAGCGGCTCCTCGCATGTACAGCATCGCTTCTGCTACTGATTGGTAGCGGGATGTGGCTCGGGTTTAAGCGAAGCGTCGGCACTGATTCCGTCCGGCGTCGATTGGCCAAACCAAGCATTGCCCCTCTGTGAAGTAGCGATTGCAATCCGGGTACAATGAGGTTCGGGTTTACGCTGACGGATACGAGGCGTTCGAGAACTGAACCGAAGGCATATGCATGGTCCGCTGAGGAAGTATGCTCAAGCCATTCCAAAAAAACAAGCTCCTCATGTTGACGTTGATCGTTTCGAGACTCTGGTAGCTGTGGTGATGCGCTTGGAATCGTCCGGCTTGTCTGGCGAAAACTCGACTAGTGTTCAGATCAAGTTGATAGGTCAGTTACTCCGGTGCGGTCGATGACGCTCGCTCCGTTGCATGAAGAGAGAATCCTCCCGGACGTGGACACGACCGTCAACCGATATATCAATCAGTTCGTCCGATATAAATCTGGGAAATCTCACTTGCAGGATTCGGGTTCGCCTTATCACCAACACGACGCGGAACTTGACGCCGGGTTTGTTCCGACCCTTGATGAAGATGGAAAAGATTTGGCAAACATCGGACCCGCGTCTCAAGGTCTAAGTAAGCCGCTTTCACGCTCAGGCTAGCATCGCGAACGGATACACTCTTTGTGTTCTCAGCGGTCTTGCAACGCAGTCTGTCTTCTGGGGAGCCCGCGACCACCAAATGAAGGCATCGGGCGCGTACCCCCGGGCCAAAACACAAGGATGATATAATCCAAAACTCCCCTGCCTCAAGCGGCCATCCAGATAGAGGCTGAAGAAAACTGACCATTGGAGAATCGACCGTACAATGTGTCGATGCGAATCCGTAAAGCCTGGCGCCGGGACGGACGCATTCACTCCCATGGGGAGGTCGTTTCAGCCCCCTCAATCGTCGTCGCCATACCATGTTACGTTGATATCATCTGGTATTTCGTAGAAGAAGATGTCAATGGTCATACGGCGCCGAGCGACTCGCTGCGACTCCATTGAAAAACAAAGTCGCTGCCACTCGGAGGCCACAAAATCGATTGACCGCGCCCTTCGACTTGCAGCTCAACCTATGCGCTGCTGGGGTGACGACGACCTCTCCACTGAGATGAACTCGACAGCAGTTATTGCAGCTGCAGAGATAGTCTGCTGTTCCGCTGAACGTCCACAGCCCGAGCGGTCATAGCGACAGCCAACCACCGTCGCAGGCTCAGAACCGACCACTCAAGTGAACTCGATCAAAATTTTACTGAATTTTTTGAAACGAGTTTGCAGTGATTGGTTGCAAAACGTTCAAACTATTCTGAAAATACCAATGATGAAGAATATAAAAACATCAACAAGCGAACCATCTGCCCCGGGTTGGGCTCGTGGTCCTCCCGACAACCGAGCTGCTGTGGACAGAGCCAGCCGCTGAGCGGGCAATCTCTCCATGGGCGCCTCTAGTCGGCATTTTCGACGATGGGATCTCTTCCATTCGCGTGTTCGTTCACAAGTTGTTGAGGGAGTCCTCTTAAGCGCATGACTCGACTGGACTTGGGTTGAACGAGCGCGTGGAGCAGTTTGTGCTCTCTTTTATGAACCTTATTACCACGCAACACTCGTGAATGTGGTGCTCCGCGTTTCTCTCGCGGTCGAGACAGTCTCCTAAACGTGCGCTGCGAAAACAACGCTGGGTTCGCGGTTTTGGCGACGAAAGGCTCTCGTTTGCAAGTTACACCCTAGCGCAGTCTCGAAAGCGCTCGAGGTTGGATAAGAGGCACTGGTACCGGGCCATCTGTGCCTGTTCCGTGGCCGTCGAGCGCGCATCATCTAGCTCACCGAGTAGCGTCGACTCGAGAGACGTTCTGCTCATTGTACTTCTCTACGAAAATGTTTCGCCTTCAGTCGATGAGTCTGACACCCGCCTCAACTTGCCAAAGCTGCCGGGGGTGAACGATCAGCGAATTGGAGCCTGCGCTCAAGGGATAGCCTGTGTCGCAGATCTGCATCCGCGTACAGCCAGCGAGACCGTGCTGGAGGCTTTCAAAACCCACATTGCAACTTCTAGTCTCCCATCCGATATAAGGCGACAGGAGGTTTGCCTGGGAACATCCTGGCTGCGTCGGGTGACCCTGCAAACAGCAGGAGAAGATGCTTCGTATCTTGACGAGGCCCTCGACGCACTCACTTACTTTATGAAATGCCTGAGTTTCCTTCGCACCGTCGAGGCCCTCACAGGAGTGCTGCGCTCAGTGGCGTCTCAAATGATGCGAGGTGGCGACGTCACCATCCTCTCTCGGGAACCAGACGTGGTGCGCAGCCTGGGTGCGTTACTATTCGCCCGAACAGAGCTCATGAAACGACGAGCAGAACTGCAAGGACCGCTGCTAGGCCATGAACACTCACGTCTGAATCAGAGTATTTTCGAGCAACTCGACAAGCAAGTCTTTCACTCACAAGAGCGTCTCGCCCGCCTAGAGCCTGATCTGGCGACGTTACGTGACGGACTCGTTCTCACGAACAGTCAGATTGAATTCCGCATCAGTAGCCGCATCGAGCGAATGATCCTGCTCTTGTTGGCAGTCGAAGTTGTGTTCGCTTTCGCTGATGCATTTTTCTGACAAGAGCGAACAGCGATAGCATGAAGAGGGATCAGTCTTAGACGAATACCCGGGAAAACTCTGGTCTGGAGTGGTGGTCGTCGTATACCTCCTCTAACGCACGAAACGGCAGCAGATTCGTGCCACTCATGTCTCGCAAGAACAGCGTACTCTCTGTCTATCGACCAAAGCAAAGCATGTTGCAAACGCCTCTCTGCGGATGTATATCCACCGAGATCAGTATTCACTCATGTTTGAATGGAACATACGGTCGTACCCGAGCCCCTAGATAACCGTTGGAGCGTCCAACTTTCGATCGCGATGCGCGGTTGCCCTATGTATGCCGCCAGTGCTTCTGGAAGTGGCTCAGAAACCATTGTCGCCGGTTGTGTCCTCACACGGCAAGGTTACATGCGTGTTCCGTGGACACCATAAATGATACAATCATATTCAATCCAGAACTGCACTGAACAGTACAATAAATACTATAAATGATACAATCATATTCGATCCAGAACTGCACTGAAGAGTACCATAAATACCATAAATGATACAATCATATTAAATCCAGAACTGCATTGGATGGCACTGGAAACACCATAAATGATACAATCATGTTCAATCCAGAACTGCACTGAACAGTACCTCGAACCGCACGCGGGACGTTTCGTGGCAACGTCATCGGCGGCCGGGACTGATTGCAGCGCGACAGCCTCAAAGCCCGCATTCGAAGAAGGGTATAGTGGTTGAAACTTGACCTGTCGAACAGAGTTTCGAACACTGTGCCGCGTTCACAAAAAACGTGGTTGCAGCAAACTGTCCAACAAGCGAGCTTTGTTTCTCATGGTTGTTGGGGCTAACTCCGAAACCATTTCTCGTGATCACGACGTGATTATCGTTGGCGCAGGGGTGGCGGGTGCGGCACTCGCCACGGTCCTTGCACGTGACGGACGACGTGTGCTCGTGATTGAGCGAGACTTGCGCGAGCCGGACCGAATTGTTGGTGAACTGCTTCAACCGGGTGGATGCGAAAAGCTTTGTGAGCTCGGTTTAGAGGCAGCTTTATCAGATATAGACTCTCAGCAAGTTTACGGCTATGGACTGTTTCTGGAGGGGCGTTGCGCGTGCATCGACTACGGCGCGGTGACTAGTGACCAGAAATCAACGGAGCAGGCGTCTCAGCTCCAGTGGCTCGGCCGCTCCTTCCATAACGGGCGTTTCGTGCGACGGCTGCGCGAGCTGGCGCAAGCCGAGCCCAACTGTGACCTCGTTGAAGGCACCGTGACTGAGTTGCTTTTCGAAACCAGCTCGGGCCAAAAAGCGCCGCGCGTCGTCGGTGTTGTGTATCGTGACAACGCTGGAGCACCCCAGACGCACGTTGCTTACGCGACGCTCACAATTGCCTGTGACGGATGCGCCTCCCGTTTAAGAAAGCAGGCCAACCCGAGTGCGCAACATCAAGTGGTTTCCAACTTTGTGGGACTGATCCTGTCGAGCTGTAACTTGCCGTTTCCCGGCCACGGTCACGTCGTGTTGACGGATCGTGCACCGGTACTCTTCTATCCGATCTCGAGTACCGAGGTGCGCTGCCTCGTGGATGTGCCGGGAGGGAAGCTGCCGCTCGGGCATGATGGTCGACCGATGGATTTGCGTATGTACATGGAGAGCGTGATTGCACCACAGCTGCCAGAGGCGCTGCGGGATCCTTTTCTGGCAGCTGTCGCAGGCGGTGATTTCCGCTCCATGCCGAATCGAGTGATGCCAGCGCTGCCGCTCTCTCTTCGGGGAGCCATTCTACTCGGAGATTCGTTTAATATGCGTCATCCACTGACTGGAGGTGGCATGACGGTTGCGCTCTCCGATGTTGCCCTCATTCGGAGTTTTCTGAGCCGGATCCCGGATCTCCGGGACGACGACGCGTTGCAGATCCATCTCTCAACGTTTTATCGAAATCGGAAACCATTGAGTGCAACCATCAACATCCTCGCGAATGCGCTTTATGGTATTTTATGTGGTTCACCGGACAAGGCCCGAAAAGAGATGCGACACGCTTTTCTGGATTACATCCAGATCGGTGGGCGATGTTCAGCGGATCCGATCCGTATGCTCGGTGGACTGGAACCTTCACCTTCACTCCTCATTACGCATTTCTTTGCGGTTGCAATCTTTGGCTGCGGTCGAGCGCTGCTCCCGTTTCCAACACCAGCTCGTATAGCCAAAGCATGGCATCTTTTCTGCACGGCTTTTAACATCGCGAAACCGTTGATCGACGCGGAGCGCGTGACGCTGTTGGCCCACGTGCCGCTGGCGCGCATCACACCAGGTAGCGGACGCATCGTGCTCGCTTGCTGCTTCGCTCTTTCGCTACTCTTCGTGTACATGACCGTCGGGACCTGATCTTATGAACCAGCTGCTCCCCGCTTTCGTGACCTTTTCCGCGCTCGAATCGGGATGATGCATTGACACAAAGGGTTGCAGGATTAGGCATGGATCTGGGCCTCTCTCGAACAGCGCTTGTCTCAGCTCAGTCGCAGCGGCAGCCGGCTTGTTCTAGACAAGAGACTGCACGGCTGGAAAAGACGACTGCGACACGCTCGGATACGATTCAGGGACCATGCTTGGTTGATGCCTGGCACGTACTGCACTTGCTCGGAATGTAAAGCAACGATTCGTGGTCCAGCATATGCATGTCATTCTGCAAACGAGCGTCTTGAAATGGCTTGGTTCGATCCAGCCGCCTTCTAGCGGCTATTTACGAGTGCGTAGGGCTTTCCCGCAGCGTTCACAATCAATGAACAGCTTTGCGCGAATCCCGAGCTCAACGCAACGCTCCATGTATACTCGTTCGAGTGGTATACAAGTGAGGCCTCATGGTCGAGACCGGCGACGCGTTGGATTCAGCCCCATGATGAAAACGCTCTATCAACGCCGCACAGGGTGGAAAAGTACAGTGTTTCTGTCTCTATCGCGGCAAGGCCTCGTCAAGGCGTTACGGAATCAAATGGTGGCGCGACTCTGGTTCATCGTTCCGTAAAAACGGATCCGATAACATCTGTCACGTGCACGTCATCGCCAGTTTGATGATCTCTGGCGGGATTTCAAGGCAAATGAATGCGTTTGGTGTCGATCAGAAAGTTGCCTGCTGCACAGCTTGATGTATTTGCTGACCAGGTCGATTTCAGGAGAGCTTTGGTTCACGACTGTCCAGTAAAATCTATTTTCCGTCCGTCATTTTGACTGTAGATGAGCCAAGCAGTCTCTGGATAAGTGGATGCAGCGTCGACATGTCGCCACTGTGCCCGTAACCTCAATGGCCACCGACGGACGCTCGTAGGATGGCCCATCTCAAACGCTCCAAGGTGGCGCAGTTGATCCCTTGTTTGTCGGCTGTTTCCTTCACGAATACGCCTGTTTATTTTGGTTGGAATATCCGGAGGGCGAGGGGCGTTATCGTCAGCTGCTACATACTTCTCGAATCACGTGATAGACCTCGAGCGCCAGATCACGGCTGGAGGCACAGAGCACGCTCTTCCCGAAAATATCAAAGTCGTGGATGCAGCGCGAAACGAAATCATCGGAAGAGCACGGCCCGACCGGTGCTGCCAGCGAAGCAACCGCACATCCGGCTTCTTTCGCGATCAGCACACCAGCTGCATAGTCCCAGGGTTGCCAGCCCTCGCCGGCAACACCAGCGTACACCACATGGACCACGCCTTGGGCAGCAAACAACAGGTCCAAAATACCAGAGCCGAACATACGCACCGCTCGGACGCGTTCGCGGAGTAATCGCTCAACAACCACGCACATTCGCTTCGTGCCCTCAGCGCTGCGTTCGTAACCAAACTCAGTGACAATGACTGCATCCGACAGCGGCACATGACATTGAGAATATAATCGCTTACCGTTCAGAAATGCTCCACGCTGACGGACTGCAACCCATAAATCGTCGGTTATGGGGTTGTAGACCGCCCCGACAATCACGTGATGCTCTCGGATGAGCGCGACGGAGGTGCAGATATGCGGAATCCCCGACACAAAATTGGTCGTACCATCGAGCGGATCAACAACCCATGTCGCGATACCCGCCTTGGCCGAGTTCATCGCGAGGTCGCCGGAGAGATAAGCAGACTCTTCACCTACAAACGCATAGTCCGGGAAGGCTGTCAATAGAATGCGTCGAATTTCGCTCTCAACCTGGCGGTCTACGTTCGTGACAATATCCGCTGAGCTCGCTTTCGTTGCAACCACCACCGGCGTTTGACTCACACCTGAAATTGCTCCGGATCCTGACTCGTTCGCAAATGACTCCCGCTCCGAACTGGGTCCCCTGCAGCTGTGAAGCTGACTCCAAGCCGTTTTGAGAATCAGACCCCCAGCAACAACTGCAACCGCCGCTGCAATCGTTTCACTGTAGAGATCCTGATCCTGGACCTCATCAAAGCCAAACCACCCGGCAACAAGCTCCGCAACGGCACTAACAGCTGGAAGAACTCCCGTAGACTCAGTTTTCGCCATCGAATCGCCGAGTTGCTCGATGACTCCCATTCAGGCCTGCACTTCCAGACCACTATTACCCAAAAAGAACCTCCAGTCAGCCACTGATCAGGCCAATGAAACGATAGGATCCACCTCACGGAAGATCAGTGGACCCGCTCACGTCTCAAACAGCCCACGACCGCACACGGGCCCAGTGAAATGGCTCAACGAGAACGCAATCAACAGAGCCAGATCCCGTTCGCAGCAGACAAGAGGCGGCGCGCACTGGGGACGAGGGCGCGCCAGTTGTCGTCCTCGTCCGTGACAGGCAGGTGTCCCCAACGCGAGCCATGGCTGGCTGACGCGCGATCGACACGCGGCAGCATCGCGCTCGGGCTGGAGATCTCGCGCCCCGCTGCTGCTGGGTGCAGGCATGCGCGCGCGGCCTTGTGGGCGCGCCATGCGATCCGCTGGGTCTCCGATTCAGCGGCGCGGTGATATGGGTGGCGCGACGCGACGCGACGCCAACCAACAAGGAGGACGCCAAGGCGCGTTGCAAAACCCGGCAATCCAATTCCGATGCTGGTTAGGCGGTGCATCTGGATATGGATGGGCGGACGTATGCAGTTTGCGACACCCAAACGATGTTACGAAAGGCGAAGGTGTTCTCGTTTCTTGGGATCGGTCCGAATCTGGGGTCTTTCTGGAAACTGCAGAGGGCGCTACGTGTCCGACATTCGTGGGTGCCATAGAAAATTGCAATCGAGGTCGATACACGCCCTGGCTGCACCGTTCAAGCCCCTCTGGGATGGTGCTCGGTCCCCAGCGCGCCGACTGGACTGGTCTGTGGGAGCACACGCCCGCCACGATGCCTGCCGCGGATGCTTTGCGGAAAAGTTCCCCAACCGACAGAGAGAAGCATGAACTGTACTGGTGGCTGCGTGTCAGGACGGACACCGCATACAGAGAGCATGCGACGGGCCATCTGTCTTTTCGATCCTACGAACGTACACCATGTGTGCGATCGTCTACTATAGACGTCTCGTGCGGACTCGCCTAGCACTCGGCCAAGATTGATCTGCAAACCAAAGGAATTGTTGGAGCAATGCGTTGACCACGTCACGAGCCGAATCAAGGCCCATCGGACATGCGTTTCGGCGACATGACATACGGCCGATGATCTATCTCTGCTGGATCGAATATCCCTGCACGGACAGCATCCATCCACACAAACAGGAAGGGACGCGACCGCGCGTATCGACAGTGGGCGCGGCCAATCGAGCGCCAGGGACCCTGAACGCGTCGCGTCCTGCGTGCGATCCGTCCTAGCTCCAGGGGCCAGCATCCCAATCAGGTTGAAAGCGGACATGGTTCCCATATTCAGCGATCGATGCTGATCTCGCCGCGCGGGTAGCGATGCGAGGGCGTGCGCTCGGCCACCCTGCCCTAGCAGCCCTGAGCGCGCGCACCCGCCGAGATCGCCGTCGCTGCGTGACAGGCCACCATGGCGTGCGCTCGACGCGCTGCACTGCACCCTCGTCATTTGGAAATCATTGTAGACGCGAGGTTTCGTCACTGTCTGCAACAGGTTCTGTGCGAGTCGTTTTATCGGGTTCTGTTCACATACATATACACGATGATTGGTGCTATTGCAGCGACGCAGAGCGCTTGGGGTGCGCTTTCTTGGAATACGGTGGCTGTGGCAGTCGGCACAGGAGTCGTGCTTGCTGGAGATGTACAGCTGCGAGATCGCTTCGTTCCTTCGCAGGCGTTTGCTATCAAGCTTCCCAAGTTGGGGGTTCCGAAACTGCCTTCTCTACCTTCGCTGCCCAAGCTGAGTCTAGGAAAAGGGAAAGCAACGCCAACTGCAGCGCCAACGTCCAAGACCGGCGCTCGTGCCCCTGCTCGCGGCTCTGCCCCCACTGGGGTTCGCGTGCGTCCAGCAACTCCCCAGGCGAACCTGCCGTCGGGTCCCACGTATGTGGATCCGGCTCAGGCGCGAATTATGGACCAAGGAAAGGGATGGAAAGCGTTTCCTGGGCGTCGTTTGCCGGGCAAAAACATGGAGCGGTTTTTGGATATGGCGCGTTCGCTGCGCTCGTGAGTGAAGCCATACCAGAGCGGCGTCCGAAGGGGAACGGTCAGGTTTAGGGGCGATCTGCGCGCTGAGGCGGTTTCGCTCGTGGCCAGGCGGAGCTGGGTCATGGTCCAACGGTTGCGTCGCCTCTCTGTGAGCGCTCACGCGCTCTTGAGGCGCGACATCTTTCTTGGCGAAACCTGTTCGCGCACAGGGCAAGCTAAACATAAACAATCCAGTCGTTCAACGGAGCGCGTTCGATGTGTTCGTGTCGGCGTCCCTCATGAGCGAAGACCATGTACACCCCTGGATGACTGTCGTCGACCGAGACCGCAAACGACACGAACGTCGGTGGCAAAGAGGCTCGGCCCATTCAACGATCCACCCTCAGTCCAGACTAGATATCTCCATACGCATTTTCACGAAAAGAACCCCCAGCGCTCACTGAAGTGAGGCTGGATGCCCAGTTTGACGACTGAAGACGAGTTCCAGATCCCGAAACGACAAGCGCCTGTGACCAAGCTAAAGCCACACACTCATACAGACTGTCATCGTTCGCGTTCCTAACCAAGATTCCTCAGCATAGGCACTGGCAGAGGACGGCGTGTCCTCGGTGACGAACCAGCCGGGAACGCCGTCTTGGGATCGCCGCGCCGACGAGGCGACGAAACCATGCCCGAGACGTCTTTCGAAAACGTTCGAACGACCTTGTGCGACTGAGCAAGGCCACTACTTTCGCAGCGGAAAGGCCATCATGGAAGACGATAACATCTATAGTGAAGCCAAGCCACCAGTGCCAAAGTTTGTTCGCGTTTTCGACGTTGGTAAGACCAAAGAGAACTTTGTTAGAGCCTGTTGCCAAACGGTGGGCTTGATCACCAGTGCCAACCACTGGCCGCGAATACGCTGGATCTCGCGCCCGAAACCGCGGTCATGGTTTTGGCGTAAACCAAAAAACGAAGAAAGCTATCCTTTTACTCTTCGGATTGTCGAGCTGAACTATAGTGGGATTTTACTGCACTTGATCGAGAGCGGTGAAGTTCAAGTGCTGCACTCGGAAAAACCTCTCACGTTTCGACTGGTGAAGACACGTTAACTGGGGACAAGTTACGCTGCACAAGCGCTGGAGCTTTGGTTCCAGCGCAACTCGAGGGTCGCATACGGCTCTGCTTGGCGGACGGAAACTTCACCTGTCGTCGCGAGCTTGAGGCTTGCGGCAAACAGCGTGGCTGCGCATGCCCGGCGGCACTCGTGTCTGCCTCGTGCTTGCGGACCAGGAGGCTGCGCTTCCAGCATTGTGACTGAAGGTGCTGTCGCTGTTGTCGTGAGGACCTCAAGCACTTTGTCGAAAGGAATCCAAGAGCTGCTCGTTGAACCGGCAGGGTCGCTCGCCCTCGCTTGAGTCGCGAGACGGATGATCGTCTCGCGGCATCTATCTGGAGATAACACTGGTCTCGGCACGCCTACGGGAGATTGCGCGCCACGTTTGCCGTATCCTGCATCACATGATGGATGCTCGGTAAAATGAGGAGCTTGCACAGGTGTATCGGTGTTAGAGGGACTCGCAGGGAGTCGCAGTCCCGTGCTGCGCGATGGCTCGGCCGTGAACGATCCAGAGCGCAGCAGCGCGGGAACTGCAACACGCGGAATCGGACCAGAGCCTTCAGAAGAAACCGAGCGAATTGCTGATGAATACGCACCAGGCAGTTGACTGTCCGGATGGAGCACTTGGAATGAGCCATGAGCGGAGGCGGCACGCACCTGTTCTGGGACGCTTGCGGCGCTCTCCGGTGTCGCCAAATGGCCCGCCCCCAAGTCGGCGCCTGTATCAGTGTTGGGTTCATGAGCGCGCGACCATGGTCCACCAGCGATATCCTGGACAAGTCCCTGTGCTTGCGTCTGCGAGCCAATGTCTGCATCGAACCGATGCTGGACCAAGGCGGAATAGGCGGCCCTCACCGGACATGATCGTGCGACTGCAACGGCGTAGAGGCCGTGCACCAGACCCTGATAGATCAGCGTCTTTGTGGGCGCCGTCTCCCAGGCAGACGTGTCCGCGTCAAGGGATCGCACGACGATGTGAAGCTGTCGCTGAGGACACGATTCAAATCCGGACTGAAATGCTCGGGTATCGAGTTGCGGCCCTTGTCCAGCCGCTGTCGTACGTCTACCCCTTGATCGAGGATGGGTTAGATCGCGCGTACTCCGCATTGTTGCGCGCAAACGATGTGGTGGAATGGTCAGTGCATCACCATCATCTAGTAGAAAGGGCGGTGGAATCAGATGCTCGCGGAATCGGCCACGTTCCCGGCCGAGCGTTGATCGCTCTTGGCAATTGTGCGCCGGTCTCGGAATAACAATGGTCGTTTTCGACGATGATGTTGTTGAAAGTGGCGTCGTCTGGTCGATATCACTGGGCAGAGGAGCACCGTTGGTCGCATGAATGTCGCCACCGGGTGGACAAGATGCGCCAGCGGCATCCAGCGCTTCCAAGAGTCGACGCGGAACCATGCTGGATGGGTGGTCGGTGTCCTCACTTGGCGTGTACGACTCCTGGCCATCGAATATAGGCATGGGCGACCGCCCGATGGCGGAGGAGCTCGGTATCGGATTTGGCAACGTGATGGCGTCTTCGTTTTGAACGCGATAAGGCGTCCCGCGTGGTTGCGAGATCGATGCTGCGGTCTGTACGCGTGCCATCCACCGGTCAGGCTCCAAAATCCCGGGAGATTCCGTCCGCAGCGGCAGTGCATGCCTCAGCCAACTGGAGATTACGTTTTCCTCGTCCTGCACATGCGTCTCTGTGAGATAGAGAAGCCAAAGTGCGTCCGCGTTGCCAGCGAGACCAGATAAGGTGGCCAGTGCACATGACGAGCCGGACGATGTCGTAGATCTCGGATCGAGTCCCCAGGTGACGCCACCATGTGTATGCCGCTGTCGGGCGCGAGCGTCCGTCAAGAGAAGATGCCGCTGGCCACCCGCTGCATCTGAGGATTGGAACGGATGAGAACGGTCTCTCGAGTCGATACCGGCGACGCGGTTCGACCCCAGGTCCCGTGAAGACACAACATCAGCGTTGCGCGGGCGACCTCGCACGGGACGTGCTCGCGTTGGGGCATGGAGTCGCACTCGACCGTACCATTCTTCTGCAGCAGCACAGACCAGAACAACTTGCCGTTCATAAATCCGGGCAAGACCAAAAAGAAGGAATGCTTGTAGACGCAAGGAAAAGACACGAACTTGAATCGCGTTTTGGAGCTCCGTACAGATGCGGGCAACGTCCACATGCAACAGGAAGGATCGTGGAATACGCTCGGTACCCAGTGTGGCTGCAATCCACACTTTTGCGAGCGGTCCACGTCTTCTTAATACGTTCTCCACGTAAAACATGAGCTGTTCCTCGATCGAATGCACAACAAGAGAGACGACGTCGCACCCTGTCGCTGCACAAGGGGATCACGTGCGTGCGTGCGCGCGCCATCTCACGGAACGCGCCGTCGCCCCGCCAGCGATGACATGGCTGATCCCGCGCGGACACGTGTGCATGGATTCGTGTCACGCTCGCCTGGCCGATGCGTGCACGTCGATCCGTTCATGGACGACCGGCATGGATGGCATAGAGCAGGGACGCGTTTGCTGGCTGCATCGCCTCGATTGCCCTGAACGAGTGGAGGATGTATGAGATGGGGTGGCGGCTCGGTAAATTTGCTCCGATCATGATCGAAAGAATGATTGTGCAGTTTCAGGCGACTTGGCATGGTCGCGCTGAGGCGATCGATTACTATCGATAAAGTCTGAGCGCAATTTTCGGCTTGACGGCATCCTCTCCTCAGGTTCAGAACGGAATCACCTGACACTGACTCGATCACGAGTTCGTCTACGCCATGGAGCTAGTTTCGGATGGCATACGCGATACGTTATTTGAAAGGCATTTTCCTGAACATTTCGGCCTGGGTTGTTTCCGCAGGCATGATCTCGATTCATTGACCTCAGGGCTGCATCCTGCTGTGGCCAAGCAGATGGCATCGATCAACATTCGAACAGTGCCCATAGGAGCGTCCGAGCGACTGCAGAAAGCATGTCTTCGCAAGACTTGGAGGCAAAATCGCGAGTCTCCCGTACCGCGGACACTTGGTGCTGAAAAGATAAAGCGACTGTTCGCGGCCGGGCCCTCCGATGAACATCTCTTCGATGATACGGTGTACGAAAGAATGCCATGGGTCGATCATTGAGAAAAAGAACTGCTCTTCGTGTGCCCCTGGAGACAGGGCCATGTCGAGCGGAAACAGAGATCGGATGCACCCTGTGATCCTCCGTTCCACGAAGCGAGATCAGCACTGCATCGAGCACAGATGGATTATGTTGTCGAAGCAGATGAGTTCGGAGTCTGGCTACGAGAACGAAGCAATATGGTCGCTGTGAAGAACACCGCAGTCGTCGGTGGGCCCCTCCAAACTAGACCCTGAAATGGCGTTGCTCGCGGCCATGGCCCCGTGGTGTCTCGCCCAGACGAATGCTCCGCCAAAGACAACGTCAACGTGGTGGCAAGTCCTTGGATGCCCTATTCTTGGACGTTTTGCTGGTCTAACTGGCGCGTTTCTTTACCACTTCTAGCACCTGGCCACAATCTGTTTCCTATTGGACGCGTGAGCCCGGCAAGGAGCACGTTACGCACACAAAGAGTTTGGCTTGTGCCGGCACGTTGCCCAACAGCGACTCGGTTAGTGCGTCAACTGAGTCCGTTTCGGGCAAGTGACCAGCGCCGGCTCTCTACCATGAGCGAACTAGATCCATCAACGTCAAAGAATGCGCTTAAAAAGCGAAACGTAGCCCTCTGGTTCGGTTACATTGGTACTTGCTTCCGCGGCTCACAAGTCGTGCAACCTCGACGCAACGAGACCGAGGCCAGCACGCACACAGGCGATCTGAACGGTGACACCATGGTAAGCGTCTCGGATGGAACAGTGGAGGGCGAACTTGTGCAAGCGCTTTACCGCATCGGCGCGATCACTGAACGGAACCTAGAGCATGTCCGCAAAGTAAGCTGGTCGCGGGCTTCACGGACAGACAAAGGTGTCCACGCCGTCGCCAACGTGGTATCCGTGAAACTACTCCTGGACCTCGAGCGCGATCTGGATGATCACGAAGCGCTGCAAGCCTCTTTCATCGAGAAGCTGAATGCCCAGTTACCACCAAGTATTCAGGTTTACGGCGGCGAGCGCACCACGAAAGGTTTTCGCGCTCGAGCAGCCTGCACCATGCGCGAGTATGAGTACATTTTGCCACGGTGGGTGCTGGGAGGTCACGAAGACCTCTTCGTGAAAGCATTGCGATGTTTCGAGGGAACCCATCGCTTTCATAATTTCAGCGGTAAGGAGCGCAAGACGCGGGGTCGCAGCAGTGGGAAAGCCACCGATGCAAGCGCCATGAACGATCTTGTTGACGATGGAGATGCCGATGACGTTGATAATACCGATGACGACGACTGGGATGATGTGCGGCTCGACGACTCGGGGCCCAATGCGAATGACGACTGCAGCAGCACTCTGCAACAAGCGCGTAGCAGTGAGCGTTTGTCCGGGCCTGGCGCTGAGGATTCCTTGAGAATGCTGTCTCATCGTGATGAGGCTGCATCAACAGAGAGCAAGTCGCAACGCCTCGATGCAGACGCTGCAACCCCGTTTTGTGATCATGGAGCAGAAATGGATCCATCATGGAATGCTGCGGACGCGGACTCCATACAGAAGGGTTCCAACGAGAGGACGGAACAAGCAACTCCTCACCTGCAGTCGCGCTTTCAAGAAGAACGCGAGCTGGCCAAACAAGCGATCCGAGAGACTCATCCGGAAAGGGAGCTCGCACCCGTAGAGCATGATGATCCGCGCTGTGTACGTATCCAAGAACGCAAACCGTACCGATGTCTGACTCAGCTTGCATTTCCAGTCGCTCATCCGGATCGGTTACAGAGCCCGTACTACATCCGAACCGTGTACCGTTTTGAGATGGAACCGCTACCTTATGGACCAACAGGCAAGAACGATTTCCTGCTGGTGCACATTCGTGGCCAGTCTTTTGTGCTCCACCAGATTCGCCTCCTCATCGGAGCTGCCGTGCTTGTCGCCCGCGGCCATCTTTCTCTGGATGCCCTAAGGGCAGCACTCGACGGTCCCTATCGAGTCCTGTTCTGGCGCGCTCCGGGTTCCTGCCTTATGTTGTCAAGGCCGTCATTCTGGGATCCCCGTCGTCGCCGCCACCGACTGGTCGCCAGCGAATGCAGCGAGCAGCGAATGAGCCGCTTTCGACTCGAGACGCTCATACCGCACGTTTGTGCACTGAGTCAGCATGAATGGGCCGAATTTCTGAATCCCGAGTACGGAGCACGGGTAACGTACCTGAATCAAGAGCAACTCACGCAGCAGTACCGTTTGTGGCGGGAGCGAGCGACCGAGGCCGCTGTAGAACGCCGACGCCAAGCGACGCTGCTGAATCCACGAACGACTTACAAGACGGATGTCATGGTCGAATTGCCTCGAGGCATCCAGACGACCCTAGCAATCCAGTTCGATCTCTTGCCTGGCCCCGAGCTGGCGAGATTGCGTGACCAGTTGCAGGAGGCAGCAGAAGTGGGTAAGCTTCCTCGTCGGCCGACGACAGAGCAGTGCCTCGAATATTGTGAACGTCATCTTCTGGACCAGGTAGTGTCTTAGGCGCGGCAGGCTCCATCCGCTTGATCGTCTCTGTTTTCGAGGCGCCCAATAACCTTCGGAACGGGAGAGAAACCTCGATGCAGTTGATGCTCACGAAACGCACATGCTCACTGTGCATGACCGAGGGCGATAGACTGTTCACCATCGATCGTTAGGTAGCGTCCACCCGAAGCGAGATGGAAAGCGTCGAGCACGCGCAACATGCCCAAGCGAGGCGCTGGCTGTCAAGGAAGCAAGTCTATTGCAGTATGCGCCTGAACAATGCCAAGTCGCTTGTGAGTCCCTGAATTTCAGTGCATAAAGATCACGTGACGCGAAACTGGCGCTGATTGCTCGGCTTGGTTGTAGAGTACGTCAGCAAAGATGCATGTAGACCGACTCTCTATGCGAAACGGACTGTCTCCAAGGGAATCCGCGATGTCGTGGCCGTGAAAGGGCGCCTGAACAGGAGATTCAGCAGCCCTATTCAACCCCCGCTCCAAGACTCGATTTGTTACCATTGGGGCGGTGTTACGGCGCCCATGCAGGGTGATTCACAAGGTCACGCTGCCGTGGGATGTAGATCGCTTCGAGCACGACCCTCTTCTCCCATCGAGGCAGAGAATCGTCGGCTCTCGAAAGAGGTTCGGAATGCCTCATCCTCTGGGACGCAGACAAAGCCATCACGACTCGGGCTCGAGCGCATGACCATGTCGCAGCTAGCGCCCGCTGCATCACCGAAGGCCATGGACGCTGCGGGCAACTCTCTGTTCCTTGGCCCTTAGAGCGGGCTGCTCATTTTCCAGTAGAGCGTTCAACGCTTTTAGGCCTATCTGCTGCATCGATGGGCTGAATGGATATGACGAGGGTCGTCTAGGGCGCCACAGTTGTGCGCACAGCCTCCCAAGGACCCGACCTGATTCGGCCCCGCTCTGGATACCGCTCTAGCCTCCATGTCGGCTGCTCAAAATACCCAGTCGAGTTCGGGATGTGGAGTCCAGTCAGACTATTCGCAAAGCGCTCGTTCATCCATGTCGAGTCTAAAGCGTGGGTCAAAGAGCCCATTTCGAAGAAGAATCCAAACATCAACAGTGATTCCGCAACCGAATGCATGCTCCATATCCAAAGAAATTGGTCACGTGGATCTTGTTGTTGCCTTTGCACCGAGTTTGCGGATGCATCTATGAGCAAACCGTTTCCGTTAAAGCACGCTAAAGCTTCCACACCTGAGACTCCTTGTAACCGAGGTCACGCAGAAAGCCTGCTAGCTGTCCTTGCTTCTTATCTTTCGTCTTGGGACCGCTCACGCTCTCCATCATGCCTGGTGGACCGCAGACAAAGATGAGAGGATTTTGCTCCGGCGGTGGCAACCGCTCCCGAAGGTATGGTCTGGTGACAATACCCTGAGTGATCTGCGGCCCTGGAACGAGCGGCGCTTCTCGCACCAAATAATGAATGTCCAGATACCCATCACTGGATGCGGCCATCGCTTCAAGTTCTTCTCGAAGCAGAATTTCCATTTCCGAGTTGTTCGCGAAGATCAATGTCAAGTGGGATGGTCGATCGCGAGGGTTCGTCTCTTGGTGTCGCTGCACAAGGTCTTGGATGAGCTGCAGACACGGCGTGAGTCCAGTCCCGCCTGCAATAAAGGCAATATCTCGACCAGCATGCTCCTTTTCAACGAAACGATACTGCTCGAAGGGGCCCTTCATCTCAATCATGTCACCAGGTCGCATGTCATGCAGATAGTTCGACATTCGACCCTCCGGATACTGCCGCACCAGAAACATCAACGGACCGTCCGTATAACGCATATTGATCGGGTTGTAAGGCCGAATAACCACATCATTGTCTGAATCACCTGTACGAGCTCGAAACAGGACGCAAGATATCGGTGCAATATCCAGCGGGGTGCTCGTTGCCACCGTGATACCCGTCTCAGGGTCTGCGACCGGCTCAAGGACCAGACGCTTGGTGGTGGCGGTCTCCGCCGTGGATCGCACAAGCTTCCAGCTTGTCCACTCGTTCGGTTGCAGGACCGCCTGCTCACCCCCCAGTCGACGGTCAAGAGACTGCGCTTCCGCAGACCACAAAGCCCTGACTTGCGACAGTATGGAACGGGGCTGCGGCGACTCCAAAGAAGCCTTTCTAGGAACGTGGTTGTAAGCAACAGTTGCCGCGAGACAGCCAGCGGCAGCAGCTGCAAGACCGCGAAGTTGACTTGTACGCAGCATGGCTCTCCTATTCAAACAAATGGGGTTGTTTCTACTGGGATCAAGCCGAGAGTTTTTTTTGCGAACGACCAAGCGCGGCGCTTCAAGGCGTTGGTTGCAAGTCCGAACGTTGAACAACGCGTGGTTGTTCGGGTTGTTGGCAGACGACTGGACCTCAGTCTCTAGAATACCTCTTGGGTAATGGCAGACCGAAGCGCTGTTTCTTGCTTTGATCAAGTCTGGTATTTCTTTAGTTATCCCTGAGACACAAGTGAAAGACTTTTTATGTTTGGAAGCGTTTGAGTGAAAAGCTGTTCAACGCTGGTCAGTCGTGCTGCTGTTTCCCTACTTCTTGGATAGGCGTCAAACCTTGGCCAAGAAGCGTTGAAGCATTAGAGAACGGGCCTGACTTGTTTGTAGGTGGAGACATCACACCCGTAGCAAAGATCTAGACCGAAACCGGATGGTTTGCTATAAAACTCAAGCACAGGCGGGGACGCTTTCACTGTGCTCTCGGTGTGCATCGAGTAACTCCATACCGATACAGACTGTCTACTGCAGCACCGGCGCTGCCGGAGACTTGCTCAGATATTCAAAGACTGCTCTGGAGACCAACGTTTCGGAGAGGCACGTTTGGCTGGAACACCGCAAGCGACCGGCACGCGAATATCTAATCGTTGCCTTGTTTGCGTCTTGAACACCATCTCGAGGTCCTTTCAGCCAACAAGTCCGTGACGCGGGGACTCGTCATAGACCCAATCGTTGATTCTCCCAGACTAGTCGTGAATCAGCGCAAGGGCACGAGATGGACTGCCGCACGTCGGCCTCCTGTCCGCTGGTCGACTGCTGAGCTAGTCATAACAAAAGTTCGCCAAAGAAGCGATTGGCCACCAATAGATAAAGAGAATCAAAGGTTACGCTAGATTTGATCTGCGTAAGAGAAGCAGAAGAAACGAGTGCATTACCAGCTTGATGTCGACGTGATGGCCATGATCGTTACACCAATATCGCCCGCTGAGATCCTCCAAGAGCCTCTTTACCAGAGGCATCGAGCGGATTCGTTGCGCTCCCTCGACCCAGATACGACTGGTTGTTGTTGTTGTTGCATACCAGTTCTCGCTTATGGATCGCAGGGCGCGCTCGTGCTCTCAGACGCATCCATCTCTGCACCTACCTCCGTCAAGGTCACGCTCTCTGCAAAAGACGACATCCATTCACAGTCAGCAACGACGTCATAATGTACCTGGAAACGATCAATATTGCTTGATATATTGTTGATAATCAGACAGAGATCAACACATGATAACATTCGACGAGCGCAAGCTATCCAAAAGCGAAACAAAACACGCATCCGCTGGAAGGACTCATGGCCGCGGAGGCATCGCACCAAGTTCAGCGACAAGACCAGCTCGTATTCTAAACGAGCTTTCGAGAAGACAAGACCTACCAACCGTTACCCTTTCCATATGGATGATTCTAGCAAACAATGACTCAATCTTGCCGTCAGTATAGATCTTCCTGCATTCAACCATACCTGGATACGATCTGGGAATGCGCCCATGCCGTCGAACAAGGTATCCGCTTCTCTCCCGGATGAGACCATGCCTCGTCTCGTTGACGGGCTGCGTCTCCGCGATCGCCGCTGATGCTCGCCGGACGCTCAATCTCCTTCGGTCACGCACGCAGCCGTGACAGAATCGTACACGCATCGTGCGCGTATCGAGTGACAAGTTTTCGCTTCGATAAACTTTGTGCGTGTCGTTCTGTAACGGGCGAAGATGGGCAACTGTCATTCTTTCCTCCAACTCAATAACAAACAAGGTCATGCTGAAATAATCATTCCAGAGGATCTTATAGTCTACATTGCGGGGAAGAAGGAGACCAAGGCGCTGCGTTCAGCGGAGCAAACGACAACGCCATCGTTGCGTGAGCGGTACATTGCTGCGCCGACGGTCGACGAGGCTGCAGTTGACGAGGCGCCAGTAAAGAGGCTCACGCGCTCAAAAGTGGCTGCGTATTTACAGGCGCTTGGTAAGGAAGAGGGTTCTGGTGAGACGGAAACGAGGTATTCGTGGACGAGCTTGCTGGCTCCGGGTAGCTACGTTACCCGCAACGACGTTGGCTTCGAGGCTGTAAGCGTGGTTTATGCCCTAGCGCTGACAACGCTGAAGCGTGCGCAAGAGGTTGCTAGCGATGCAAGTGATGAAACAGCGGACAGTTTGCTAGACCCTGTGCGATATAGCACCACCGCGAAGGAAAAGTCGCGGCGCTTGACAAAGCCGCTGTCGATGACGAGGACACCAGCCTGGGAAAAACGGCGGGAACGGGTGCAGCAGCTGCTTATTGAAGCAGCGGAAGAGCTGGTCGCTTTACGAGACATTCGAAATACGTACTATCCGAATGCAGATGCTGCGTCCGCGTTACCGCTGGATCTGCAGGATGCGGTGCTCGGTGCGCTCATTCACCAGTGCCTGGGACAAGCGGAGATGTTGGCACTCGTCCGTCGAACTCGGTCCAAGATCCAGAAGGCCAGGAACAAACCGTTACAGGATGACGAGTTGAGTGACTGGGTCGCCTGGGCACATTCGGCCATGAACCATTTCGAGGAGGCATTGACGCTGCTCGATGAGATCACACCGGCCGACCTGCATTGGCAAGGTCAGATTCACGGCGAGCGGTTCCATGCCTGGATTGAATATCTGCGTTTTCGGTTGCGCACGAGCACCGCTTGGGCCCGATGTTTGCAAGGAATCAGTATATGGTCGGGAAGTTCTGTTGACCAGCAAGCGCGTGGTGCAGCGCTGGCTGCTTTCCAGGACGGATTCGATACGCTGGAAGCAGCCCGACGACATGTGCACAAATCCTGGTGCGGTCGATGGCGGATCGACAGAGAGCGGGTCCTGACAGCGCTGACAGCACTGGAGGTGCAGTTCATGAAGCTCTATGAGCCGATTGCGAAAGAGAATATGCGCTTGTATCTGGTAGGTCGCGGCGAGCAGCCTCCTGCGCTGCCACCGCCACAAGCGTTGATTGCTGAACTGGAGGCTTGGCCCTGGCAGGACGCGGTCGAATCGACTGGGTCCGTGGCACCACAGACAAGTTTCACGAACATGTCGGGACGATCTGCATCCGCGGAGGCGACAGGCAAGGAGAACTCATTGTAGGGTACCATCGAGGAGCCAAGAGCCGTTCGCGGTTAAGAGGCTTTTTGTGGCGGCGCTTGCGCCGCGCGAGGGGAGACCCTTTTTGCGACTCGGGCGGTCTCGCCATCATCGCATCTGCTGTATGTATGTGTTGAAGTTCTGGAACGATCCCGATTGTGTTGAAGGCTTCGTCGCCTGAGGCGATAGAGACTAGGTGGCACCTGAGGGACTAGTTTCAGAAGTAGTCTGTGAAACAACCAGAATCGGAGCGACGTTTGATACTTTCCTGTACAAGACACTGAGAGAACGAGCAAAAGACGGCCCTATGGCACGCTGCATTACACTCGAGGGCGGATCATACTAGCAAACACGTGGCGGCTGGATCCTAACCATGGTCGATGCTTGCAGAGACGGGACGCGTTGCGGAACCGAACAACAAGGCGTTAACGCCCATGCTCGATCGCTCGTTGGCGATCTCCGGTCATGATCCTTCCGCTGGGAGCGCCGCTGGGCACCTTGGATGCGCGTCATCCTCTTGTTGAGATCAGACCGGGCCAATGAAGGAGAGCCACCGCTACGTTCGAGCCGCCACAGCACGGGCAGTGCATCGCTACAGGTGTTGAATCTTCGCGGCGCTCGTTGCCACGCATGGAGCGCTTCCTCGGCCGGCAGCTGAACGCGCCTTGTACCATCTCTCTAGAGCGATTTCGAAGTCGCATCAGGTTTCCTAGGGCAGTCATGAATTCCGCAATCACCGATGACGCATCCATCGCCAGTGCTGGCTACCGGCATCCGATTCGTTCGAGTGCCTGCTCCAGATACTCCATATCGGCCGCCAGTTGCATCTGCTGCTCGTCAGATAGTGTCGCTGATGCAGCGCGCTGGAGTACTTGTCTCGCGGTGTTTGCGATCGGTTCGACCAGGAGAGGTAGCCAGTGCCGCGCACCTGCTGCAAGCATTGTCACAGGCACGGGCGCATGCATCGATTGGTGCATTGCCTCGGGATCACGGTGTAGTTCTTGGGCGAGCTGCTGCAAATGAGTGGCCCAGACTTGGGCGACAGTAGCGTCAGCGGCTCGTGGAAGCACCAGACAGCGTAGATGGAGCCCACTTCGCGTGGCCAGGAGCATTGGCTCCAGAAGTGATGGCAGCGCTAGGAGCCGTTCTCCCAAGCCAATCATGGCATCAGTGGGATGCACCGAAAATGTAGGTAAAGCAAGTGCTGTATCATAGTCCGATATATTGTTGACAGGCGGGCGCCGATACGTTGTCTCCAGTGTCTGCAAGGAGGCCGCAAACATATGACGCACCAGCGACTGCAAAAGGCCAACACCCTCTACAATAACTGGAGCAATATCATGCACTAATTTTTCCGTGAAGCGCCACAGAAGATGATTGGTGTCGCGCGAGTCAGCAAAGTATTGAGTCCTGAGTGCAGCGTCCCTTGAGAGGGCCCAACGCACGGCCAAACGCGTTGCACTTGTTTCATCGCGCGCTGCTCCAACAAGATCAAGAGGTTCGGATGCCAGAGAGTCCACCTGTTCTGAGATACGCTGCGTCTCCCGTAGACGCTCGGCAGAATGGATCAGATGCACAATCAGGGAGAGCAGGTCCAAGGTCCAGCTTGCGAGCTCATGCAGTAGTTCGAAAACAGTCTGCAATGCCATTAAATGATCTGTATGATCAGTTGACCAATCCCGGCTCGTGGCTGCAGAGCGCTCGGAAGCCACTAGAGGCGATGGAGCACCAACGCTGTCGCTCGCCTGGGTCATGCTCATCTGGATCAAAGACGGCTTGACTAGTTCCTGGACGCTGTGCAAAGCGCCAGTGATATGCTCCATTTGTTGTTCAAGCCAGCGGCGAATCGATGGAAGCAAAGTGCCATAGAGACAGAGACCGCAGCCCCGCTCAAACCATTCGTTCCAGGTTTGCCTCTGTCGCGTACAGAAGCGCCGCCGCAAACGGGCCATGGCTGCACCCATTTGGGCCAACAATCCAATAGCAGCAGAAATACTCGTTGATCGCTCAGATGGAGGTCTTTGCCCAAAACGTTGTCGGAGAGCATCTAGTTGTCTGCTGATGTGATCGAGCGCGATGAGGCCTCGTTCATCAGGCGTCGTCGGTTCCACGAACTCGGCTCTTGCATCGCCTTGGAAATCATCCGGCAACGCAGTCCACGTTTCGGGTGCAAGCCGATTACTCCCCGCATGATACAGCGCCGCCAGCATTGGCAGCAAACAGAGATCAATCAGTTTGGAGGCCGCAAACTGCAGCGACTTGTTTCCTCGATCCGAACTATCCGCTTGCTGCTCTTGCACTCGAATGAGACGCAGCATGTGCGACAAAGCCTGCATGAGTTGCAAACAGCAGATGTCCATGGTCGTATACAATTTGTTGCGTAGGGAATGAAGTTCAGAGGCAGACCATGAAGCAGGCGACGTTCCAATAAGCGATATCTCCGACCAGGGAATTGCCATGACTTTGGCAAGATCCGTCCAGAGACGACAAAGCACGGCGTGATACAACATTGCAACGAGGACAGAGGATGCGTCGGCTGAGGCCTGTTCCTCTTGGTTCCGTGTCGAAGCATCATCGACTGAAGGTTGTAGCAGCGAGGCCCTATTTCGCTCGAGTGTATTGGCATGCGGTCGAGTCGTTGGCGCGTCAACAATCCGCTGCCACAGAGTACCGTACGCCCGAAGCAGGTCAACCATTTGTGTCAGCGCACTGGGCAGGTGCGCTGTCAGCGACTTCATATGCTGTACTTGAGTGTGCTCTATAGGCGTCCAAGCCTGTGCGTTCGCTTTCGAGATCAACATCCACGGGCACAAGGTCTCTGGTACCGTTGATAGCTGCGCCTTGCTTCCAGAAAGCAGCGCCTCTATGGCCTCATTCACCTCTACCGTCAACGCATCCTCTTGCATCTGCCGGTGAATGGACGCTGCAGTCAGCCGGACAACGATATCGCGAAAGGCAGCGTCGTGACCGCAGCGACCGAAGAGTTCATGGATGCCAGGCCATGGAAAGGATTCATAAGCGGACTCCTGGATGACCCCTGAGGGCAACGAACGAATCTTCTGGAGCCAAATGGCGAGCTCCTCCTGAAAACCTTGTTGAAAATGATCTCGGAAGCGCTCCAGTGTCGTCCGCATATCAGCGGTTGCACGTTCGAGGTCAGGTCCAACGTTGAGGGCATCCAGAGACTCCTTCAGCGCTGCGACCGTCGTCCCAAAGCGCACGAGATCAGCATCCGTTCGAAGCGTGGCCAGACGACCAGCGAGGCGCTCCGCAGTGACAGCGTGATGATAGAGTCGCTCGGCAGACATTAGACGGGCCTCATACTCATAGGCGTGGCGAAGCAGTGGCCACACCGCTGACGCACTCCGGTTGGTTAGAGCACGCCCTGCTTGTCTAGTTCGCTGCAGAAGCGCTTCTGACTCGCGCATCATCGAGTCAATACGAGCATCCGAATCATCCGATGTGGTCGCGCCTTTCATCTGATTCGAAAGCGAGTCCAACCAGTTTCTACAGAAGCGATCACAAGTCTCGCAGTGAGTATCGTAAACGTCCGCCAATAACGATTCATCAACAGCGTTCGGCGATAGCATCTGACCAGATCGTTCTGCAAGCAACCGATTAATCAAGGCCACAGCAGACTCATCCAAACTCCCGTTCTCATTCGGTCTCCATGGTTCTGCATTCGACATGCGACCGTGTGAAGGTGTGATGATGCGCTCAGAGGTCATGCCACTCGGGGAGCTCGAATGAGCACGCCCGGGCTCGTGCTGCGTCGCTCGAAACCAAGGCAACGCCTGAACTAAACCCAACGAACTGCAAGTCAAGCCTCTTTAAGAGCACGCTGCACGAACACAGACAACCATCGAAGCTGAAGCGTAACGATCGTGCAACTGGTCGAAGCGAAAGAAAACGTCGAGTGTCGAGGCCCTGGCGAGGCGGTTGACCAACGGGCCGTTTTGGCGCGCGCTGCCCTAACAGTGCTCGGTTTGGTTGAAACAGAGCCCGGTTGCTTACCAAAGGGCTTCATCTGATCGAAAAGGATCCTGTATTGGTGCTTGCGTTGGATAGACCAGGTCTGTTGGTGGATAACGTGTCGGAGGGACGAGTTCATTGGACTGTGACGGGCGTGGTGCCGATCCAGCGCTCTGCCGAACGGTGATTTTGGCGCAAGTTGTTTTCTAACACACACTGCCCGGCTGACTGACTGAGGCTGGTAGCATCTTTACGTTTATTGAAAGCGTTCGCAATGGGTCGATTGCGTTCTGCTGAGTTGAAACGAAGGCAGCGTGAACAAGGTGGGATGAAAGCGTCGCAAGTTGATGCGAATGACCCTTTTGCGTTTCCCGACGACGCCTGGGACGCTGAGCAGCAGCTCGCTGTGCAGACTTCGCCACGTCGGAAGCGGACACGTAGCCAGAAGCGGGACGCAAACAATGCGGCAGTGGAGGCAACGCTCTTGGTCGGTTCGAGCGAGCGAGCGCACCAAGAGCACGAGTCCATAGGTCCAGCTCAACGAGCATACCAAGGTGTTCGCGTTGGTGCACCTGTCGTGAAACCGAAGATGAACACTGCTGTGAAACGAGTGAATGATCAGCGGAAACGCAAGAAAATCCCTTCTGTGGGCCTTCCTCGCGAATGTCACGGCCTCGGTCCAGAGACGCCTCCATCGGGAGCGAATACGCCTGATAACCATGAGGAGCATGCAGAAGCTGCCGACAGCGCTGCAGTTGCAGAGCGACAAGCGCGACTCATCAATAGCCGATTGTGCGTGGTGTCTGCCAAGCCGGTATCGTCTAATCCCGAAAGCACCTCAACCCGCACTGAGGCGGACTCGGAGCACCGGGCGAAAGCGCAGACGACCAGGCAAGGTGCAAGCCAACCCCCCGTTCGACGTGTCGAATGCGAGCTGCGCGAGTCAGCGCATGACGTCCTGATACCTGCATCGCCGCGTACTGCATCGCAGGCCACATTTCTTGGAAAGGGATCAGTTGCAAGGTCGACTTTTCACGCGACAGCCAACAAGAGTCAGCACATGGCGACAGTGCTCGATGTATCTCATGCGGAAAACGAAGACGAAACAGCGCGCACGAGTGTGGCAATACCCTCTCTAGAACTGGGTGCAGCGTCTGCTGATTGCGGTACGGTCGATCCATCCGTTTCTTCCCAGGCGACGATTCATGAATCAACGTTGACCATTGCCCGAGACGATAGACATGGAACACCTCGAAACCGGATACGCAAGGAACCTGTCGCGAAGGTACAGACAGGCGACGAGCGCGCTGGGCATTGGCGACGTGGACAGCTTGTTCGGCTTCGTCTGCATAACTTTTTGGCCTTTGACGACATGGAGATTTTCCCTGGTAAGGCACTGAACCTGGTGGTGGGTCCCAACGGATCCGGAAAATCCTCCATCGTCGCTGGAATCTGCATTGGACTTGGCGGGAGGCTGGAGCTTCTCTCGAGAGCA
Source organism: Cyanidiococcus yangmingshanensis (assembly GCA_013995675.1). Classification (NCBI taxonomy): domain Eukaryota; phylum Rhodophyta; class Bangiophyceae; order Cyanidiales; family Cyanidiaceae; genus Cyanidiococcus; species Cyanidiococcus yangmingshanensis. The sequence goes on along the minus strand of VWRR01000014.1, from coordinate 446,384 downwards.
CCGGCGCTCACTTGCTATATCAAACACGGTTGTGAGCGTGCCCAGATCGACATCGAACTCTTCGATCCAAATGCACGTGGTCAACGCCGCTGTCTTTCACGTGTCTTCAGCCGGGATGGTCGCAACGGCTTCACACTTGATGGAGTGTCTGTCCCGAAACGCGTCGTTGATGACCTCTGCGCAGAGTACGATATTCAGCTGGATAACCTATGCACGTTTCTGCCTCAAGAAAGAGTTCCCGAACTCATCGAGTGTACGCCGATAGAGTTGCTGCGGCATACGATACGCGCAGTGATGGGAAGCGCCACACTTGCATCATTCGAGGCGCTCGCCAATAGAGAAGTCGCCCACACCGATCGATTACAGCGCGATGCTGCCGACCACGCGAGGCTTGCTGAATGGATTCGGCAAAATGAGGCCCTAGAAGCCGAGCTGCGCTTCTACGAGGAACGTCAAACGCTTCTTCAGCAGATCGAGAACATGCGTATTTATCGCCCTTATTGCATCTACGAGATCTGTCGACAGGAGGCGATTGCAGCCCGGGAGGCGTTCAAAACGGTTGACCGTGAATATCGAGCCAAGTGTGCTGACTGGGAGACAACCTGCGCTCCGCTACGTGAAGCGCAACAAGAATGGATGGGCCTGCAGCAGGAACGAGAGGCCAAGAAGCAAGCGCTGGTGGATCTCGAGGCAGCTGCGCAGCGTCACTGCATCCAGATGAACGAGGCATTGGCACGTTTTGACGAGGCCAACGATGAGCTAATGCGTCTTGAAATGGATATCACGGAGCGAAAGCGCAATTACGAGGGATGCCAGCGCAAAGTGGAGCGTCTTGAGTCAGAGCTGCAGAACCTCATGGAGCGTTTCGGCTCTGAGACGGCGCTCGATAAAGCGATCGAGGAAAAGAGGCGAGAAAGACAGCAAGTGGCCGAGCGAGCACTGCAAGCCAGCGAGGCGATCCGTCGCCTCGAGCAGCAGCAGCTCGCTCCGTTGCAACGCCAACGCCAGGACTTGCTTACCCAGCGAGAGCGCCTATGCAATATACGACAGAACCGACTAGCGTTGGTCCAACGTCGAAATCCGCATACGCTGGTACTGGATTGTTTCCGCTTTGTGGCATCGCAACGAGAAGCTGGACGCTTCCAGGGTCAGGTCTGGGGCCCGCTGCCTCTTGAGATTCACACCAAGGACCCGTTCCATAGCGATGTGCTGGAGACCGTGCTCAGCGGTTGGCTAGAGGTCGCCTTCGTTTTCGAGTCCCCCGAGGACGAACGAATCGTCTTCCAGGAGTCTCAGCGAAACCGCTGGCGTATCAACACCATTACCCTCGTGCGGCCTGATCTGACGCTCACCTCGCCTGCTCCGCTGGAGACTCTGCAGCGTTTCGGGGTTCGCGCATTCCTGATTGATTGTTTTGAGGCACCGGCGAATTTGAAAAGAGCCCTCGCTGATGCAGTGCCCATCCATCTCATTGCCCTGGCCGATGCGAGCGCCAATCAACATGTTCGCGAGCTGGCCATAACCCACCGCGTCTTTGCAATTTTCACTCCTCAGAACGGTTATCGGAGTCGCGTATCTCGATATGATTCGAATGAGGTCTCTATCCGAGTGGAGGCGCTCCACCGTCGATCGGGGCTCTATGCCATGCCCGATGAACATCAGATCGAACAGATTGAAGCACAGCTACAGCAGGTCGAGGCTCAGATCGCGCTCCAACGCAGCAAAGTTGCCGAGTTCGAAACCCAGGAGAAGGAATGCCGCGTTGAGGAACGCACGCTACAACAACAGGTTGCCGCGCTGCTCGAAGGGCGCAAACAGCTCCGCCACGCCAAACAGCGTCTAGAGATGCAGCAGTCGCTTCTGGCCTCCATTGCTCGCGACCTGCAGAACCCTGAAAAGGATGAGGCGCAGCGACAACGCTGGCGAGCCGAAGCCAAACGCTGGTCTCGTCGCTATGCCGAACTCGCCGCGACAGCAAGTGAGCAACTAGGGGCGCTGCACGAGGGTGTCAACAGCCTGACGCAACTCACTTGGCGGTCTCTCGACAAACAGCGTCTGCTCGGTGCGGGTGAACGTTCGCTGGCAGCTGCAGCATTGGCGATGCAGACACTTGTCCAACGGCGGGAAGAGGCACGACAGCAGCTCGAAGCAGCCAAGGCCAGAATGCGTCAGAAACGACAGGAGGCAGAGGCCGTCGCCCCATTGACCGACCAACTACTGGGTCAGCTCCGGGAATGGCAATTCCCGGAGAGTGTCGAAGAACTTGATGAACGCATCGCTCGGGCACAAGCTCGCGCCGATGCCCTTACCACTGTCTCAGCGGATGTTGTGCAGACGTTTGAGCGTCGCCAACGACAGATTGAAGCGTTGCGGCAACGGCTTGAGCGCGCTCGTCAACAAAATGCAGATGAGCAGCAATCCCTCCGACATGAACGGGAGGATTGGGTTCGGAAACTGCGAACACTTGCGCGCTCCATTTCAAGCGTTTTCAGCGGGCTCCTGCGACGACTGGATTGCTCTGGACAGATCGACTTGATCGAGGACACGGAGTTGCGACGTTTTGGTTTGCGGATTCAGGTCAAGTTCCGGGCCGCAGAACCGTTACGTGAACTCTCTGCTCACCATCATTCCGGTGGCGAGAAAATGGTTGCCACCATGCTCTACCTGCTGGCGATGCAGGAGCAAGCTCGCCCACCTCTACGCGTCATCGATGAAATGAACCAAGGGATGGACCCGAACAACGAACGTGCCATTCTCCAAATGACCATGGAATCCAGCGAGAAAGCCGATATGCCCCAGACGCTGCTCATTTCACCCAAGCTGCTCTTGGACTTGAACTACGCTCCCCAGATGGTGCTGCACTGCGTTCTGAATGGACCATGCATGTCGTTGGACGCGACTCAGCCAAGTCGTTGATCACTGGACTCGATCCAAGGTGCACTTGTTTGACCAGCCCTTTACCTTGGGGATTGCGTCTGCTCTCGTTCCCGCTATCGCCACCCTGATGAGTGCGTCTGTCGATATCAAAATCGGAAGCGGTGTTGATGTTGGTTTTTCATCGTGCGTCATGGCGTTGCTGTACGGTATCTCGAAAAGATGTCGGCGACGATGACGACACAAGGCCAGCATCCGTACTGCGCGCTCATTCCTCAGGGATAACTGGCTGGCTCAGCGCTGCTGGAACGTTTTGCAGCAGCCAGCTGGCGCCGTCTCTTACGAAACAACGGGTGTTGGACGACCCGTCGCTCGAGCATCATAGAAGCGGTGTCCGCTTCCGTCGCGTGCTCCGTAACGGTGCGAGCAAACTCTCCGTACAGGAGATTCTGGGCACCGCTCAACGCTTGTGCGCCCGAGTGAATGACACGGCGGGCTTTGGGTAGAGGCGCGTTGGCCATATGTGCTAGACGACGGCGTTGCAGCTCATCCGCTAGGGTGGTATCGGCTCCTTCGGAATCCTCTGCGGCCAGGACTGCCGCCAAAGCGTTCAGCTCACTCTCCTTGTCTGGCATACCGGTGCTGGGACTCGAGTCCATCTCGGGTATGTGTGCAATCACTTTGAAAGCGTAGCCTTGGTCGACCAGGAACTGTTGACGCTTCGTCGCGAAATACACCTCGCTTGTGTCGGTACTCACCAGGGAATAATAGAAAGCGTTAAAGTTCTGATCTGGTCGCGGTTTGGGTCGCAGAATACGTCCAAGTCGTTGGGCCTCCTGTCGACGAGAGCCGTACTGACCGCTGATTTGAATGATCACATTTGCTTCGGGAAGGTCGATGGAGGTGTCGCCAACCTTGCTCAGCATAATGGTATTGCAGACAGGGTTACGCTGGAACTGCGTTAGGATACGCATTCGTTCCGTTTGCGACGTTGGCCCATAGATGAACGGACGTCGCAGCAAAGTCGCATAGTAGCGCAGCGCAAAGATGTTGTCTGAGAAGATGATGACCTTGTCCCCACGGGATTCATGGAATTTCATGAGGAATTCGCAGCTACGGAATTTGTGCGGATTCATCGCGTAAAGAAGACGACGTTTTGCTGAACCGCGTTGAAGATACTCTCGATAAAACTCGGCAGTCATGGGGCACCATACCTCTGCGCACTGAACGGTGGCGAGGTATCCCTGACGTTGCAGATCCAACCAGTTTGCTTCGTAAAGTTTGGGTCCAATCAGAAAATTAATGTCGGTAATGAGGAGGTCCTCGCGCACCAAGGTCGCTGTCAGACCCAACTTGGAGTGCGCTTTGACGATGCCCAGTACCTTGCGAAACATGTTCGCTGGAACCACATGCACTTCATCGAGAATCATCAGTCCCCATTCTCGTTCTCGAATTTGCTGGAGGAGTCGCTCTGATTCAACGGAGCGACGACCGCCAAAGGCCACCATGGTGTAGGTGGTAATGGTGATATCGCCGAGCAGACTTGGTCGCTGCTCTGCAGTGAAACGAGTGATCCGTTGTTCCTCGATGGTGCTCCAGAGCAGCAGTTGATGTCGCCACTGCTCCACGGATACAGCTGAGGTGCAGAGAATTAAACAGGTCTTCTTGATGGTGCAAGATGCAGTGACCCCTACCAGGGTCTTGCCGGCGCCACACGGCAGAACGATGACCCCTGAACGAGCACGTCCATTACCGAACATTTTTGCCAACGACTTTTCCTGGTACGGGCGAATATGCGTCTGTGGCTTCAAGTCAATCGTGATCGAGGCGTTGAGCGTGTCATTACGAAAGTCGTACTCCTCCAGCAGTGGATAATCTAGTTCGAGGCAGCGCCGCTTCACTTGATCCACCTCCATGGGATGAACCTCGAACGAGAGTAAATCACGAAAGCGGCTTCGCTCCTGAAACATGTCCTCATCAAGTCCGAGTTCTCGGGCAGCAGCCACCGCCTGGTCTTCGTCGTCAGCGTGTAGATGACCCTGGGGCGCGTTGCTGTTTCGATGCCGGTCCGGGAAACAGTCCAGGTCATCGGCCTCGTCAGTACTCGCGTCACCTTCTAGGCGACGCTCTAGTTCGTGAATCACCGTTTCGCGAGATTGCTCTACTGGTCGTTCGGGTTCGGTACCCAACGACTTGGTGCGCCACGGAAGCGCATCCACCTGAGCAGTCAACATTTCCGAAGGAATGCGTCCAAACTCATCCGTTTCATCCGACCGATGAACTCGTGCTTTGGCGATTTTCTCATCCTGAAGAAGAAAACGCAGTACCTCTGGATATGGTGACTGGACATAGTAGCGATTGCGATGCAGGACAAGCTTCGCCTTGCCATAGGTACGCGTACATTTCTCGATGAGTTTGGTCACTGAGATTGGCAGATCAGTCTTACACAACCGCTCTAGAACAGTGGTGATTGCCTCGGTCTCCAGACCAACGGATACGGCAGCATAGAGCGAGTACGGCGTCAGGAGGTATTCATGGATCCATTCTGGTCGTGATGCTGGCTCCGCTATCGCGACCAGAAAGTCACTCGCCTGTCGATAGATGGGCGAGAATGCCTCTAAGAAGATTCGGCCGTTGGGTAGAACCCAAATGGGTCGCTGTACATGGTCTACTTTCAGGTTCAGGGTTCGGGTATAGTCAACGCCGAGTGGGGTGGCAAGTTGAGCCTGTTCCAGGGCAGCGATCTCTGCCAAGTCTGTCGGTACCCGAAAACAAGCCTTAGCAGCGTCTGTTTCCGCACGCAGGTTGGCTGCCTGCTCATCCTTATCCACTCGTTTGAAAGTACTGGTCCACTCGGAGGACGAGAGACTACTGGCGTCAGAGTCCGCCGTTAGAGGACCTCGTCGGGAACGATGGCCACGACGAGACCGTTGACTCGATCGACTAGAAAGTTTGGTCGTTGATGTTGCCACACTCGGTTCTTTGTAGTCGACATCTTCCACCGAGTCCTCATCGTCATCATCAATTCGCTCGTACTGAAGCAGATCCTCAAGATCGTCATCCAAGTGGGCGAGGAGAAGCTCCTCGTCGAGCGCTGCTTCAGCGGCACGTAAGGAACGTTTTCGATCACGAGCAGAACGACGCACTGAGGATCGTGTGAGTGACCCTGCAACCTCCATGCCGACAACCTAGACCTAGTCGAGACCAAAAAGCCAAGTACCAAACGGTCTTGGTCACCAAGAACGACTTTTCAGGAGCGTTCACGACGCTCGGGTCGTTACCAGTCGAGATGGACGCCTCGCGATACACTGAACGTTTGGGTCCTCGGGTCATTCCCTCTTGCAGGTTTGAGCTCGATCTATGGAATGGAACGACTCATTGATCGAATCAGGGGTAGCGATCCTTTCTAAAAAGGTTCTGGGAAATCGTTGAATGGAATGATTCATCGATCGAATCAGGGGTAGCGATCCTTTCTAAAAAGGTTCTGGGAAATCGTTGAATAGAATGATTCATCGATCGAATCAGGGGTAGCGATCCTTTCTAAAAAGGTTCTGGGAAATCGTTGAATGGAATGATTCATCGATCGAATCATCGGTAGTGATCCTTTCTAAAAAGGTTCTGGGAAATCGTTGAATGGAACGACTCATCGATCGAATCATCGGTAGCGATCCTTTCTAAAAAGGTTCTGGGAAATCGTTGAATGGAATGATTCATCGATCGACAATTCCGAATTGCAGTCTTTTTCTAATGAGCTCTCCAAGCGTTTTCTTGTTTACACGAGTCGCTAATTCACTTTAGAGACCTGGATATCGTGCATGACCACGACCTTCTGAGCGGAAACATGTCCATAAGCATCGCGATCCAGATACTGAAGTTGTTCTTTTAGCTTGATGATTGCAACAGGGCTTGGTTCTTTGAATTTTCAGGCTGCCTAACCGAACGAACGATTCCGTTCAGTGGCAGTGCGTGGACGTATCGTCCCAGTTGGAGAATCATAGATATCATTGACCGAAAACAACAAAGTGCTCGTCAAGATCGATCAATGGCCAAGAGAATACAAACACAAAAACGTGCTTGATTATTCAGGATGTCAACGAGCGCCATCATGGCAACGTTTCCAAACAAGTACTAAAAATATACCCTCAAAGCAGTGAACGACTCGATACGTGCCATACAACGGAAGAGGCGACAGGATCACGTTTTGTTCGTTCGCCAACCGCTCGTGGCTCGACACCCAATAAAGTCGAAACGTTTCCATCAATAACCGAAAAACTGCCATCGATCCCTTCAAGACAACATTTTTCAATCTTTTTGTTTCAAAAAAGCAAGCTGTGGACTCAAAGAAACATGAAACGTGCCTAACGGAGACACCATCCATAGTCGTGCAGACATCAAACCAGCACGCAGAACGAACGTCCCGTTTCGCTTTGGGTATCAAGCTCTAGGGACAACATCACCAGTCCAGAACTTGATCGACGTGTTGGTTCTACTCTATGGAGGCAACAAAGGGACCCAAGTTCCAGACTAGATAAGCAGTGACTCCTTCCCGTGTACAGGGAACGCTCCTGCCAACAAGGCGGTTTTCGGCGCATTGGCCCTGCAGCTGGACGCTCCTACTGGTCTATCTCAGCGACGAACGCGTGCCGTATAGCAGGGTCGCTGAAACGTGCAAGTTGCTATCGGAAAATATCAATCTGTGACCACTTATACATTGACCCAGGATGCTGCCAACGCAAGAGCGACAGGAAGAGGAGCACTGGTCATTACAAGGAACCGTTACGGGTTTGGGTGCTGTCGCTGAAGCCAAGCCAGACGATCATGAGCACATGTTGACACCTCTCTGGTCGGCAGTGGTGCTTGACTCGACCATGGCGTCGACGGAACATTCATTTGTTTCGGAGAAGATGTCTGAGATGGAGCTTGTGAAGCAGACATCGAACGGCAGCGGGGAAGGAGCCGAGACGCTGGCAGGCATGTCGGTGTCGTTGGAGTCTGCTTCGCAGTCGCTGGCTTCACAAGGGCAGCGCTGTGTGACACCAGGTCGTGCCAACACCATGGACCAGTTTGCTTTGAAAGAGCCTGGTGAGACTGTGCCAATTCAGGTGGCCGAAATGAGCAAAACCGACGCAGACCGAGCACAGGAGGCGAGACTCGACCTGGAGCCTTGTCCGAAACCCACTGCTGAACGAAACAGGTTCAAGGACGGCAACACAGAGACTGATCGAACAAAACCTGCTCCGAACCTAACGAAGCTGGACAAAGATGAAACGAAGAACACAGAACGACGAGTCAAGTCACTAAAAGAAGCGCGACTGCGCTATCGTGGAGTTCCTCGCATGGAAGGTCACCTCTACAAGTGGACGAACTATTTGAAGGGATGGCAGAGAAGACTGTTCGTTCTCGAAAATGGAGTCCTCAGCTACTACGTAGAGCGCAGTGCTCATATCGGTCCCAGAGAGGACGACCACCAGTCTGTTGTGCCGACAGCAGCCACTCCGGCTGGGTCGAACGTGGTCGCTGGAGTCTCACTTCTGTCGCCTCGTCGGCTTCTGAACGCTTTGAGTGGTCCTGAGCCTGCAGATTTAGAACGATCATGTAGAGGGCGAATTAACTTGCAGCTGTCAGTGATTACGCGACACGACACAGATCTGTCTCGCTTGATTATTGACACAGGTACCCAGATATACCATCTTCGAGCAGAGTCCAACGACCTCTGTCAACAATGGGTCGATGCGTTGCTTCGCTCAAAGAGTTATTTCGAACGTTTAGCGAAGCGAGCAGCCGCACGCCGACTCAAAGCGGTATCCGAAACCACTGCATCCGAGCCAGCGACGACGGAAGCGGCCGTCAACGCCAGTACGACGACCATGGGCGTCATGACTGGAGCAGATACTCAAAAAGGCAGAACAAACGCTAGTGTTGCTCCATTCGAGGCACAGCGTCGCCGAGAGCCGCAACAACATGCTGAGATGTATCAGGTTCCGGATACCAGTGCTAGTGACGAGGACGACGAGGACGACGAGGAGGCTCGCATGGAACGTGAATTCGGCGAAGAAGATGAAGCAACATTGCAAGCGCGACAGGCACGTGAGGAGTTGCTAGCAGAGCTGGTACGTCTCCAGTTGCATGTACGGGATGCAATGACGCAGTCGGCCGAACCGGACTTGGCGCAGGTTTTGGCCCAAGGCCTCTTGAGTGAGCAACCACCTCGCGAAGGACTGGCCAGCGCCTCGAGCGTTGTTGCTGTACTGAGCGCCCTGCTTGACCTCATTACCTGGAGCATTCACGTGTTGCATGCCGATGGTGCACTCTGGCGTCACCGCTTGGTTGCGGAACGAGCTCGGGCGTTACGAGCAGAGGCCGAGTCTGCGGCGCTTCAACGACAACTGGACATGTTTTTACGCGAAATTGAACACACTGATTGGTTTCAACAGAATACCGCAGAACTGCATACGGATGGAGACGACAGACCACATCGCGATGAAGACGAGGACGAGTTCTATGATGCCGGCTCTAGTGCTTTTGGAACGGGGCCATCGAGCCCAGTCGGGCCTCCAAGCACACCAACTGGAGTCGTCGAACGTGGCTCGACTTTTGTATGCAGGCTTGGACCGCTCAAGGTCCCGTCGTTCGCTGAACGAACAAGCGCAGTGCTGGGGCGCCTACAAGCGCTCTCCCTGGCATCAGTAGCGCTGAATCACAACAATACGCTTGTCGGCTCAGCGTCTTCATCGATATCAACACGAACAGACCCGAGAAGCGAACGCGATGACCCGAGTCGCTCCAACGACGTGGAACCTATGTCGAACAAGACAGGGAGTGATGGCTCCCGCGTGGCCTCGGTCGCTCGCGAGCCACGTCGTCGCCTGCCTATTTCGGATAGCGAGACTCCACCCAAGCCGTCTCTGTGGAGTATTTTGAAAGACGCCGTTGGAAAAGATCTCTCCCGGATCTCTATTCCGGTGGTGTTCAATGAACCCTTGTCGTTTCTGCAGCGTCTCGTCGAAGACATTGAGGCGTCATCGCTGTTGGATCGGGCAGCGGAGACGCCGGATCCGAGCATGCGGATGCTTCTGGTTGCTGCCTTTGCAGTCTCTCATTATTCATCCACGCTAGGTCGAACGGGAAAACCGTTCAATCCTCTGTTGGGTGAAACCTATGAATTCCAGGTACCTGGTTCACCACAGACGCGAGTGCTCTGTGAACAGGTCAGTCATCATCCGCCAGTGAGTGCATCTCATGCGATTGGTGCCGATGGAAGCTGGACCTACAGCACTACCTGCGAGGTTCGAAACAAGTTCTGGGGAAAGAGTGTAGAGGTCTTTCCTCATGGAATGTGTCATGTTCGTATTCCCAAGTACGGGGACCATATCACGTATCAGAAAGCCACCACCTGTGTCCACAATATTCTGGTTGGGCGAATGTGGATTGACAACTATGGCGAGATGGTTTTTGTGAACCAGCATAATGGCTATCGTTGTGTGGTGAAGCTGACCAAAACGGGAGCATTCTGGGGCTCCCAAGATACCTACGGTGCGGTACGTGGTCGCGTTTTCGATGCCAACGGCCGAGAGCTTCCGCTCCAACTGACTGGCTCATGGCTCTCTGCGCTGCGTATTGAACGTCTACGGCAGAACGATGTTGTCGAGTCGGAGACGGTATGGACTCGACCGGTAGAGCCACCGCCTGGTGCGTCGGGACCCTTTCATATGACGCAGTTCGCCATCGCCCTGAATGAACTGACTGAGGACCTCAGGCCGCTACTGCCTCCCACGGATTCGCGCTTGCGACCAGACCAGCGACTGCTTGAAAATGCTGACTACACCAAAGCGACAGCGGAAAAGATCCGACTCGAAGAGAAACAGCGAGCAGCGCGAAAAGCGCGAGAGAGGGATGGACAACCCTGGAAGCCGCTCTGGTTTGACTGTTTCCGCAGTGCCCAGACCGGAGAGATCGAGTGGCAGTTCAATAACCGATACTGGGCAGCGAGGCAAAAGCAGGATTGGACACAATGTCCCGACATTTTCTGAGTCGTCAACAAACTAGCGAGGATGCAACGACTCGTCTCGCAGTGGATGCGTATTCTGGTCTGGGATGGAACGAGCGCAACCGACTCGAGCGCAGATGAACGGACACAGGGATGTTGTGGTAAACCCATGACTCGGCCGTAGAGGGAGCGACTTGTGGTCCCCGCCAGGCAGCATGTTCAGGGCCGCTCGCTGCAACGTGAGCGAGTTTTCATGGCCTCGCTCGAGATACTTCAAACTTTATCGATTGAGGTGATTGACAAGCGTTCATGAGTGGCAATGCGGTTGCGTTTTCCTCCGCCGATGAGACGATAGATTGGGAGCACGATTCGGAACAAGCCCTGAAACAGTTCAGCATTGCCGATGATCTTGTCGATGACTGGTCTGATAGCGAGCATCAACGTGCTCATGGTTCTTTGGTGCCACGACTCGGTGAGGCGATGGCGGCCAAGTCTCGCCAACCGCTACCCAGCAAGGGACGGTGACCGGCACACGCGAACTAGCCAAGACGTGGAATCAAGGCCAAAAGCGAGTCAAGCAATATTCTCTCTTTGCCGCTCGTATGCATGGGCACCATTCGAGTGATCTGTCAGACAAGACAATGAAACAAATGTTTTAGATTCGCCCGCAAACACACACACTGCGTCCGAAGGAGCGCCTTTCGCTTGCGGGACAAGTCATAGCGCTCTAGCGCACAACATCCATGAAGAGATGGATGTCTATGGGCGAGTTATTCAAGTTCGCTCCCTGTGCTGAACAGAAAGCTATGCATACAACACAGCAAGTGCATTTCGCTGGTCGCACACGACCGCGAAAAAAGACGCATATCTTGCGCGAGGCCGTTGAACAGTCTCAAGACCAGCGAACATAGACACTGCTTGCGATCACCGCTTGAGAAGAGACACCTGTGCATCCTCCGAAACTGGATTGCCGAGCGTGCTGGGCCATGGCACTCGGGGTTGATGACGACGAGTGCTCGCCAAACGGTATCATTTGAGAGGCAGCTCGTGATCGTCGCTGTTGTGGTCGGGCGCATCTGCCTGGACGAGTACACCGTCAAGGTCGCACTCGCTTCCCAGAATATGATCGAGGTTTGCATAACTGGTGGCATCGCCAAGAACTCGATGCGTTCGCTGGACGAGTCGATCGATAAGTGCTCGTTCCCGTTTTTCAAGGACAACCACATGCCCTGGCTTTCCTGAAATTGGGTGTGTCTCGAACCGATGTACTGCAGAGCCATCATAGCCAGCAGGAAGCACACCAATTGGACAAGTAGGCCAGGCTTGGCAGCGTCGCCAGGCACCATGCTGGATCCCAAAACGTGGCTCCCAATGTGGCAGCACGCCTATCTGCCACTCGACTGGAGCCATGTTGTTCAACCAGGGTCTCGCTGCGCACATTCGAAGCTGAGCACGACCTCGTTCGATCCAGCTACGGCAATACCGCGACAGACGCGCATCCTGTTGCGACAGTTGCGTGTGCAGCAGCCATTCCAGCCAAAAACATTCATGAAGGATGGCCCAAGGCCCCAGCGCTTTCGTCGGCTCGCTGGGATGCAACGCCTCGAGCAGCGCCAGAATCATCTCTGCATAGGCACGATGTATTGTCTGTGGCGCTACGGTCGTTTTCGTGACCAAGGCTGCAACGAGACTTGGCAAAAAGTGGGGCCACCGTTCAAAGACTGGATGGAGCTGCCCAAGCCAATCATGAAGATGTTGCCGGAATGCTGCAGATGCTGTCGCAGCGAGAAGCTCATTTGCATGGCTGGAGAGCTGTTCGGCAATATCAAGGGCCAACCAACGCACCTCGACATACGCCAATGAGCGCAAGAAGGCGTCGTTCAACTTGTGCGTGGACGTTTCGTTGGATACTTGGCAAGATGCTGGGGTGAAGGAATCTGCTGCTGCTGCAGCTGCTACTGTCTCCGATAACGTTGCCTGGATGGGTCGTTTCGCGAACCAGAGGCTTATTTGAGCTTGAATCTCCCTCAGGTAACGCTCTATCGCGCATTTCCGCCGGACAAGGTAGCGACTTTGGAGAAAGGACATCCATTCAGAGTGAGCCTCCAAGAGTGTTGCAACCGATGGCAGCGTTTGGTGCACAGTTGCGTGACGAACCTCCACAAGCAGAGCCGGGATCCCTAGCACGTCTGCCAGCGTTCCCACCGACTGGGCATATTTCTGTCGTTGTTGGACGCGATCCGTGAGCAGACTGACCGCGCGAGATAAGGCTAGCGCGCTCGCCAAGCGCTGATTACGCAGCAGATCGTCAGAAAATCTCCTTGAATCGGTGCTACCATTCTGAGAGGTATACGCAGCGATTAGGCGGTGTTGGCACGCGGTTGTGTCAACGAGTGCCTCAACCGCTGGTGGCAGCACTGTTCGAGCTCGCCAAGCAGCCACGATCAGTTGCGCTTTATGCCACTGGTCACTTTCAGGTGCTGCGAAGAGGCCGCGACAGACTTCGTCCCATTCGAGCTCGTCTCTCCAGGGTACCAGAATACGGTGAGCAGGACAGGACACGCCTTGTGGACGGTACCAGGGCTCCATCCTTTAGCGTAGCTACTTGAACGTTCAGGCTCGCCGAAACGTTCTCTGCCCCCCGGCGGAGTGCTCCCTCGGCTCGGCACCAGACGTTCTCAGTCCAGCTGAAGACACTGACGACGATGACTCCACGCTTGAAGACGTTCCTCTCGGTTTACCAGGAGTATGCGTTAGGTCGAGTGCGCTCACTGACCAAGTCCGAGTGCCTCAGAAGCAAAACGCTGGCAGTAGCGTCCTCGCGGTTCTCGTAGAGAGCGGAGGCGGTGCGGTTGTCGCACACAGACAGACAGATAGACAGCCAGACAGACTTGCCGGTCTTGGCGGAGCAGACGCTCACGCTTTTGGTGACTGCGAGTACTGGGGACAAGGGTTGTGTTCCAGACGCGTCGTCGCACCCTGGCTGCAACCTCTTGATCGAGCTCGAGAGATGATGAACACCTTCACTTTGAGCTGACGTTACCGTGCGGAAAATCACGCTTATGTTTAACCTCTGACAAGCTGATCTCGACTCGTAAAACTAGAGACTTGGGTCCTGCAGCATCGTAACTGGGGAGTGGAGCACTGGCCCCGCCTCGTTACGTGTTCAGGGCAAGGACGACGATTTTTCAACTGACCCAGTGATAGAGACCGGTGCCTTGGACGTGAAGCGACGGCAAACAGCCCAGTTGACTGCCTTGCCTATCGCGTTGAGCGTTTACCCAAACCTCTCCAAGAGTAAGTATTCGTACTGTCTGAGGGTTCTGTTGACAAGGGATCAGTGCTCAACTGCACGCGCTTTCCGTAACGGCATGGTTACCTGCTGCATGCGAGACTAGAGTCTTCAACACAAGCTTGGCAATGAACTTGTCAGACCCCGAGTAACGCGGCTGCTCCCCCAGTATATCTTTTAGAAAATAAGCTGGAATGCCCCAGATACCAGCAGAGAATAGGGTTTCGGAGTGGACGGACGTAGACAAGCCCCTCGCTACTGCCAAAGAGAACGCTCACGGTTGCGCCTGACTCGCCTCACTGATCGTGCACGCCTCAGCATACGCCCTCGATGGCACAATGCCTCCCTCGTGAGCTGCGCATGCGCGTTCACCTACCAAAGACCTCCCCAGAAATAAGACACATCTATCATGCGACGATACTACACCTCCTATCAATAAAGGTCGAAACCATACCTTGTCCGCATCCGAGAAAATCACACAAAAGAGCCACAGCCCAGGCAAGACCACGAGCACGAGTGCTGCGCATAGACAAGCATCCGAGTCGCGGCCTGGAAACGATATCCATGAATGGGCCTGTTCTCTCGATACCTATATATATTCAAAACGTTCAGTCATTCGGATACCCATCAACTCGATATGCGATGTACGCTTGTGTAACCCAGCTCCTCCGAGGCCATCGATGAGCCGTTACGCAACTATAAAATCCGACACCGTCAATAACCCCGAAGCAATCGATCCTGCGATCAAACGTGGGCCATCGAGCGGGGTACGATTCGGGCCTCCCCCGTAAGCAATGAGCCGCCACGCAATTCCGATGCGCCAAGCGAAGCAGCGAATCGCAGAAAGCACAGACCTGGTGCTCCCATTGTAAGGGAATTTCCTAAAATCATGGGACGTTGGCGCTGGCGTGTTCGCTTTCGTCACGGCCGACCGGCGGGGCGGGAGCTCGCGCCGCGGTGGCGACGTGTTGGCACGACGGCACCCGTCGATGATCGTGACATGCGGAAACGGACCGCTGCTCGACGCGCCCCGGAGATCGACGACGGCGCGATGGATGGCGCGTCGAGGTCGTATTGGTACCCTCGAGTGCGCACGCGACGCAGTCCAAGCGTTGGAACATTTCCGGTGTCGTACAGCGGGCAGAACGCCGTTGGAGCAGTGAGATGGCTTTTGTGATTTCTTCAAGTTTTCTTGCGCAACGCCGTGGATCTTTGGGGATACAGCGGAGTCGCTGTGTCGTCGGAGTTGGGGCCAAGGTGCGGCGTGTGCTGGTTGCGCAGCTGCAGGCGGAGCCTCAACCAGGCGAGCCAGGCTACAGGCCGCCGATGACAAAGACTGCGCCGACCAGCGAGCTGGTGAAGAAGGGAGTGGTCAAGTCTCCGTTTTCGGATGCGACAGAACGTGGACCAGGGGAGGAGGAGGAAGAGGAAGACATTCCCGAGGCAGCAAAGCGGCCCATCCGAGCACCGATGGCTGCCGTTGGGCGGCCGAAGGTGGTGCCCAAACGCGCCAAGACGAAGGAGGACGAGGACGAGGAGCGCCTGAAGACTGCGCAAGCACGTTCGTTTGCGGAAGCTCGGGGTGGCAGCGTGCAGCAGCAGCAACCGCAACAGCCGGCCGCAACGGCTGCACCAACGCCGGCGGCCCAGGCCCGCCCGAGCGCTAGCCCTTCGCGCCGCGCGGTTGTGGACACGGCAGCTGTACCCAAGTTCCCAGGACTGCCAGCGTATCTGCAGCCGCTTCCTGAAGACACCCGCGAACAACGGGAGAAGCTACGGGCGCGTATCCCCACGAGCCGGAAGTGAGTTGGCAGGATGGAGGACGCGCAAAACTTCAAGGGCTGCTACCTCGGCTTGATTAAACTGCTGGTGGCGGCGAGTCGTGTTCGGATCCAAAAGGTAAATGGGCGGAGAAGCAACGGGTGGGATGAAGCGTCGAGATGCTGTATTGTGCTGTGAGCGTCGCGAACCGGCGTTGCGAACCGTAAACCGTGATCGTACGCATCGAACGGGCCGAGGCGATCGTTGGGCACTTTAGCGCGGAACGGACCATAAAACAGTACAATCGTAGCAAGCCGTAATCAAAACATTGTCCTACCAAAGAGCAGAAGGAGAAAAAATGTCCCGCTTCTCATTCGTACCTGCCGCTGGGACGTTGCGCCCCCTGACTCTTGACAGGCAAATGCCGTGCCAGACGTGCCCTGTGGTGAACCACGCTGCGCGGCAGCGCATCTCGCCGCAACGTCCCTGGACGCGGTCACGCTCAGTCTGGCAACCACGGGTATCCATGACTAGAAATGAGACACCAGCACCATGAAGGTTCGTAATCGATTCCAAGAGAGACACACCAATCAGAACGTATCTAGTATGCTGATCAGGATCTCGTACCAGTTCGCGGAGTCACGTTCATCGCGATATCCTTGCGCCAACATATACGTGATCGAAACGACGGCCCTGCCCCGCGCAAGCTACGCGCGCATCAGCGCACGCACGCGTCGCCATCGATATTCCCGCCAACGTTATCCAGAGAGCGCTCCATATCGAAAATGACAGCAACGGCTCCATCAATCATTTTAGGGGTTGCGACTCGAATACGCTCATAATGAACATGACGGCCTTGACGATGATTCTGCATGAGGATGCAACGCATCGATCGGAGCGTCGCTGGTGAAGAGGCGACCCTTGTTCGTGTGCGCATGGCGCTGGAGATGCGCACGCCCCTGTGCGTACACCGCCAAGAACAACGTGGCGCGCGTTGCGTTCGTTGTTGCGCGTATCGGGTCGTCGGAGCGCCAGCATACGCCGCGGGGCGCCTGTTGGTCTGTCCGAACGGTGCCTCGTTGTCTCGCGAACACGTATCCGAGACGAGTGGTATTGCTCGTCGTTGTGGCCTATCGTCGAGTTGTGTACATACGTGGAAAAAGACCACGGAATCGAATGAACGGTTGATTCCCCCGCAGCAAGATCAATCGGTAACGAACGAAAGAGACAAGAGGAGCGTTGGACCGAGCGGACGACAAGGTCTCGGCGCTGGCGCGAATTAAGGTTCGGCGTCTTACTGGCTCGATAATAGCAGCGTCTTGGGTGCATCAAAGCATGCGCTGGATTGGTGCAATGATCCGACACGTAGTTCACGCCAGTTCGGCGCGGAATGTGTTCGCGATGGCGTTCAACTTTTTATCTTCGGTCGGTATTGTTGCCGCGAACAAGCAAGTATTTCGAGCTCGGTTCTCGTTCGCGACGACACTGACGTTTTGGCACTACTTGGTCACTGCGTTTGGTCTGTTGCTCCTCGCACAGGTGCGGGTCTTCCACGTCAAGCAGTTGGACTGGCGCAAGTGTGCGCGGCTAGCTTTCGGAAATATTTCCTTCGTTGTGTTCAGTAACCTGTCGCTGCAGTACAACTCAGTGGCGTTTTATCAGTTGATGAAACATCTATCGACTCCGGTTGTTCTGTTTATAGAATCATTTTTTTACAAACAGGCCTTTGATCAGTCGCTGGTTCGGTCGCTGCTGATCATGGTTGGCGGGATGGTGATTGCGTTCGCCACCGACTTTAACCTGAACGTCCTGGGAACACTGTTTGCATTGGTTAGCGTTGTTGCGTGCGCATGCTATGCTGTATGGACAGGTCGTTTACAGAAAGAGCTCGATGCGAATCCTTTGCAACTCCAAGTCTATGTTGCCCCAATGGTGGCGGCCATGCTGGTGCCTTTCGTACTCGCTGCCGACGTTATCGGGAAGGAACCCGGGAGCAGGGTGCTCGACTATGCGTATACCGCAGAGCATGTGCGCTTGTTGTTGTATTCTGGGATAGCGGCCTTGTGTGTGAATGTATCCGTATTCATGGTGATCGGTTATACTTCGTCAGTGACGTATTGCGTTCTGGGTATCGCAAAGACGAGTGCGATTATTCTTACCGATTTTGTGTTTTTCGGGCGCCCTTTGGAGCTCATGAACCTCATGGGTATTCTGTTAGCGCTTGCTGGGGTAGTCTACTATTCCCTGTTGAAACTACGCTCTGGTGCGAAGAAGGAATCGAGCCTTGCTATGATGGCGGCAGAGAAGGGCACAGGTCCCGGAACAAACTCAAGTCCGGATCGATCTTTTGAAAAAGTCCACATCCAGGTGAAGTAGAACTGCTGTTCGCACGCAACTAGCTGGCATTCAGGTTGCGCAGCTAGCCAGGTAGAGCGGTGTTACTACTCACGCGAGTTCGCGCATCGGTCAAGAACGAGCAATTCACCTGCTCGCGTTCCAGCCAGCGTTTTGGCGCATTCGCAAGACGAAAACGCATCAGTGTGCACAGCGCCTGCCAGGTCATGAAACACAAAGTGCACGGAGAACACTCGAGTCACCTGTACGCAACTTTAGTCCGGTCGCGGTCAAATATTCAGAGACGCCCAGCGGCGGCACCGGCATTATTCTAGTGACTCGAGATGGGCAGAGTACAGGAAACTCAGAGGGTTCTCATCCCATAACTGCAACCTTATCGACGGAACTGAATGTATAAAGCCGCAGGACAGAGTCACTTTTTTAAACGACCGCATTTGGGTAAACCCGAAGATATTCAGTTCCAGAGACTTGCCGAACGAAATATATCCGGACCGTATTGATCGTTTTCGTACGATTCGAATACAGTTACGGGTCTGTTGGCATGCATCCATTCCAGGCTGAATGAATGAATGAGCATGGCGTGCTTGAAACGCCATCGCTCGGCCGATGCCTACTCGTATCCTTCGTCGAGGCCAGAGAGCGGGTGCCTACCACGCGCCTGAACATTCTTGAGTCTATGGTCATTTCGGTTCCAGAACGAACCAGCTTCCAGCACAAATCACAAAGCTATGCTCGAACAGTGATGCAAGTCGCAGACGAAGCACATTGAATCGAGTCTAGACCACCAGTTGCGGATGCTGTATGCGAATGCCGTCGACAGGCGACAGGCACTCACTCGCCTCGAAACGCCACACCGGAAGCAACAACCGCAGTCCCTAAGAGCTTTGTCCGCCGCCCATTCAAGTACCACTGAGGTTCCACACCAGGACGGCAAGTGGTGCCGGCGTCACTCGTCGCAGTTCAAGGCGTCGCGCGCTGCACGCCCACGTCTCCCATAGAACTGCCCCCTAGGGCACGCTCCTGAAAGTCCCCTTGTCTTGAAGTAGAGTCTGCGTCATGGACGCCACGCTGATGACGCAAAAGACAGTCCTTTCGAGTAAACGCTGCTCCACAATCACACTTGAAAGTCCTTCGTTTCCAGTGCACCGCAACGACGTGTTTATTGAGTCCGTTCTTCCGACCAAAACGTACCTTGCAGATGGGACACTCGTGGTCGCGTCGACCCTCGTGAACATAGCGAACATGACTCACTTGAGCGCTTTTCCTCGAAAACGTCTGACCGCAAGTTCCACAACCATAGTCCCGTCGCTTCTCATGAATGACACGCACGTGAACTGTTCGGTGCTGTTTCGAAGTGAACGCTTTCGGACACTGCGGGCACTTGTAGTTCTGTGGTCGCAGTCTCCGCCGATTGATCACAGAAAACTGGACTAGCTTGGAGTCCATCGATATCCACCAGCGCCCGAGCTCCGTCTCCTCAGCGTCCCGAAAACGAGTGGTCCTGACGAGAAAACTCCTTGCGGCATCACCACACGTGGCTGGCGCAGGCAACTGCTCAAAACGTGTTCCGCGTTCCGATGCATCGCGCTGAAAGCGCATAGGCTGCTCGAGTGCTTTCCTCAAAGTCCCTCTCGACGGAAATGAGTGGCCATTTACAGAACTAGGAAAGATATTTGGGAACCTGCTTTGAATACGGGCAGTGGTGTAGAGGTTGTTGCCGTGAGGAGCAAACCATCGGTCGCTACGCGTCTGCGACGTAGCCCTGGTCCCAAAGACAGACCTCGCTTCGTGTCTCGTTTCCGGTTGGACAACAGTCGTGAAACCCGACGCCGCAAGAGAAGAATCCTCAATTCAACTCCAGTGGTGATCGGGAAAAGAAACCCGATCAAGACCTCGAGTTGCGTCACGATCTGTACGACTGGCTTCGAGACCTTGGGACTGCCCTATTGACCTCGATATTGAAGGCAAAACCGAGCATTTCTCGAATCTTTTACGTACGGGTCCGCAGATGCCTTTGACACGCGGGGTCTGGCAAGCTTGGCGACACTTTCGGAGCACTGTTTCGCTCAAACGCTCCTTCGGGTTTCCGCCGTGGTCGTCGTCGCCACCGCCGTCAAAGCTGTACTTTGCTCGGCGCCGTCCTACCGGGGCTCCCTCATGGGGCTCGCCGCACACGAAGCAGGTTTTGCTCATCGGTATCACCGTTACAGGGGGGCTGGTCTACTATGTTGTGCATATTGACCGGGCACCACTCACACAAAGGCGACGCATGATCGACATCTCCGCGGAGCAGGAGGCAGCGATTGGGAAAGCAAACTTCCAGATGGTCTTAAAGCAGTACCACGGACGCGTTCTGCCGGCGACCTCACCTACAACACGTTACGTGGAACGTATTGGTAGACGAGTCGCAGCCTCCGCCGAGGAGATCAGCCCGCCTGGAGTTCATTATCAGTGGGAGTTTGTGGTTATCGACTCGCCCGAACCAAATGCATTCTGTCTACCTGGTGGGAAAGTTGCGGTGTTTACTGGCATTTTACCGATTTTGGTGGACGAGAACTCGGTCGCAGCCGTGCTGTCGCATGAAATTGCTCATGCAGTGGCCCGACACGGTGCCGAGAAACTAGCCTTTGCCAAAATACTCCTCCTGCTCCAGATCATCATCAACCAATTCATCGATACGCGATTGCTGACAAACATGCTGATGCAGCTGCTCTTGACGTTGCCTTTCAGTCGTAAGATGGAAAGCGAGGCCGACTTTATTGGACTCCATCTGATGGCGGCAGCATGTTTCGACCCGCAGGCAATGGCGCCCATGTTCGAGCGCATGAAAGCCCTGCGAGAGAAAATGATGCACGGGCAGCGGGCACCACCGAGCTATCTATCAACACATCCAGCTGACGAGGATCGCGTCGCTGCCATCATTCGATGGCTACCAGAAGTTATGCCTGAATACGAGGCCAAGTGTATTCCGCCCGTGAGAGAATGGAAGCGCACGCTACGCTCCTTGAATTTGTTTTAAAACCTGCGAATCCTGCGATTCGAAGCCGTCACTGAGTGTGTGCTGACGATTTCAGTCGCTGAGGTCTCGAGCAGGTCCACGACGACGGCTCCCCACTCACCCATGGATGCGGCAGGGGTGGCTTGTCCTTTGGTAGCACGCCTGATTCAAGCGACCCCGTGGAGTCACATCAATGGGTTGTTTCGCGGCAAGGTGAGCTGATTTGGCCGCAACATGTGTACGCGTCTCATAGCGTGTTTTTTAGACCGAACGAGAGAAGTTTCATTGGTTGGTGGCGATGCAATGTCCGGTAGCCTCAGTCTATAGGACTCAAAAAACAAACAAATGTTCTGGATGCCCTTGATGGGGCGAAAACCCCGTCAACAGGTCGACTGAAAAAAGAGTTCTTGGCACCTGAGACTTCCAGATTCCGTAAAATGATGCGTTGTGCATAGGTTGCTTCCCACGACCGAGGCATGTACCTTCTCTGAGCTCGTCTCTAGACGGCATCTTGCGGGATATTCGCGGACAACTCCTGTGACCTTATCTATCGGTAGATGCGCTTGCCAACGTTCGGGCTCAGAGGCCCCATTTGGCTCGTTGCTCTTCGGATTCCTGCTCTGCTTCTCTGGTCACACGCAAAAACACATCCTCGAGCGTGGCCTGTGACACACTCCAATCGGTGACCACTCCAGAACGCTGCATCCGATCCATAACATGAAAAACATGTGAGAGTTTCAAATCCTCTCGCGGAACCATGTACACGAGCTGACCACCAAGCATGGCTTCCAGAACGGCCCGTCTGCTTATCTGTCCCAGAATGACCTCGTGGACGAGACCAGCGCTCGACGGCGGCGTCTGCAACGCGAGACGATAACCTTGGCCCAAACGCAGTCTGAGTTCATTGGGTCCGCCAATCGCTCGCATCCGACCCATGCACATGATACCTACCCGGTCCGCAAGCCGTTCCGTTTCCTCCATAGAATGCGTCGTGAGCAGAATCGTTCGGCCCGCTCGGCGCTCTTGAATACAAGCCCACAAATCATAACGTGATTGCGGATCCAGGCCAGTAGACGGCTCATCCAGAATAATCACTTGGCTACCACCAATGAGGGCAATGGCTACAGAGAGGCGACGACGCATTCCGCCGGAGTAGTTGCGAGCGACACGATGGCGCACCTCGGGGGTGCTCAGTCGCACACTCTGGAGCGCGTCCTCCACTGCGTATCGTAGTTTCGAGGTAGGAACGTTTTTCAGTCGCGCATAGAAATAGAGGTGTTCCTCTCCGGTCAAGTCGCCCCAGAGCATATCGAATTGGGGGCATACACCCATCTGAAGTTGAATGTCATTCAAATCACCGGGAACGTTCAGGCCCAGGATCTGTACTCGGCCTGCGGTGATATCCAAAAGGCCAGTGAGGCAGTTCATGGTTGTCGATTTGCCGCTACCATTCTGGCCAATGATTGCAAAGGTTTCGCCACGTTTCAACGCCAACGACAGACCACGAACCGCGTAAAAAGGCGGTCGCCCGGGATAGGCAACCCATAAATTATGGATACAGATGCTATAGGTGGGGTCCTTCTCCGTCGCTGCGGCAGCGGCCTCCTCTTCGAGGCGCACGCCGCTATCAACAGAGCTGTTGTCGGGCACCCCGGCCAATGCCTTTTCTTCATCAATCACTAGCTTGGAGGCCGTAACTCGTTTGAAACCCAAGAAGAAGAGCGGGTGTTTCCGTACCTGGAAGCGATGCGGTATGACCTGGTCAAAGTAGAGGCCCAACAATAGCAGCACAACTGCCTCAAGAGCCAAGTAGAGGTACGAGTAGCAGATGAGTGAACTACCGGCACACATGCCCAGATTCGTGCCTGGCACGGTGGTCGTATCGGATTGCACGTGAAGGCCTTGGCCACCGACATTCACACCACCAGCGTAGTAGATCGAGTAAAAGAAACTGAAAGACGGAAGTAAGAAAGTAGCCAGGAAAGTCCCACTTGAAGCACCATACTCAAACAGGTTTCCAATGTATTGCCCACCGATGAAATTCACTACAACAGTATATGTCCATCCGAGAATGAGTGCAGTCGAGGGCTCCCACAAGAACGGCGCCAGAAACATACAGAACGATATCATCGCTAGGCCCCAAAGAAAGAAGGTGGCAAAATACAGCAGCGGTGTATTCAGTGTGAAGAACGGTATTCGAAAGGCCAGTCCAAAAATGATGGTGCTAAACATAACCAGCAGATACATTAAGAAAAAACCGAGATACGTCACGATGTAGTAGGTTGGGAGGCGCAACCCCATAATCTGCATATTCTGCCGTATACCACGCTCTCTCTCCATGACCAGAAATCGCAAGATCGAGGGAATCATGAAATGCAACAAGATACCGATCAACACAGCGGTCACTAACTGGACAAAGTTAAAATTCGTCTGAATACCTTTCACCTTGGGAACGATCCGTAGCAGGTTCTGTACACCACGGTATCCGATCGCTTTGGCAACAACGTCGTAGAGATGAGTCACACCAGCAATCAGCTCACAGTTGCCATCCGGATAGCAGAAAAGATTCGCTGGCGTCGTTAGCGGAGACGACTGATAAGGCAAGTTCAGATTCGTGTTGTTGTAGTAAATGGTGGCCGATATATTGGGAAAACCGCTCGTGTCCGAAATCACGTATGCTCCGTAGTATTGCGGAAATGCGAAACGGTTACTCGAGTAGAAGACGTCGTAGAGATTCTGCAAAAGCGCTTGTCGGCCAGCGCTGCCATTGCCTGTGTTGACGACCCCCAGTGCGTACATGTTATTCAGATACGCTGGTGAGGCGCTCGAAGCATTCACCAATGCCTGGTACAGGACATTGGAGGTTTGGTTGCCAAATACGCGCAATAGAAGATCATTCACATTGTACACGTCCGAGCCATTATACAAAAAGGGTAACAGCGTAAAGTTTCCAAAGAGACCCTGCTGCACGGAAGGCGCTCTCGAGGCGACCACCTTGCATTCCGACACCGAAAGCAGGGGATTGCAGAACGCGTACTGTAGTTGACCGAGGTCCATCGATGATGTCGACGGCCCTGAATACGGAAAAACCACTGGAACCTGCGCTGAGACTCCATCTCCATGAAAGTCAATTGCTGGAGCAAAGGGTGCCACCGTGCAGCCAAGCGACCCATACTCGGAACATAGATGCGGATTGAAGAAAGTGGGTGCGAAGCCGCCCTTGGGTTCCTGCTCCGCAGCCGTCACAGTCTCATTCTTCACCGCCGTATCCACAATCTTGCCAAGGATGAACGCAGCAAGCAGGAAGATCAGAGGCATCACGAATATGCAGAAAGAATCGCACCACTGCCGTCTTTGATAGTGATAGGTCTTGATGAGCAATGCTCGAAACTGGGCAGAGCGCAGGCCGTGCCGCTCCGGAACCAGGTGGCGAACACCGTGGGGGTCTGTCGAGTCTGTTCCTTGGGGAAAGTGCTCGCCCTCTGGTACTGGCAGCGGTCCAACGCCAGGTTCAGGCACAGTCTCCTCGGACATGTGTTGCACACAAGCACGCCCAGCAAGTTCACCGGAACGTGACCTAGGCAGCGTCGCACAACAAAAAGTACGTTTCAGACAGTAAAACGCTCCTCTCAAAACAAAGTGGAACGACGGTTATCCAGCACGATTGAATACGTCACCTTTTGAATAGTTTGATGCCTTGTATAAACTCAGTTTGGCAGTGAACGGATACAGAATTGAAACAAAGCATACAACCAGTGAATTGGAAGAAAGAATCTGCATCAACGACATCCATTCATCGATAGATTGGTGGTGGCCAAGCCAGCCAAGCCAGCGGTCTTCAACTCGAGTATCGTCTCTGTCGTTCTACCCTTGTTCGATTGCGTTCCGGTCCGTTCATGAGACTAGAACAGGAGTGCCTTTGACCTGGGTCGCCATGGAGAATGAATATGGCGATGCGTGTCCAGCAATCTAGCGTTGGATATTTGGTGCACTGGTACTCACTCAGGGAAGCCTCTTATGCGCATGAGGGTCTCTGTTGCACTTGTGGTGGCGGATCGTACACACCTACTTGACCAGGTCGCGGTTTTTTCCAAAAACCGCGGATAAACTCGACGATATCAGGCGGATTCCATCGTTGTCTTTCGTGGTTTTCGATATAGGCGAGCCAGCGCTGCTCTGCCCCTTGATCTCTTCTTGTCTGCGTACTGTGGGTTGACGTGGATCGGGGTATGTAACCATGTCGGTATACGCTCCAAGACAGGAAGCGAGTCCAGGCTCTAGGTTTTATAGGCGACAGCGCAGATGTTATTGAAGACCCAGCCAACTTGGGCAGCAGCCACGTGCACGATATTGCGAATACCAACGTAGACCAGGGTACCAAAGCTGAATGCACAAGCCGCGGCCAGAGCCAGCAGAAAAACCGCTTTCACATGATACTTGCGCGCGATGTAGTAAACCAAAATGACACCGAAGAAAGATCCCAACATCGTCCAGAGGCCGTAGAAGAGCGCGTAACTGATCTGCAGTTGGCCATAGGCGAGAAACTGAACAGCACCAGCTGATGACGTGACGAATATCACCGTAGAGATGGAGCTCTGAACGGTAAACGGCTCGACCCGACCAAGGATATAGAGATAAGGGACCAGGAGCGCACTCCCGCTGATTCCAACCCAGGTATCGAGGACGCCCACAAACAGGGAGAAGAGCATGTAGGGCGCCAGAAAAACGTCTCGAAAGGGAACGTCTCCCATACCGTTCGCGTCGATATACCACGCAAAGTCGAGTGTATGACGAAGTCGCCACAATCGCCGATTTCGCCAGTACATCAGGAGCGCCACAGCTACCAGGTACGTTTCTTGCAGGGCGAAAACGACCCAAAACACTGCCCCGCACAAGGGCATTCCAACGGGTGAGCGAGCATCACGGGAGCCTGAGAGATAGCGGGCCACAAATAGGACACTCCAGCACGAGGCCAAAAGCAATATGTATCTCCACTGAAACCATGAGCGCTCTATCTGCATCATTTCATCCAGTGTGCGGGCATGCAACAACGGATCCAACCAACGCGGTAACCAAGCTCCCTGAAGTGCTCCATCAACGCTAGTCTGGGTCTTTGCAGACGCTTTCGAGAACGTTTCCTGCAACGTGTTATCGGCCTGCTCGGAATCATCGGCGGTCGCCAGCTCAGTGGCAGCCACGATCGACAACGATTGTTCTTTCGCATCTACGCGAACGTCCTCCTCATCTCTACCGCAGGATGCCGCCTCCAATGACTTTACAGTGGTCTTTGTGTCCGCTTGATCAGTGCGTTCGGTGGCTGCATCCATGGTGGCCAGGTTGCTGCGAGTGCATCGACGGTGTCGAGCTAGTTCCCGCCAACTCAGGCGCACGCCCAGCCAGGTGACAATGACCGTCAATAGAAACATGATTGCTGCCAGAAAGAGCGATAGAAAGTAATTCGGAAATGTTTGGTTCAGGAAAACCCCAACACTTGAGCCTGCCAGGAAGAGCGGCACTGTGGCCGCCACGAGATTCCAGTCAATACGGGGCATGTCTCGAAACGGGTGCCGCGCCCATAAATTCACCAAGACATTCGCAATCATCCCAGCGAAAATGAATGCATGTGAATTTGCACTCGCCGCTGCTACGCGAAAACCTAGAACAATCACGAACAAGGCGATGTAACTGGTGCCGCCCCCGGTCCCAGCAGCGTTATGGATCGCCGACGAGAGGAACATGAACGGAATCAGAATTCCGTCGTTCCATACAAAAGGTTGAAAGAGCGGTTTCGGATCACAGTAACCAGTGTCTAGATTGCAACTCTGTAGGGAGGAGCAGCCACTCGTGCCGTTGCAAGGAATGCAGCGTTGCAACTGGGCGTCGCAGCCGCGACCCAAGTCAGCACAGTACGGACAAACATCACTTGCGGCGACAAGATGGCCAGTGCTCAGCCAAAGCATCACCAAAACAAAGCAGAAACTCACATAGTTACATCGTTTCTTCATCCTATTTATGTAACCAAGACCAGAGACCTGAACGAACAGGTGGGCGTGCAAGTCCTGTGCGAGAGCGCTGCATCGGTCGATGCATCCGTTGGACGTCGAGGCGCTCCCTAGACCGTCGAAGCCAACGTCGTTGCCTAGGCAAGCAGCGTGCCGGACGACAACACAGTCGTTCGACAGGCCCTTAAAGAGCTCGTGACTAGATCAAAGGACTCTGAGGGACATTTTCGGTGCCCGAACGTGTTCACAAAGTGCCAGCGCGCTGCTTGAAGTGGTGGTGGCCCTCAAGGACGTGCCCCTGCAGGTGCACTCACCTTGAAAGGGCGACGCTTTCGAGCGATCGCTGTCGTCTAGACGCCCATTCCCGCACGAGAACCATTTTGGATCCTTGAAGCGATACCACTGGTTACGAATCTCGATTGGGTACGTTTTTGGAAAGATCCTGCTGGTCACGTCACCGTGTCGACTGTGTTGCCGAGCCCATCGCTTGAGCGTTACGCACAGTGAGCTTTGGGCGCATGTGCTCTGAGGGCATGACGCTTGGCGCTCCCGAGAAGAATACGACGAGCTGGACCCAGTCGGACCCTATTCGCGTTGTTGCAAATGGACCCAACGCCTATTTTGTCTGGTCGATCGAAGATGCTGAGCGGCTTCGTTGTGTCTTCCGTATCGTAGGTGAGTGGGTTGGCTGTGCGCCGAACCACGTCGGACAGAATCAGTTCCTGGCCCTGCCTCTGGCACTCAACGCACTAGAGGTGGCCCTTGGAGTCAGCGAAGGCTTTATGGTTCTCGAGTGGGCACCCTGGACGAGCTATGCGACTGCATCCGCGGCGCTTCGTCATCGCTTCGAAACTGAGCGGGAGACCTGTCGACAGGAGCAACTCGCTGCAGAGGCGAAACTTGCGGAGCAGCGTCGACTCCAATTCATGGCAGAAGAGGAGTGGCGTATTGCCCAACAACGTCAGCATGCGCGACGTCTTGCTCGGAAGCGGTGCCGTCCCGAGGATGAAGGCGTCGAACAAGGACCGTCGAGCTGGCCTGCTGCTGATACGGTGCAGTCGGTATCACTACAGCCATGTCTGAATCAACCCGTAACAGAATCGAACCATGAGATTGCGCAAGATAGGCCACGACCATGGAAGCGACCACGTCGCCTCTATGGTTCATGGGCCATTCAGATGGTCGCCCAGTACATTTTACGAACTGCGCCTCGGCGATGGTTTGAAATGTTCCAGCAGCGTATGAGTGCACCGAGACTGATTTGGAGGCGTTCGATGCAGGCCCTTGGAGCTGTCTTTCAGTTGAATCAGCACCATCGAGCATACGCAGAACATTCAACGAATCCGGATTCGAGACGACTTGTAGAGACGAGGTCAGCGGAGGGCCAAACCCCTGGGAAGAGACCAGAGCAGGCTCGTTCACGGCCGTACCGGATTCGCATTCATATCGGGAGGGCACCTTTTGAAGAACTTGACACGGAACACCGTACAGTCACGATGCTTGATAAGAGTAACCTCGAGGAGGATGCATTCTGGAGGCAAATGATGCGCTCCCCCCGGTTTCTGGTGTTTCGTGATCTGTGGCGACGAGGATTCTACCTTACGATTGGTCACAAGTTTGGAGCAGACTTTTTGGCATACGCGCACGATCCATGCCTCTTTCACGCTGGCCTGTGTGTCACGGTGATGGACAAATACGATCGACTGCATCCTCGAGATATGATTAGCGCAGGACGGTTAGGTGTGGCCACAAAGAAGCGCGCAACCCTGGCTTGTGTCGAGAATACAGAGCAAGGCCTGATATCCTACCGAGGGATCGCCTGGTGCGAGTCACTTCCCTGACTTGTCGGCTCTGGACACTGCGACTAGGGCCGTGACATCCGTCCTTGGCTTATTAGGCACGCGAACAGTTGGTGCTCGCGCGAGGGACTGCATCAAGCACCCGCGAGGCTTCCATTCGCTCCTGGTTCACTGATTGAGGACAGGGTTCACCAGGGAACAGGGCGTCACGGAACCTGCTTTTGCTCCTTGAGCCGCCAAGAAGTTGCGCAGGCGTTGATCACCTCGCTTGCAGAGTACATGGAAACACTGCAAAGCATAGATCAGTGCAACGCGAGCGCATGATACGGGATGCTGGCAGGCTCCTGAACGCAAACGCAAGTTTTTCAACGTAGACTCTATCCACGGAATGAACCTTATTGGGGGAATGTAGTTGCCGGTTTTATCTTGATTCGTTGGATTGAGTCCAACATCTTGCTGAGATCCAACCGGATCGCCCAACTCGATCTAGTGGTCCATGACGACGACTCGGTCTCGTAAGGCGACTCACCTGACCAGACCGGTGATCTATATCCCCAAGCGCAGGTTCGAGACGATGGTTCAGGGATCTCCGCGACCCGTAATAGAGGCGCAGCCGAACGCGATCATCCTAGGCGGAATATATCATGTTCAAGCGCGTTGACTCCGATGACTTGGTCGCAAGAGCTCGCGTCACCAACGTTGATATGAATCCGGACTCGTTCTTGGAAAACTTCTCGTTCGTGATGTGCCGAATTCACCAGACCAAGGCTTTGGTACGTTTTCAGTTCCTCACCGATGGATAGAACGCGCCTGCTGGATAGGATAAAGCCACGGTCGATGATATGAGGCAGTGCCACCGACCCCAATGCCTTGTCGGTTCGCATCAGGTCTCTCATCATTTCCTATTCGTACGGTTTACTCACCAATGAATCCGTCCTGTGTCTTTGGTCTCGGCGCTGCTTTCTCCGTAGAGGTAGCGCCTCGTCATCCAGTGGCTTGCGCGGGCTCAACACTGCCCGAGAGGTCTACGCCAAGTGCCTCGCTGAGTTGCTGGCGTACTTGGTTGATACTTTTACTGGCATCAATCCGATGCAAAATGCCTCGTTGTTCATAGTAGTCCAAAACGGGTTTCGTGCTTGCATGAAAGGCGGCGAGTCGCTTGGTTAAAGTAGCTAGATTATCATCCGAGCGCTGCACCAGTGGCTCGCCAGTTACATCGTCTCGCATGGGCACCTTCGGAGGGTGAAACTCTTCATGATATGTTCGACCACTGGCCGGATGAATCCACCGTCCCAAGATTCTTCGCTTCAGTAACTCATCAGACACTGCAAAATTGAGTACCGCACTTAGGGATCCAATACCCTCTGCGGCAAGCAACTCGTCAAGCTTCCGAGCCTGTTCAAGCGTTCGCGGAAACCCATCGAGAATGAAACCGTTCGCACACTCGGGCCTGCGCAAGTTCTCCCGCACCAGACCAAGCACGATCTGGTCACTAACCAAACCACCCGAGTCCATAATTTTTTTCGCTTCCTTACCCAGCTCTGTGCCCTGCGTTACAGCGCTCCGCAAGAGGTCGCCGGTCGCTAACTGACAAATACAGAGCCGTTCCCGAAGAAGCGCTGCCTGGGTCCCTTTGCCGCTCCCTGGCGGCCCTATCAGTACGAGTCGCTGTTGGTGTTGGTCTGCTCTTTTCGCAGAAGATCTTCGTTCCAGTTCTTTCATTAACTCCTCGGTTGGCACACGACGAAGCAAATCCATATGTTGTTGCGCCATTTCCCAGCGCTGGCGATGAA
Source organism: Cyanidiococcus yangmingshanensis (assembly GCA_013995675.1). Lineage (NCBI taxonomy): Eukaryota > Rhodophyta > Bangiophyceae > Cyanidiales > Cyanidiaceae > Cyanidiococcus > Cyanidiococcus yangmingshanensis. Next base: position 415,523 of record VWRR01000014.1, on the reverse strand, counting down.
GCGGGCGTTTTTGTTAAGCGTCACTAGCGAACGATCGTCCTCCAGACGATGCGTACTCAATCACGCTTTGGCAACGATCAGCGCTCACGTTTCACGACTTGTGACCCTGGTAGAAAAACAGTACCAACCGAGTCGATATGCTTACCAATCGTCGTCAGCACTGAATGAGGTCCTCGTTGAGCTCCCGAAACCAGAGTAGGTGCAGCAGTCGACGGACCGATTGTGGCACCCAATGGCTTTGCATATCCAGTCCGCGTTACGCTGTACAGGTTCGAGAGACGCTCTAGCAGAGAGGTGTGATTGTCGGCGATAAGGACTGTTATCGACTCGCATCCAGGTCAGGTGACTGTGCTGATTGTCAGGTAGGCCGTTGTGACTCCTTCCTCCGCGCTATCTGGGTCGGTGTGGACGGAACTCAAGTTGGGCCTCAGTGTTCACCAGAGGCGCTCTGGTTGTTGTGGCAACCTCACGAGCTGAACAGTGCGGTTTGAGGAGAGCGCCTACTCCCCCAAACGGGTTCAGCGCTCCGCTGGGTGCGTTCCTAAGCGCTTGTACTGGAGAGAACGCGTGGCAGCGAAGGTTGCGTTCTGGCTTCAGCGCCCATTCGGCCCATATCTGGCTAGGCTTGGTCCTGGTCCTGAGAGACGATCACTACACGAACGTAGTGCGCTGGTTACCAAAGTAGCGGTACGGTTTCTTTCCATTGTGGCATTGGTTTGGGGCTACGCCTCGGTGCCTCGGGTTCTCAACAGGCTCGCTGGCTCTAACGGCACCTGGCTGGTTGTTTCGTCCCGACTCGTGCCTGGGTGTTGCCTTGAGATCGGGTTGTTCTTTCAAAAGCATCGGATCGCTCGGCAGTTTGTCGCGTGCTCAGAGTCTCGGAACCACGCCAGCGACCACTTGATCCTGCTTGCAACGCCTCTCATGCTGATTCATTGGATTGAACGACGGGAAACTGGACTTGCCGATGACACGTCAGTCTCGCGAATATCAGAAAAAGACCCAACGGAATCGATACCTCCTGAGCCAACGAATGGAGCGCCCAACTGGGAACGTTTTCTGCTACAAAAAAGACTGATGCGACGTCTGGCTGTTCAGACGAGCCGAAACGGAGCTGAGTACATTCGAAGCACGATTGCGTTGAGTCTCTCCGCAGATGGCACTCGATTGGCATCAACACATGGAGACCACGTCGTGCGAATCTACAACGTTCAAAAGGGTGGTTTCTGGAAACCGTTTCATGCAGATTCGAATGTCGCTGAGGCAGCTTGCGAGACCTGGAGTCAGTTCACAGTTGAGCTGCTCTATGAGCTGCACGGGCATCCGCGTACGCCCTGGAGCGTTCGGTTTCATCCGCGGGATTCGGATTTACTGGTGAGTGGTTGTCTCGGCGGACATTGCTACGTTTGGCAGCGGGATCACTGCATTGCTCGATACATTGTGAGCGAACAACACCCAGAGCATTTCGCGTTCTTTCCTGATTATGGCCCAACGAGCGTAAGTTGTGTCGCATTTGACACGACAGGTGACGTGGTGATCATTGCTGCTCGACGCTCGATCTTTTTCTGGCATTGGCGAGAAGCCCAACGCCAGCACGATGCGGTCGTTGCTGAAGAGCGTCGTCAGGAACCGGGTCGAGCGTCTTTTGTGCGAAGCACCAGCGAGCCAGAGTCATCTTCTGAGACAGAGAATGCGTCCCACAGGCTGCGACACCCAATGCGTTTGACAGAAGCGACTCGATTATCTGCCACTGGAAACCAGACCGAACGCTGCGTCACAGGACGAGGAGCCGAACGGGGCCACCGAAACCCAAGTACAGTGCGTTCAGGAGTCGGCACGTCTCGGGAGATGTTCTCAGCTGGAGGTATGAGACATCGCGCGGGAGCTTCCTCTTCGCGTCGATTGCATCGGAGCGCTAGTGCCGGTCGACGCAACCTGGATCTGTCACACCATGATGAGCAATCTTCGAACACGAGCTCCATCGATGCGGCTGTGTCGACGGATCCAATACAAAGCTCCTTGCCGGAAAGCAGCCGACCCGAACGTGGTCGGGTTACCCACCCGTCGATAAGTGAGACAGGAACGCATGAGTATCCAGCGAGACCTCACTCCTCATGCTATTTTTTAGGCATGCCCGTTCATTTGGTGGACGTGCCATCGAATGCCGGTATTCTGGTCGTCGGCACGCGTTCGCCAGTGCTCCCAGCCGAACAAGAGGCTGAACTTTTTCGAGCGGCTGCGGCGCCCTTTACCCTTGACATTCAACTGTATCGCTTGTTGACGGCACCGGTGCAAAATGCGACAGACCCGATGCCCGAGAGCCACAACCCGGACGACACCAAAGCTGTGCATCTAGGCGCTCTCATCGGCAAAATACCGCAGGTCGTCGCCTACAATGAAGCTGGGATTAGCGTTTCTGCGGACGGCCGCCACATTGTGGTCTGCATCCTTCACAGTCGAGGTGGTCAGGAGGGCGCGTTCAGCGCGGCACATGCGGATGAGAACGCTTCAGCTGGCACTGGTGCTCGCTCAATGCACCAAACGCGAACTGACTCCACTCAACATGCTCGCTGCTCGCCTTACACTGCACGTATCGTGATCTATGAGGTTATGATGGGGTCATTAGCACCGCACCTGAGGTCATCCGGGGCAGGCATTGCCTCATCGCCACAAAGTGATGAGCGTGACGCTTTCGGCTATTTCGAGTTGCGGGAGCGAGCGAGTCTACCGCTGGACGCCACCCGCGCTCGCGCATTGACGAACTTGCGTTTTGTATCACCCCTGGGTAATGCGAGCGTCACCGAAACCGAAACCTGTGATCATATCTGTTTTCTGGCCGGGTACAGCTTCCGGGAAAGCATGACCCATTTTCGTGCGCTCCGTGAAGTAGAGCCGCGACCGCTCCTCGACCTGTTCGAAGCAGACCTTCAACACGGCATCGTGCGTCGCCTGCGTACCATTCCTCAAGACACTTTGGATTCTCGCTCCAGTCCGAATGAATCTGCAACCGGACTAGACTTTCGAGCATTCACCGAAGTCGACGGGGTCAACTGTGCCTTGTTCCTGCCCATGCACGGTTCAAGATGTGTTCGTCTCGTTCAGGGTATTCTGTATGGTACCCAGCGTGGTGAACTGTATGCGCTCGTGCATTAGGCCTCAAATGGTATCGCGTTTCATGGTTGGGTCGGTGTGCTTTCTCTGGCTGATACGCGCACTTGCGTCTGACGTCACCGAAGCGCATGACAAGAGGCGTCTGACACAGAAAGAACCCGAAATCGTCGCCCATGTCGAGGGACAAGAACTTGTTCTTGCGCCCGTCTCTGCTTCGAAACGAATCGAGTAGTCGAGTCGGACATGTATAGATCGCAGCATGCTGTGGTGGCCATGGCTCTACCTCGTCATGAGCCACGGCGGAGAGCGTTTCTGGAAAAACATCTCCCATGGAATCTAGAGTAGATTTTTCGGATAAGGGTCCTGTATTCTGTTTTTGAAACGATGTTTTGTTGTCGCACAAGTCAGTTTGGGGCTCCTTGGATAGCGCTGTGGTTGGGTCGCTTGGAAACGCAACCATGGAAAACTTCAAGATAACCAGCAGCGATCACGAGTTGCACGTCGCCTCCAGTGCTTCAGAAGAGAAGCGGAGCTTGATGCTGCAAACCAGCCCATGCTGATGCCGAGAGCCACCCCCGCAGCTGCACCCCTTGGTTGACGTTCTCTAGTGCCGTTGGAATGCGCAAGGCCGCCACGGAGAACACCGAAAGCCCTTTCAAGAAAATCAGAAAAAAAAACATTCCACTTTCCACGACCATAAAATCAATTGAAACATGTTCAGCACTTGACCCAAAACAAACGTGAACGGGCGTCCACAACAGTCGCGATCGTGAGTCCGCACAAGCCCGCTGTCCCGAACTGAACGACGGGTACTTTCATTAATCGTCACCCAAAGTACTATCACGCAAGCATTTCAATATTCATATAATGAAGAAAGCGTTTCTTGATGACAACAAGAAAAAAAGACAGCGCTCATCGAGTCAAACTAGAGCACTTGTTCGATACGAGCCAAGTGTTTCGCCCAAACAACCGAGTCTCGCTCGCCTGGCGGTGGGTGGCATCGACGTCGGAGACCAGACGGCTGTGCAGAGCCGCCAGTTGCGATGCTTATCAGAGACGAAACGTGCCTTTCGGTGTCGTGCTTTCCGTTTTTGCTGCTTAACCATTATTTGGCTGAGGTCTACACCTCGTGGATATGAGCAGATCTGTATGAACGCTTGCCTTTGGAGTGTTTTCAGGCGTGTAGGGTACTCTGGACCTGTGGAGCGACTCGCTGGTCTCTTGTCGCACGGGGAACGTGTTTGGACCAGTGCGCGGCTTCTTGGCGAGCGAACTAGACCTGAACGGCGATTTTGGCAGCGGAGATGCTCATCTAAGGCACTAGGGGAAGAGAGTGGTCACCTCTGGGGGAAACATGAGTCGCTTTGGCGGCAACGATCACCAGCAGCGAGGTCAGGACTGGACGCTTGGCGACGGCTGCAGTCGACGAGCCCCAAGTGGGCCGCATCGATCGTTCACAGCGCCTGCAGGAGTCACTCACAGCGTCTTTACAGCTCAAGTGGACGTGCGGATGTTGGTGGCTTACCCCCGCCTCTGCCGCATCCGAGCGCAGCGAGCACTTTGCGGATGCATAAACAACGCAAGTTGAAACCTCGTCCAGGGGTCTCGGGCGAGCCTCCACGGCTCTGCGCTGCGTACTGTCTCGCCTCTGGGTACCGTCTAGAGGATCTACGTGATTTGCTGCGTTCGCTGCCGATGGTCACGCAACTGATCGCGAGTACGTTTTCACGCGACGTGATTCATTGTCGAGTTCGCTCGGCGAATCGACCTGCACAGTCGACGGGTTCATCCCCGGATGGTCATGCATTTTTCTTTGAATCAGGTGCGACCGTGTTCTGGGATGTCGATGAGGATACGCAGCGAGAACTTCTTCGCTTGGCCCGTCGTTGCGATGTTCAACCAGGCTACGTGTCCAATGTGGCTTACGAGGACTTTGACCATGAGTTTGAATTTGCATATCTCATGGATAGTGCCCAAGTAACTGAACGGGAAAGATCGAAGAGGTCGAATCCTTCTGAAACTGGATCGAGCACGAGTATTGGCGAAAAAAAGACGACTTGTGTGGCAGACGATGCCGCTGGGACGCACGAGCAGTCAGTGGCATCCGACTCAACGGGAACGTCAAGTTTTCGGGCCGCAATGGTCTCTGCTGCTCGTTCGATGGATCGTGCGTCGAATAGCCCAGCACAATTCCGTAATGATCGGATTTTTCTACACGACTATGCAGATGCACTGAGCATGCTAGCTATATCCTTCGGTCTGGCTCAGAGCGTGAAACTACTCGTTTTTGAAATAGGTATCGATCGGCTGGTAGAGGAGACTCGACGGTTGCCCGAAGAGCTTGCAAAGTATGGCCGCTTTCGCACTGTTGCACAGGACGATCTTCGACGACGCATTGGCCAACTCTTGACCGCCAAGTACTCGGTCGCGCTCCTCTCGGATATTCTGGACACCCCCGATATCTTCTGGGAGTACCCCAGCGGCGAGACAGTCTACAACCAGAGCGTGCAGGTTGTCGACCTACAGAAGAGGGCTCGGCTCTTAGACAAGCGCATGGATATCGTACAGGACTCTTTGGCGTTGCTGAACAGCGAATTGGCGACTTCGACAACACATCGGGTCGAACGTGCTATCGTGGCCCTTATTGCCATTGAACTGGGGCTGCAAGTCTTTAACAAGCTCTTCTAGATTCATGGATTGGTCGAAAGCAACCACGATGCGAATACCAACCGAGGCGCTTTGGTACACCAATGACACCTCTCGCTGGAACGAGATCAATGCGCAATGGCCAGTGACGAATCCGGAGGTATCCCATGACCATGAGCTTTCTTTAGGTCCTTTTGCCTGAACGTTCCGATGACGGATCATCCCTGTGATGGTTTTCTGCAAACCCGAATGAGCGCGCGAGCCTATGATGCTCATCTTTCTAGTTCACGCTCGATCCATTGCTCAGCCGGCCCCATCGAGAAGAGCGATACCAGCAGAGCCGAGGATGAATCGAGCGCCTCGCCAACCCCTCCCGGTCACCATTTCACTCTATGGGCAGTTGGTATGGTTCTCTAGTTGTTGCTCCCTATGAAGTGTGGCGCTCTCGTGCCGATTACCGGATAGAAGATCTGCTCCACGAGGCTCTCGGTCCCAACAGCGGCACCAATGAAGCGCACCAAACATGCGGTGAAGTTGTGTTCAAGCCGATTCGCCTGACTCGCGTTTGGCAAATAACTCGTGCTCGACCTCGGCGCTATCGTTGGAAGGATAGTCAGCAGCGACACGCTCGTATAGGTAAAGTGCGCTCTCGTTTGTCATACTCTCATCGATGTAGGCACGTGCTTCGCGAAGCAGCCGCGCACTATCTCGAGAGAGACCACAAAGATGTAACCGGATGCCGTTGTTCTTGTACTGGCGTGCGAGGGAATCCAGCGCTTCGAGAGCAGTAGCATCCCAGATGCGACTCCCGGAGAAGTCGATGATCACATGTTGGTGACCCTCCGCTCGGTCACGAGCGGGGTCGAAAAGGCGGCCAAACTGCTCAGCTGTTCCGAAAAAGAGCGGTCCTTCAATTCGGTATCCTCTCCAGCCACGAGTTTTCTCTTCCGTAGAAATAAAGGCGTGGGAGGCGATTCGTCGTGATGCCTTGTAGGCGAACACCAAAGCAGAGAAGACCACACCGGAGAGCACCGAGAGGGCGACGTTCCTTGTTGCAACAGTCACGAGCGCCACCCCTGCAATCGTTAGCGAGTCGGCCAGAGGGATGGCTCGAAACAGACGGAAGGATGCCCACTCAAATGAACCAAGGGCCGCCAAAACCATCAAACTTGCAATCGCGGGCACCGGAATCCGAATGAGCAACCCACTTGGATGCCTGGCTAACAGAAGCAGACAAAGTGCAGCAGTGAGACCAGAGAGGCGCCCACGACCCCCCGATTTCGTATTGAGAAGCGATTGGCCGAGGAGACCACAACCGCCAATACCGCCAAAAATACCAGCGACTACGTTTCCCACACCGACTGCAAGACACTCCCGCCTGGTACTCCCCCTTGACTCGGTGACCTCATCGATGAATGTCATGGTCAAGAGCGACTCCAACAGCCCGATGAGCGCAAGGCCAAATGCAACCCGAACGATGGCCAACCATACCAAGGGTGAAGTTGGCAACGCTGCCCAGGACAAACCGACGGCTGATGACGTCGCTAGGCTGTCTCGTAAAAAGTCACCGAGCCGGCGCACCGGCGCTTGAGTGACCTCCGCGTAGATTGACGCAACCAGCACCCCCGCTAGTGGACTCGGGAGCCATCGCAACACCCGAGCCAGACGATGACGCCATGAACGAGCGTTGTCGGGACCATGACGCTCCAGTCGGTTGATGATAAGGGGCCAAACATGCGCAGCACCGGCTGCAAGCAGCGCTACCACCACTGCAGTCCGCAACATGACGCCTTGGAGCCATATAGAGCCTGCATTTGATGCCATTCCGGGTGGCACCTGAAAAGCATATCCCTGACTCAGTGTCGTGAGCACTGCAATCCCACCAATGAAGCCCAGAAAGGTCGGATAGGAGATCAGGCGCACAAACTTTCCGAGTCGATAATATCCAAAGAGGATCTGGAGGACACCGCTCAAAACAACTGCGACAGCAACCGCCGCCGCACCGTGCTGCTGCAACAGCGGCGCTTGTAAAATGATGAGCGCCGCTGAAGTCCCACTGATCATGCCAGGACGCCCGCCCAGCGCTGCCGTGATAGCACAGAGTACGCCCGTTGAAATGAGACCGGCCAGTGGCGTTACACCAGTCGCCAGAGCACACGACGCAGCCGCTGGCAACAACGCCAACGCCGTTGTAATGCCCGCTAAAACCTCTTCCAGTGTCGAACGCAGTGGATAACGGGCCGTCCGTTCATCTAGGATGCGACGCTCGCCCACAAAGTAACGGCCAATGTCCTCCCGAGGCGCAACGACCGGAAAAATTCCTTGTTCACCGGGTTTCTTCCTAGGGCCTTGAGTATCCTCTATGGTCTCCCCAGGAGAGTCCATTGCTTGAACTCGTATCCAAACCCTTGACCTGGAGCGAGCTCGCGGCCCGAGCAACAACGCTCGACAGCGTTCGTGTGTTCGCGCACCAAGCCCAGCTTGGTTCGGCGTTGAAAAGACTCCAACGAACCCAGTTGTAAACCCGAATAGCTTTCCTCTACAGTGCATGCTATTGCTTTTCAACATAACAAGTTGCGGTCAATATGATGAAACCTAGCGAGTCAGTACACCGAGACAACAGGCGAGATACGACTGGAACACCGGCGATCACGAGGATCGGCTAGCCGTGGCCGCCCGACGATGCGAACACCCGCAGCCGCGCGTCGAATGCGGAGATCATCGCCGCTGGCTCGCACGATCAGGACACGAACACGAGATGTAATCTAGGTTGAAAAGGTGTAGAATGTATGCTCCATAACATATTGATTCGAGTCATGTGATGATCATAAACACCTGCTGTCAAGCTTACTTATATGCGTTTGTATCGCTAAATGTCCTTTATTGGTGGTACTAATAAAATGTCCATTTGAGGAGTGAACGATGCGGCGACCATAAAACGACCTCGTCACCTGATTAGATGCCGTGTTAGAAGATACGCGTAGCATCCGGAATGGGTATTGGGCGTTGAAACGATACAGATGGAGGCGCAACCGCGTTGAGCATGCAGCATCGGGGGCGAATGACCTTTCGAATCGACATGGAATGCTGCCAATGGCTCAGGGCCGATAGGGATGGATCGAAGCCTCGGTTGTGTCCGTGGTCTATGCCACATGCGTAAACAGCGATGCTGATAGCGTGTCTCCGTAACAATCGTCAGCGTCCATGAGAGAGATCAGCTGCGTGTGGCATCTCTACGATTTCGCGGACATCATTCCAAGAAAACAGACGACAAAGCATCACCATCCATGCGTCTGGGATTCGTCATGAATCAGTCCAAGGGTTGATGGTGCCAGGCCAAAGGGCTCGTGCTCTGGGGTGCTGCGGACCCTCTCGATTCCCCAGTCAGTCCGGAATAGAGCAGAATATGTCTCTCTGCTGATGTTAGACATGTATGACCGACTCTTCTCGAGTGATGGACCAAAAAGTTACCTCGCTCTGCACGGGATCGGCAAAGTCGTTGGCGATCTCTGTCTAAAGAACAGAGCAGATAACTGTTCCAGGGATGATAGGCGTGCCTGCAAGCAAGAAATTTCTTTGATATCGCACGATTCCTATCCTCTTGTGCGTGTACAATTCTCTATTAATCACGTATCTCTTTCTGTTTACCTCCGTTTCTGCATCGTTCTCTATTTCTCTACTGATCTGTATGCGTGTGCGTTTCGCGAATCGGCGTGTTCTATCGCGCGCGTATGTGATCATGCGTTTCTCTGAACGGTGTCTGGGTGACCGCGCTTCGTCGCTTCTTCCAAGGGTTGCTGTTTGTGTGCTGGTGTTGACTGGTTTGGCTCTGGTGTACGAGCGGTGAGCCTCTGTTTTTTATCTCCTGCTCCGGATATAATATTCTGGGTGCCAGAGAGACACCGAGTATAGAACGGCAAACTAGGGCGTGCGCATAAGGGCCTCGAGTGTGTCAACGTGTTTGGACGGTGTCCGCGATAACTCAAGGAATGTCGTCACCAGGGAGGCGTCGAGAGATGGATATTATGAAACTTGTCATGGCCGACTATGAAGTGGAAATGGCTAGTGAGGATTCGAACGCTGAGTTTTATGTCAAGTTTCGTGGCCCGAAGGATACCCCCTACGAGGGAGGCGTATGGAAGGTCCACGTAGAGCTCCCCGAAGCGTACCCGTACAAGTCACCGAGTATAGGGTTCGTGAACGCGATCTACCACCCGAATATTGATCAGATGAGCGGGTCCGTTTGTTTGGATGTGATCAACCAGACGTGGTCACCTATGTTTGATCTACTGAACGTCTTCGAGGTATTCTTGCCGCAGCTGCTGACGTATCCAAACAGCCAGGATCCGCTGAACGGGGAGGCCGCGGCGCTGCATCTGCGCGAGCCGCAGCGGTTCCAGCAAAAAGTGCGTGAATTTGTCAACCGATATGCGCGAGACGAGGACTATCCAATGACCTCTCGAACGCAAGCCCTGCGTCGCTATCAGCAGGGCGGCGGCGTGCCGTCAACATCGTCCTCGCTACCGTCGTCATCAGCGGCACCGGCTCCGACCACACTGCCAGTCCACGATCGGGCCAGAGCAGGTTCCAATGAGAGCGCAAGTGATCTCGAGTCGCTCAGCGAAAGCGATGACGAAGGGCAGGATGGACTAGATGGCGCTCGTCATGAATTCAACTTTCCCGCCAGAGGCATGATGGGGAACGGAAACGCCTGAGCGCGTCAGACTGGGCTTTCAGTTCGAGACGCTGGCATGCTTTCCTCATCGGAGAGCTGGATTTGTTCCAAATTACGATATGCTTCTCGTCCGCGGTTGTGTCGACTTTGACGAAGCCAGTGGAACTGGAACCAAGATCGGGCCATGATATGGTGAAGGGGTTTCATCGCAGGTTCGTTGAAGCATCCAAATGGCGACGCCATTGACGCTGCACAAACGACTGGCTACGGTGTAGAGATGCTCGCCACACATAACATGGGTGATCTGCGATGCGTCGCATTCAGTACCCGGTTTCGGTGCCTGCGTTGGAGGAAGAGGCCTCGCGTCTTCGAGGCGGCGCTGCCTCCTCATCAAAAAGCCAGCCAAGTTGAAGCCCGCTGATCGAGCCTATGACAAAGATTTGCGGAGAACGGTGCGTCACTGCCTTCAATCATAGCGACGGATGCGCTACAGCCAGTTGCATGCCGTGGGTGTTTCCCGTCGTATCCGTGCTCAATATCGTTTCAGATGGATTCGCTGATAACTCCATTCTTCGCAGCGAATCGGGATGCGATGCTGGCGGCGCAATGTTCCGCAAGAACTTGATGAGCGCAGTTTCTGGATGGAATCCCAACGATAGAGATTAATCGGCTCAGATCGTTGATGTGCTTGAATCAAGCGAAAGAATCTGTACTTGAAGCACATGTGCGTCCAGAAATGACCATCTGACGAGCGGTTCGTCGTCCGTTTTGGAATGGATTTTGTTAAGGTAGCGGCTTTTTAACCTTTATCACCAAAGGCGCCGTTCATCAAGAAACGTTTTCAGCAATCAAAAGGCAACCGCATCCAACATCCAGCTGCAAGGACCTGACGAAGGGTACCGGATACGCCCCGATCGCGACCAACGGGCGATCGCTCATCGTGGCTTGCCCGTAACCGTGTACGATTCCCGGCACGCAGATTTTCGTGCTCTTGTCTGGGAGTGTCTTTCGAAGCAGGTTCACGGTGCGTACATGTATCGTTTTCGTGAAGATGAACACCCAACCTGACGCGCCGTAGACGTTTCGTGCTGGCCTTCGGATTTGTATTGGAGGTTTGAGGGCACCAGCGAACGCTGACAGAAGGTGGACCTGTGGGACGCTCGCTCATAACTTTAGAAGCTGCCGAAAGCACCGCTGCTGCATGGCCCATGAAGATGATCAAGGTAACCAGAACATTGGAGGCGTCATCCCTGCCCCAATGCGTTCACGAGATATGTAAGTTTTTGCAGAGTACATATCCCAAAGGGACTCGTGTCGAGGATTCCCGGCGCGAACGTATGTAAATCGACGTTGACTCGCTGGAAATTGTAATCGGAACACTCCAAGACGAACGCCTGGAGATGTTTTGACGAGCAACCTTTGCGGATGCCACCTCGTGTTCTGACCTCTAGTGCGTCTGGAATTTCGCTACCTGTCGTTTTGTTCTGAACCGCAGTGTGACGCGTTTTGTAAATGCAGTCTTCATCTGCTGGTCGTGTTCAGAATTTGTGGCACTGATGCTCTGGCGAGGTTTTGAGGCCCCACCCATAGACATACGCTATGGACATTGTTGTTGTTCTTATGTTGGCTCGTCTGCGTCGCATCACAGGCCGCCGCGATCACGCGCACCACTGCACGCTGTCTTTGAAGATACGCTCGATGACGTCACACAAGACTCATTTGAGGCAACCATGGTTGGATATACGTTTGCGCTCCGATTCGTGTCAGCGATACGTCCTGACGTTGAGTCCCGCGCTTGCTGACTTTGCGGAACACGCGTCGACCTGGCTGTGTCTAGTCAAGTTCCCAGGTGCCCGCTCGTCCTCAGCTGGATGATTCGGCCCTGAGAAACGCGAACAAACTCGTTATGGACGGATCCTGGGTGCGACCTTTCGTATCGGTCCATACACACGGGGAGATCACCGTCGTGTCATGCACACAAATCTCAGATTCCTTTAGATTTTGCTATCATGCCTTCTTTGCTGCGGCCTTCGTTACCTTGCCTTCCGCTTCCTTCTTGTTGACTTCCTTGATGACACCCACGGCCACGGTTTGGCGCATGTCGCGAACCGCAAACCGACCAAGTGGCGGATACTCGCTGAACGACTCCACACACATGGGTTTGGAGGGCTCCATTCGAACCATGCAGGCATCACCTGCTTTCACTTTTTCGGGATTATCTTCCAGCTTCTTACCGGTGCGACGGTCGATCTTCTCCTGGATCTCCGCAAAGCGACAGGCGATATGAGCAGTGTGGCAATCCAGAACCGGGGCATACCCGGCACGGATTTCACCTGGGTGATTCAAGATAATCACCTGGGCCTTAAAGTCTGCTGCGGCCTTGGGCGGATCATTCTTGCTATCGCCACACACAAAGCCCCGCTTGAGCTCTTTCACACTGACGTTCTTCACGTTAAAGCCGACGTTATCGCCTGGCCCAGCCTCGGGAAGCGACTCGTGGTGCATCTCCACAGACTTGACTTCCGTCGTCAGACCCGTTGGAGCGAAAGTAACCACCATTCCAGGCCGCAAAATACCCGTTTCGACGCGTCCAACTGGCACAGTGCCGATACCCCCAATTTTGTATACATCCTGAAGTGGCAGACGCAACGGCTTATCCGTCGGACGCTTCGGCGGATCGATTGCGTCTAGCGCCTCCAATAGCGCCGGTCCCTTGTACCATTTGGCAAGCGGGTGATCTGCAGGCACTCGCTCGAAGAGGTTATCGCCAGTCCAACCAGAGATGGGAACTTTGGGAACCTTGTCTGGGTTGTAGCCAACCTTTTTCAGATACAAGTTCAACTCTTTCGTGATTTCGTCGTAGCGGGACTGGGACCAGTTCACGTTCTTGTCATCCATCTTGTTCACGGCAACGATCATCTGTTTCACCCCGAGGGTGTACGCCAGCAGCGCGTGCTCACGAGTCTGTCCGTTCGACGAAATACCCGCTTCGAACTCACCAGGAGGCGACGCCACGACCAAAATGGCCAAATCAGCTTGAGATGTACCCGTAATCATGTTCTTGATAAAATCACGATGGCCCGGCGCATCAATAATCGTGAAATAATACTTATCCGTCTCGAACTTCCACAGCGCGATATCGATCGTGATCCCTCGTTCGCGCTCCGCCTTGAGTTTGTCCAGAACCCACGCGTACTTGAACGACCCCTTGCCCATTTCGTTCGCCTCCTTCTCAAACTTTTCGATCGTCCGCTTGTCAATACCGCCACACTTGTAGATCAAGTGGCCCGTGGTCGTGGACTTGCCCGAGTCCACGTGACCGATCACCACCACAGAAACGTGTGTCTTTTCCTTACCCATCACGTACCAGTTTCCAGTCTTTTACCTGCACGATCGCTATCTATGGCTAACAGATTACTAGATCCCGTCAAAGGCGTGATCGTATCAGAGCACAGAGTCGTCGTCGCGCGCTCGAACAAACCCGTCTAGAGACGCAGTCCAACGACGATAATAACACATAAAACGTTTCGCCGACGGCGATGGACAGTGACGTCGACGCCGCGGCGACGCCGGTGTGTGACGAGAGCGCCTCGTCCTTGCCCACATGCAGGGCGAGACCCCCCCAAGATACTGTCCATAAATTCCATTTGTGTCCAGTTTCAGATAGGCCGAGAATCGCGACGTGACGCCTGCATGGACGCATTTGGCGACACCCGTCGCGCGCCGATAAAACTGTCCTTTCTTGTATTTCACTGTACATTGATACCCATCACGGTCATCGCCATCGCCGGAACGCCAGAGACGATCCACGCCGACGCCGCGCTGTCTCGTTCCGCTGGCCTCTCGCCACGTTGGCATCTGATGGTCGTCCTGCGTGTGACGCGGTACAGCACGGTGACCCGGCAGCGGCGCATTGATGCAAACGCTTCTCTATCGTATCGTTTCCTACAAGCTGCTCATGACCTAAAACTGCATGAGGTACTCTATCGAGGTGTCTGCATCGCTACGGACCACAAGATCGATCGTCATATCGTTTCATGGGGCAGCGAGCGACGCTGCAAAAGAACCTTTCAGTGGCGCTGTACGGCCCTCTTCTGATACGTCTCTGAAGGATTGCTGGAGCACACATGCGCAGCGGCAGCCCGCTCGTGGCCATTGCCCACTGAGCAATATGTTCTGATCGGTCGTGTAGGACGGAACGCCCTACCACGGAGTTTGTTTGGACGCATTGTCGAGCCGTCTCGTGGCTGATGGTCGCACATATCCTCGTGCAGGCCATCCGTACGGTTGTACGGAGCGAGTTCCACATTCGCGACGCCGGCACTTACTGCAAACTCGGACCCTCCTTGGCAACCGGATACACGTTTCGCAAGTGCGACGAACCCTTCTATAGATTCGATATCTTCGAGAGACGTATCCAATGGGACGAAACCTTGCATCTGCTGGCGCCCTCACCATCGACCATGCTGCTTGCTACGTGAAAACCGAACGCTGGTTCTCGATTGGGGGCCCATCTGGATGCGGATCGTCCCCGGCGCCGCCAGAGCCAGAGTACTCGGCCTCGAGGATGTCTCGAACACGCGCCGGAGAGGCCAGAAACACCATACGATCCCATTCATGCTCGATCTGTTCTTGAAAGCGCTTCTGATTCGTCGCGTCTGCCCGGCCCAGTTCCCCAATCCGACGCCAAACGATTCCCATAGGGACCACTTGCTCTGGCGGAAACGGATGGTTTTCGTCAGGATAAATACGTAGCAGTTCTCGGATAATTTGTCGACGACGGGGACCCGGTGGCAGCATTCGTTTGATTGCGAGTTCCATCACTCGCTCTGGCTGACGAGCAAGTAGACTTCGAGCGATCTCCGCCTTGAGTCCACCCGGATATCCCGTATGATGTCTGTAAACCTTCTGATCCAGCTTTTTCCCCGTAAGCCCGACATGACGCGCATTGATGATGATGACTCCGTCACCCGGCAGCGGGTTCACGTGCGCCATCGCGTACGGTTTGTGTTTTCCTAGAAGTAAGGACGCGGCGCGGGCTGCCAGCCTACCTAGCACCTGGTCTCGAGCATCAAATAGACGCCAACACCGGTCCAGTGTTATCATTCGCTTGATTGCAGCGAAACGAGCGGTGTAGAGCGAGCCGCGCCCCATGTTCGCTTCGTCTGCCGTCGGTGCGGTCACCCCTTCGCTAGCCCATGAAGCCAGTGCGAGTAACGCCCCCACCGAATAGCTATATGACGCTCTGTCACAAAGTTGCTTTCCGAGTGTGCACCAAAAACTCGCTTGACGTTGGCAATAGAGCAACGTTCGTTCTACAAAGACGGCGAGCAGTATCAGTGGAGACGACGGCTACGGCGTCGCCTTTACCGACGTCTCACCGCCGAGGCGTCTACGAACCAGTGGCTGGACGCCTCGAGTCAGGTGGCCACTTGGCCCAGTTCAGACAAAATAAGCGAATGTGGCGACGCTGGATGCTTTCGCTTGCTGATGCGTGGCAACAGCAACCCGTGCTCGTTTTGAGTGTTGCACTGGGCACGTTTGGACTCATCGGACCGTTGATTGTTAAAGTTGAGCACCCAGATCGGCGACGACAACAAGAGCGGCTTCGCGAGGCCCTCGGCACCGGGTCTGCGACCTCACCCCGCTCGATTTAGATCTGTCAGTTATGGAAGTTATCCATTGAAGTCAGAGAAGAAGAAGGAGCTGAGTGGCTCAGGGTCCGAAAGGACGGAAACACCTTTGTCGAAGGAGGGGCGAATGGGTGGGCAAACACGGACGATGTATTGGTTTCGGCCAGTGACCCAACGCAGGTACGTCAGCCACAACGGACGAGTTCGAGACTATGCGGTTGTTTATAAAAATGCCCAGAAGCATGCACTTTGGGAGGGTGCTTGTTGATGACCTTTTGAATCGGAGCCGCTTTCCCGGGACGACGGTAAAGTTCTGTAACGGACTTTGTGGCGAACTTTCTTCAACACCATTGACCGCAAATCGACTGTATGCTTTCCTCGTGCATGCGATGGTCTTCCCAACGTCAGTACAGTGCTGCAACTGTTGTAAACGAACCAAGTCTATAGAGTGACTTTACGGTTAAGAGTCACACAGAAGAGGGACTCGCTTGGATACCAGATCATTCACTTCATACGCAGAGGCAAACGCGCATCACAAATGGCCCGCATGCATTTCACCGGAGTGTGACTCGCCAACAACGTGCTTGTTTGGTGTCCAAGACGAATCATCAGAGCAGGTGCAGCGTCCATCCCACCCAGTCTAACGCTGATGATGATCCAACGTTTTCATGTTGACTAGAGCGCGCTGGGAACACAACCCAGGATTATGGTCGAGCACAGGGACCCAAAGCGTCGGTATGCGTTTTAGCGAGCGCACAAGACAAGCGTCCGATGATCGACGAACCTTCGTCTCGCAGCATTGGCTTGGTGGCATCTGATAGGATCAATTCGACACCCTGGTCATCGGCAATAACACACGAATGCAGCGGCATGCTGCTCGAACAAAGCATGCGTCCATCGGTCGCTTTAGCGAGCGCGAGTGTCAACCAGCATCTCAGTTGTTGCTCCCTCGAGACCGTGACACGCTCGGTGAAAAGATGCTGCACAGCAGGTAACTGCCAGCAACTTGTCTGTCTCAGCAAAAAGAGCATGCTCTCGATTCGAGTGAACGCTGCGTGCTCGCTATATGTGTTGCATCTTTTTGACATGGCGCTTCCGTTCCATTTGCTCGGCGCAGCAGTGCATTCGAGACCCGACATCGAGACAAACCAGCCGGCTCTTCACCCAACTAGATACCTCAGGTGGTATAGGAGTTGAAATTCACCTTCACGATGAAGCGAATCCGCGAATATCTGCACCAAGCGAGTCGGCTCAGGCTTGAACGCCAGATGTTTCGATCGATACCGCCTCGCGACGACTTTTCAACATCGACGACAAGGAATTTCCATCATGCTGTTGCTGCGTACCACGACTCCTGGACAAGCACAAACCAGCCCAGAAAGGAAAGAACTTGAACTGAAGGCCATTTTTTTACGTTTTGAAAGAGAGTCGGTGCTGAACGGGAACGTGGCCTCTACAGCGACTGGAAACCACTTATCGATGCACGCTACCAAGTTCGCCTCCGTTGACCTCGACAATACTTAAAATCGCAACTTCGAAGTCTGTTTTGGTACAAAAGTTATCGAGAAAAGAGATGAAGGCCTCCGAACTGATCCTTGGCCCTAAACCCGTGCATGTTCGAGCCAAACTACACCGACACTCCGAGATCAACGCGGGTCGGTGTTCAAAAACCAGCCGTTGCGCCTGTTGCAAAACCGCATTATTCTTGTCACTCATACCCAAGAACGTACATCTGTCCCTAGGTTGTCGATTACCGCAACCGGTTTTCTTCAGGGACACGTTCGAGCCCGTTGTCTCCGACGCTTAGGTCAAGCTGAAGCGACCCATGAGAAACGCTTCCAGTCCCCGCCATTGGTCTAGGGCGCCACCCGGGAGACCACCTCTCCGCGGTTGCTCGTGCTCGGCGTCGTTTCGTAAGCGCTTTCGAGACCGTCGCTGGGTATGGATTATGAGCAAGCGACCGATCAGAACAATCGATCCACAACTGGGGAAAGTGAAAACCCTGAGGTCAGCGCTGTTGTGGAGAAGACATTGACTTCTGAAACAACAGCGTCGCCAAAACCGAAACGTCGACGAGTCGGCACCACTCGGAGCGTGCCTGCCACTGTTCAAGCGGGCCATGAATCTGGAGGCACACAAGATGAAGGCACAAGGAGCGTTCCAGCACCAACAGCGTCATCAAAAGCACCAGCCTCTCGAGGGCGTGGTCGTGGACGTCGGCCCAGGCTGGCTGGCGCTACGAGCACTGACCTCGGCCGCCCGGATGCACCTAGTCAAAGCGCTAGTCACCGAGGGGCGCATGCGGCGAGCAACCAGCGTCACGCTCGTGGTGGACGCACCGGAGTACATCAGCCAGCGGTGGTAGACGTGCGGCTTCCTCGATGAGTGAAAGCGCGACTGAGAGCGTCCCTGAACAAGGCTCGTTCTCCCAGTTCACGCTCGGTGGCAGCGAAACGGACCGATTGCCGGGAAGCCTGGTCGGGGATCCTGCATCGCTAGAAACAGCTGATGATGGAGACCGGAACGATCGACTCGATGAATGGCTCTTTCCTGAATGCGGTCAACTTCTGACGAGTTCAGTGGCATTGACCGAACAAGCAGCGCATGAGTTCCGGTCCTTTCGCGAGCTAACCGAATGAACAATTTGAACTGCTTACGGAGGCCCAGAAGGAGCGCTATATTGAGTTTCGCAGAGCAGCACTTCGATCGCAGAATCTTCGACGGTTTGTCAACGCGCTGGTGGGTGGCACAAGCGGCTATGCACCCGGGCATCCTTTTCTGGTCGCTTTACAGGGCCTCGGCAAGATGTTTATTGGCGACCTCGTTGAAACAGCTGTACAGATCAAAGTGCGAATGGGATCGGAACCGACAGATCGCGGAATATGGAGAACCGATGCTTGGTCATCCTATTGGTCCAGACGGGGCGTTGCAGGCGCCACTGGAACCGCGCCACATTCGCGAGGCGTATCGTCGTCTTCAACAACAAGGCCATCTCTTCTCTGTGCTTTACGCGGGCCGAAACAATACAGCGGGGCACGCATCACCCCAGAATCCGAATGGTTTTCTGACACGCTGAACCATTGCCCGAAACGAGCTCTTGTATGCGAACCCGAACGCGTTCGAACAATCATGCGCTCTGGGGACGAACACCTGTGTGCTACTGTCGCCGGCTCAGACGACTCGATCTGGAGCCAATATCAAGAAGCGCTCAGCCAGGCGTTTGCTGCTTTGTATGAATGCTTGTTCGGAATGAACGCACGTCCGCAACTGCGCCCAGCATTCAGGCCTGAGCGTCGTCGTATGATGTCAGGTATTCCAGTCACCAGCTGGCCGCTCCTCAGATGATAAGCTTCGCGTAAACGACCGAGCACAGAGATATTGGAACGAGCAGTATGTCCATACGAGCAAGGGCCAACACGCCCAGCCGAGTCTTGTTGTCATGGTCGGACGCGCTTGCTTTCGCCTCAGTGCTCAAACCGGCATCGTCTGAGTGTTCACGAAAAGACAACCTAGTGCTGAAGAGCGCAAGCTCGTTTTAGACGGATGCATTCCATCGTTCTCGTTTCCAGATCTCGTCTCCAAGGACGTGAACGTTCTCGATCGCCACACCGTGGTTCGTATCTCGGACCTGGGCACACGAGAGGAGCGTTTTTCCGACCGCGAGGGCTCGGGCCTTGCCTTCCGCCATCACTGCGACGACTTGACCAGCTGCCAGATCAGGCGGCATAGAACCTCCCGCGCTTGTCAGGCCAGGACACATGATGTCTGCACCTCGGAGAACGTGTCGAATAGCGCCTCGATCGACTTGCACTGTCGGTAGCATGAACGGATACTCGTGGACCAGGCGTAGTGCTGGGTAGAGGCGGCCTTCTCGATCCTGAAGAAAGAGCACCCGTCCTGTATCATCGCATAGGACCTGGAAATAGTTATGCAAACGTATTTGAATAATCCGAGCTTTCTTTGATACAACGTCGTCGACGTAAGGCTCGAACAGCGGCATCTGGGTGCAGACTGCAGCACGCAGAGCCCTCGTGGCAGACGACTTGAGTTGTGCTTGTCCGCTGACCTGTTCACTCGGATCGAACTTTTTAAACATCAGGGAAGGTTATTTCCAGCGGTTCACTGAATCGCTCGATCGACTCCAGTCCGGGTCCCTAGACAGCACTAAGCGCAAGGTCTTGCGCCAATACCGACCAACGAGTCTCCCGTTGAGGGTGCCAAGTTGTCGCCTCCGCTCTGGCTTGACGCGCACCTGTGTTCGGTGTCGATGTTCCGTTCGCGTCGCTTGGGGCAGTTCTAGAAGCGTAGAGCATGGATGCCCGTCGTGAAAGCCTGGTACCCGGCAATGTCTATGACGAGTCTTGAGATGGTTTCTTCTCTTGGCGTGGTGGTGGCGGCGCTCGCACTGCTTCGAATCGAGTCGGCTTCCGGTCAGGTCGCCGCCCACGACTACGGTTCTGTGCAATGAGCGAGTGCTTTCTTGAGTCGATTCAGGGAGCCAGCCCTAGTGTATAGTGGTCCTCTGCCAATAACAACGAGTTGACTGCGAATTCGCAACGTCTGGCGGTATTGAGTTATTCTGTGAACGGACACGCTTTCGATCTGCTATGGCTTTGCGCTTGACGCTTTTGGGATATCTATCACGCGCTCGTCGTCACCTGCTCCTTCACCCTTGACGATACTATCTATGATTCAGGAGATGGCTCCGCTGGGGACTCGTCCAAGGCACTGAGACGCATCATCCGAGCCCAGGCGAGTCGTAGCGGTTGGGCATGGGCGCTCCACCCATATCGTCGAACGAGCTGTTGTACCTGCGCAACACAGCAGCAATGCTGCCCTCTGAGTTCATCGAGAACCAAATGGGCAAACGACAATCGACGGAGGACCGCAATCATATACATGCTGGCTCGATATACATCCAGTAGCAGATGAACGCGTTCTGCGACGATCGCAACCCGTCTAGCTGTTGCGAATGCCTGTTCCCAACAGTCTAGCGCGCGTTCCGTGTCCCGGAGTGCAGCGTCCGCCTTGGTCTGGATATGAACTTGGGCATAATAGACGTAGAGACAGGCTGCCGCACAAAGTGCTTCACACTGATCCGCTGGCACCCATAATGTTGTGGCTTGATGAACAAGTTGGTTGCTGAGCCGAATCAACCGATCTTCTTCAAGACGACGGAGCGTACGCAACACATCTATGAACCTTAGGAGAATAGAACGTCGCACCCTTGAGTCCAGTGATTCGTCCTCAACAAGTACCAGCGTCTGCGTCAAAAGGTCGCCAGCAAATGCCGCAGAATCCAGGGGTGATGCGTCTGCGAGCGAGGCTGCGTCCAATAGCAGAAGCGCCGCTTGCAGGATATCGACTTGGACGAGGCTTGAGCATGCACCATGAAAGCGTTGCCAGAGCTGTTGTCGATCCCATATACTTGTTGTAGGCCGACGCGCCAGCAGCGATAGTACCGTTGCAGAACAGGCGAGAAGCACCTCACGCTTCATCTCAGTGGATGCATCCATCACCCAGGTGTGCAGTTCGGTCGAAGAGAGAAAAATTATCCCAGTTGAAACGTCCAACCAGACAACAGAGTAGTGCACCATCGGAGATATTCCAGGAAACAGGTTGCTTCTGGTCGCCAGTCGCACCATGCAGCTGCTGACCGTGGACACAATCGTCGCAGTGAGCCGTCTTCCTCAGGTCAGGTCCATCACTGGGTAGGTGAATGGCTCTTTCGTCGCGAGCTGATGTCGTTTCATGCAAGAGCGGCCTCAGCCACGCCAGGATCGCTGAGTGACTCCCTAAGCGGATGAGGCGATCTGGGCTTGAGGCGCTGAACACGACCTCCTCACGCAAGCTCCTGTGTGTCACTGGTTCACCGAGCACGATCCAAAAGGCGAGGTGTCGCGCAAGCTGATACTGATGGGCCGCTGGCAGAAGCGACAACATATCGGTAAATGCGGGCACAGCGAGCAGCTCTGTCCAGTCTGCAGAGGCGCGAACGAGACGGCAGGCAACCCGTACGAGTTGATTCGACGGGAATCGCCAGCCCTCGTGTTCCTCGAATGGCATGACCACTCCAGAATCGATTAAATTGACCGACACCGAAAGCAGCTCATTCGAAGCAAACGAGGATTGCGACTGCATTTCATGGGTCAGCGACGCTACCGTGAGATCCCGTTCGGTTTCCGCGATGCGCATCGAGGCGCTTGCTCTGTCAAAGAGCGTACCCGGTGCAGATGCCGAAGCTTGGTCTGAATCTGGTCGCCTGGGGCATGTGCTCTTCCACATCCGAAGAAAGAGACTCGTGAGCCTCTCCAGAGAGGGATGCTGCATGGCTGCCATACGTAAAGCCAGTGCAATAAGCGCTTCACAAGCATCTAGACGATCCGTGTCCTCTCCATCGATCGTCATACAAACCATAGACTCCATCGCATCAAGACCCATTTCAACAATAGGGAGGTCGCGAATCGCTTGTACCCACACTGGCATACGTTGCATCCATTGATGCAATCGCCTCCATAGTGATGCCAGAAGGCGATAACGACGAATCGCAGCGCGTGACTGCACCAGGGTATCCAGGATTCGCTGCAATGTAAAAGCGAGATATTCTTCAGGAAACCCTCGAATAAAGCAATCCAGCAAGTACTCTTGATTTGATGGATCCGAAACTCGGAGCGCTTGTTCCAACACAACGGGGAGGAGCGCTTCCCTGAACTGGGTAGCATTAAGGTTTCGGCATCCAGGCCAGCGCCCCTAACTGGGCACCAACAAGCGTGCGCAGTTCTTGAGCCAGCACCTGGCGCCAGATGCGGAGCCGACTCAGGGTCTCCATCGATAGGGCAACACCAAAGTCGAGTCCGTAACGAGACAGGCGCAACCAGCTTTCCACCATTTCGATCCAGTTCTCGACGAGGCACCGTACAAGCGCCTCTGATGCCACAACAACTGCGTCGGCCGTATTCTGCCAAGCACACAGGACCACCTTGGCAACAAACGCCCGAAGATATAAGCTCAGCAATGGTTGCTGGATGCCATGAAGCATCTCCATCAGGTCCTGTACGATTTCATCCTGCCGCTGAATATCCGATTCCATCAAGGCTGCTGCCAGCGATGCGAGAACGTAGAGCCTTGGACCAATCGAGGCATAGTACTGGGCTCGCTCATATAGTTCCGCTAGTTGCTGCAGATCAGGTGGATGCAGCGACCTCGTCTGGGAGGCTTCAGCTTCATATCCGGAGGGGGAGGCCGTTAGCGGTGCGTCGACGGGATTGTTTTCGCGACGGGCCCGTATCGGGACACAACTCTGGTGCACCTGCGCTCTCGGGACCTGAATGAGCAACCCCTTGATATGGATGCTGAGTGGCAACCAACGCAGATCCATTACGTGTCGATACGAGTTGTTTGTAGAATAGCCACATTTCAGTGACAATGCTGAGTTGGATTTCGTGGTAACTCTGAAACATAGTCCATACCTTTTCACAGTTCGTGCCATCGGGCGCTGAAGTTCGCATCTCAGTGTCGTTCAACGAGCAGACAGAAGTTGGGCTAGCTACACCAGTCGGTGGTATCGAGCAACCAGGAGGGGATCGACCGGTTGTAACTGGATAATTCGGTTCATAGACTAGTTCCCGCGGAAAGAGAATCATCTCTTCGCTGACCAGTTGACTGAGACGCTGCACCAGATCGAGCGCCAAGTCAACGGCACCACTCCGCGCACCTCGATTCATGGCCTCTCGAAGCCGACTCCTGACCGTGTCCGCTACAAGGTTCCGACCCATTTTCTTCACGGCACACAAGTCTCGTTAGCTTTCAATGAGCGGATGTTTGCTGATGGCCCAATCTCGAATCTACAGTTTGCAGCGCCTGGAAGGTCTCGGAGCGCCCCGGGGTAGCCACGAAACGTGCTGGCTCACGAGACCTGGTTGCAGATTCGCAACCCGTGACCAAGTTCAAGACCAACGTGAACTCCTCATAACTAGTGTGTTTTTACCGAACACCAGCCCACGCTCGACCTGGGATTTCTTGCGAGTAGTATCGAAAGAAGAGCGCGCAAATAGAGCGCATGATCTCTCTCCGAAGTAGGTGACCGTCGAGCACTTTCGAGCGATCCATATCTGCCCCAGATGCTTCCAGCTAGGAGGGTCATTTATCTGAGCTCGAGGGCCGCGAACCCAACAGACTGATAAGCATCTCTAGAATACAGACTTGTAGAGGCGGAGCCAGGTCACAGAACATCTTTAGGGATGATTGCATCGATTTGAACGAGGACTTGTGCATCAGGAGGATCAAGTCACTCAGCGGTCTCAATCCATATGGCCAAGCATCCTCTGGTCGAGGATATGCATTATCACGACCTGCGAATGCATTCGCTAACACGCTCGCTGAGTGTTCTTCATCAGTCACTAGAGGAGACCGCGCCGCTCGCGTTCCTCCTGAACGGTGAGTTTGACTCCCTTACCACGTGGCAGAGAGACAAGCGGCTTGTCTCGGCCGATCACAAACACGTTGCTGATCTTGGTGGCAAATTCTCGCCCCGCTGCATCCCTCAAATGCACAATCTCCGTAGCACCGGGATGCTTCTCTCGGTGCTGTACCACACCGACGCGCCCAATATTGTGACCGCCGGTGATCATGCATAGAGCACCCACATCGAATTTCACGAATTCAGTGATCTTACCCGTCTCGATGTCAAGGACAACTGTGTCGTGAACCCTGATCAGCGGATCTGGATATCGAATCGTCCGCCCGTCGTGCGTAACGATATACGGGATCCCTCGAGCCCCAAGCTGCTGACGCTTGATCCGACACAACTTGTACTTGCCCTCTTCGGGTGTGATCCGATGCAGTACGAAACGTCCTTTCGTATCGTACAGCAAACGGAACGTCTCATTCGTCTTCTCAATGCGTATCACATCCATAAAGCCTGCCGGAAAAGTACGATCGGTGCGAACTTTACCGTCCACCCGAACCAGGCGCTGCATCAGGATCTGAATGGCTTCTCGCCCCGTGAGGGCGTACTTGAGCCGGTTTCGCAGAATGATGATCAAAGGCAAACACTCCCTTAACTTGTGTGGGCCAGCAGACGGGCGCGGCGCCCAGATGCCACCAAGTTTGGCGAGCATCCAGTGCCGCGGTGCGGCAAGGCGCTTCAAGTGCTTTTTGGGTCCACGTGCCATTCGCGCAGCTTGCGACCGGAGGTGCGCTCAAAGCAAACGACGTTGAGGCGTTTCGCTAAAACCCAAAGGCACACGTCTCCACGTTACCGTAACGAAAGCACCAACACACTCGCTATTCGTGCAAGTGCCGCGCAGTATGTGCAGACAAAATAGATGGATCTAGGGCACCTTGTCCCCAAGACCTGCCTTGTACGTTGTACGTCTAGGAGAAGCAACTCCAGTACCAGGCCAGGTGGGCGGTGGCGCGACAGGCAGCCCGACGCCTGCGCGGCTGGGCGACGAAGCAGAACGTACATTTTTGTACAAGACGAATATCATTGGAAAAAACTAGATATCATGGACGCCGACGGGAAGGTGCCGTTACGCCGAGCGGAACGACATCCTCTTGTTTCGCTCGCAACCGCAGGGTGCTCTGTACATTCGCTTGTCCTACGCTCCCGACGCCGACGATATCAGTCTTTGGTATTCTTGAACTAGGATCGAGTCTTTGTCCACTGAACGATTGGGACGGGTAGGTGTTTGGTGCTGGACACGGCAGCGTGCTGATGACCTTGCACGTTGGCGACTTGAGTGCGTAGCGTTCGCGCCCGACCACGAACGGAGAACGAGTCTGGAGGCGGCGTTCACTTTGTTGGGCCTGCATAGTGTGTTCAAGGCGTCTTCGGCACGTCGCTGGAAGCTTTTTTTTTGACTTTGGGGACGTTAGACGCGAATACGGGTGAAACCAGAGACGGGGAGGTAAGAAAACGATATGGACAAGCTGAGCGGACCAAAACAGCAACACTCGTTCAAGGAGCCACGGTGGCTAGGCCCAGCGCCATCTGGTGCTCGCCTGGACCTCTACGATCGTGAGACGGATCAACGCCGACGCAAAGTGTCTTTTTGCCGAGAGCGTGGCTACCTACTGATCGGAAACGGACAAGGTGCGAATCCGGCTGTTGACGTTGTGATAGCGGGTGTCGATGTCGGTGAGCTGCACGCAGCGGTCGCGTTTCATCGCGAACACAAGAAACCGTACCTCATTGATATGGGTGCCGGAGAGACTCGACTACGGGGACAACGCGTTGAGCCTCTGAGACCGGTTCCGCTCGTGGATGGCGCTCGGATCGAATTCGGCACCAGCTCGCAGTACCTGAGGCTGCGGCTCAGAGATACCGCAGAACGCCCACTGTCTTCAGTAGCAAGTGAGGTGTCTCTTGAGACAGACCAGGTGCGCGCCCGCCACATTCTCATTAAACATCGTGATGTACGGAATCCAGTATCGAAGCGGACTGGAGAGCCGATTCGTCGCAGTCGAGAGGTGGCTCGCGATCATATAGAGCATTTGCGCCAGCGCATTCTAAACGGTGAGGCGAGCTTTGAGGAGATCGCCCGAACTGAATCGGACTGTAACTCCTTTAAACGCGATGGCGATCTCGGCTGGTTCGATTTCAAGGCCATGCAGGAAGCATTCGCTCGAGTGGCGTTTCTGGAACTAGAGCGGCCTGGTGACCTCAGCGATGTCGTCGAGACATCCTCAGGCTTCCATCTCATTCAATTGTTGGACCGCAAGGGTGGGGTGCCCCGCTGCTCAGAACGCGGCACGTGCTCATGACGGATCTGCGGGGAAGCCGGACCCGAACCGAGCTATCTCCGCGACTGATGTCTTTTTCGTCCGGCACATTCTGGTGAAGCATGTTGGATCACGAAATCCGGTTGATCTCGAGGGTCGACCCATTGTTCGCAGCAAAGCAGAAGCACGGGCGCTAGTTGGCTCAGTTCCAGGGAACGATTCTCAAGGGTCTGGTTACCTTCGAACACATCGCCCTGCAACATAGCGACTGTAAGAGCGGTCGATACGGAGGACGTATTCGCCCTTTTGGACCCGGTGAAATGCACGCTGAGTTTGAGCGAGCTGTCCGAAGTCTAGAGCCCGGAACACTCAGTAGCATCGTGGAAACGTCCGAGTGGCCTTCACCTAATTGAGGTGTTAGCCCGAGGTGAGGACGCTTTGCGAATGACGAACGCAAACGCCGAGGCATCAACATGGTCCAGCGAACTTGTGTAGCGCATGATGCCGCAGCGCCATGGCCCGTAGAGGCCGAAAGCTAGAGATTCCGAGTAGGAGTCGCGACACCAACGCACTCATTGGCTGTGATGGAGCGGCGATGGTGGTCTATCGTCAGGGGCTGGCCACTGTTCAAGCATCATTTGACGAGAGCGATCGCCATCGAAAAGCATTCTCTAAAGCTAGTGCACATTCAAACCGAGTGATGAGTATGGGGTACCCGACTTTGCGGTCGATTCCAAGCACCCTCTCCACTGCGTTCGTGCTCGATCCGATCGATTCGCGGGTATCCTGGATTAAAGTTCGTGGTTGTGCCGTACTCTTGGAACGGTCTGGCATCGAACGCCCCTGCGCTGGCCAGTATCGTTCACAAGCTTGAATGTACCGATTTCCCTCTGGTCTACCCCAAGGATTCATTCCTTGCCGTATTCATGAATTGGATCGGTTGCTTGCTGCCTCCTCAGCGAGGCAGCAACATCGCGCGACTTCGCAATCATTCCAGAAGTTGATTCGAGCGCCGTCAGCGTCACAGGGGCGCAGATGTGTCCTCTGCCCAAGAGAAGAAAGGAACAACTCCATTCTCATCATAGGGTGCATTCTAGGTCTCGAGACGTTCGCGGCATCCGACCTGTTCGAGCTGACGATTTGATGGGTCATTCGGAGGGCCAGCTCGGCTTTTCAACGCGCGCCTTGGTCCCCGTGAAAACAGGGGTCGTTCGAGTCCAGTCGAACAAAACCATGGACCAGGTCGATGCCATGGTGATCGTTCAGCAGTTTGGGAATCTTCCGCCTGAGCCCAGAGAGGAGCCTTGACCATCATCGGCACGTTATCTGCTGGATGCGGTTTGAGTACCCTCGACAGATGGTGCGGAAGCGAACGCAGGCAGCTATGTATCGACCGTTTCAGGAGCGCTTACTGACAGTGCTCAGAAGCTTGGCTTGGGCATGCTCTGGCGGTAGCGTCGTTTCGGCGGTCACTCGCGCTTCCAACCCCAAGGTTCCTGTAAAAACCTGGACTTGCTCATCGTCGATCCAAGTAAAACGCCAACACTTTTGCTTAAAAAAGAAATTCATGCTTTATGTAAAGAGATGTTCAAATGTTCTTATGATGCTGCAGCCGGTTCTTCAGCACGTTTTGCCAGATTGTTCAGAATCGTTCCGCTGTACGCAAAGGCGAGACCTGTCTCATTCAGACAAACATCCTTCACTTCGCGGGGCCAGTCCTTCGCTACCTCATCGATTCGTCCACGTACCTCCTCCAGGATCTCTTTCACATCGCGATCCCACTCATAGAACGCGAAACGCTTGGCATCGGGACCATTCCCGAACAGCAGGTTCTCCATATTGCGTCCAATCATTCGACCGCCGGCCGTGTGTGCGAAATAGAAATTGTACCAGTGGCAGAGGACCGCCTCGGGGCTGCGCTCAAACAGTTCTCGCAGGTAATCGATATAGCGGCGCGCGGCATCCGTCGGCTCTGGTATTGAGTAGCCGAGCGTGTTGCGGAACCATGCAATATCATTGGCGAGTGCCTGACCCCTCTCGAGGCCAGTGTTCACAAACGGTTTGAAGAGCGGGTTGCCCTTCGCGCCCTCGCTAGCCACATAGCCCTCCAGGAAATCATAGACTGCCTTGGAGTCCACGAGAAACTGCAAAAAATCCGCTCGCGTCGGCCGCCACTCTGAGATCGGCAGTGCGGACTCTTCCTGTTTGCCCTCGCGAGCTTGGTCCTTGGTATGCAAACGCATCGCAACCACTCGCATTTCTTGCACAAAACCCTTCCGTTCACCAGGGCGATGCGTACCATCGTGATGCACAGGCTCATGTGCGTGTGGTGGTCGCGAGCCTGGAAACCCTGACGCCACTAGCCAGCGCTGCTGTCGACGCCCCGAACGACACTGCAGTGCACTCGGCAACGGACTGACGAGCACCCAGCCAGCAGCAACGAGCACGCTCCAGTGCAAAACCAGCAAAATGAAACGAAGGCCATTCCAATAACTTGAGTTTCAAAAAAGTTTCGTCCACGCAAAACGTCCTTCTTAACCACCCGAGATAGAACGAACGAGCGAACGAACGAATGAACAAATCGTCGAACGATAACCGCGGATTGGCAACGCTGGCCAGAGCACGAGGCGCACGCGACGGCCGCTCCTCGCGGCGTCATGCCATGACGAGCGCGCGCCCCTGATCGGCGGCGTCCGCGCGGGATCAACCGTCGCCTACGCCTCGCGCCATGCGGTGTAACGTCCGACCCTGTTCGTTCCGTCGGTACGCCGCGCGCCTTGGCCGAGCGCTCCACCGGTCACGGAGACTGTGCGCGTTCCGAGGGAGACGGGCGCGTGCTGTCTCGCCATAACGCCCTTGGCAGCGAGTTGATTCCGATCACGAGGGGAATTCCCTTTGGTATGGGATCCAACTAGGCAAATGGTTTGGATTTCCCCCGGGGAGCTATTCCTTTCTTAGCACAAGATCTGTAGGAAAATGGATATCATAACGAGTGGGATTCCTTTAAGCAAAGGCCTCCGAGAAAGGAATGATACCATAACGAGTGGGATTCTTATTTAGGAATATGATCCATAGAAAAATGAATATCCCAAGGACTGGGATTCCTTTATTGATGACTTTCGCGACCATGCCTACGCAGGCACGGCGTTACTGGGATTGGATGCGGCGCAACACGCCCAGACGGTACGAAAGGTTCAAGTGATCTCGGGTACAGTGCTTATAAATCTGGTGCCTGTGATGAACGATCGGTAACAAGCACTGATCAACCGTATGTGTACGATAGGGAATCGACTTGGTCGCAGGCTTCGGGGACAGTGATCGAAGTTGAGCACACAGTGGACTGTCACGTGCAACCGGTCTGCTTTGTAGACTTGAGCGAGGAAATTCACGGGTTCGCTCAACTGGAAAAGTTTGCGGAGAATGAGGCTTCCGTCATTATCATGGACCTGGAGGCACGGAACACGCACCATGCGGTCGGGTTACTCGTTCGACGTTTGGAAGAGTGCGGAAAACTGGCCGGGTGCTCCGGGACGCTCGGTGCGACGACAGCTGCTCGGTGCGGAGCCTCCGTCGCTATTTCAACTCGCCCAACAGGGTCTAAATATGCCAAACGAGGATGCCATAGCAGGGCATGCTTCTGGCTACTGGACGCACAGCATTCAAGGACCCTCCTTCATCATTGGGTATACGGAACTAGCCTCTCTGCCTAGAGGAGAGGAGGTTGTTGCAGTTGCCCGGCTTGCCCAACCGCTGAATGCTGGGGCGTTGAACAATTCACTGACGCGGTTTCTGGTCCTGGTGCTCACACCCGAGCATGAAACTCCTCACGTTCGACGGGCGTCAGAAATGGCTCGAGTTTTCGCCTCACTCTTCGCCGACGAAGCATTCTACGACGAAGCTGTAGAGGCTTCAAACCGCGTCGAGTTCCTTGCGGCCATTCGCCGCTTCCTCGAGCGACAACAGAACACTGCGTTGGAGCGAGAGGCGTATCATCGAGCTGCACGACTTGCAACGACGGCAACGAGTGATGATTCGCCCTCTGGTGTAGTATCGAACGATGCGACGATTCGAGACACCATCGGTATCATGAATACCCATCTAGACAAGTATTTCAAAGGTAATGGGTACCTGAATCTGGATATGGTGCCTCGCTGGAAATACTGGCTTGCGTTGTTTTTTCGCTTTCCAGGAGCATTGATGATAGCGGATGTTCGACGGCGACTGCCACACTATCTCTCCGACTGGACGGCGGAATGGAACAGACCTCGTGCGCTGGGAAAGTATTTCTTTGCGAGCGTGTTTCTCATGTTCACGGCCACGCTGCCCGCCATTGTTTTCGGAGTCATCACCAATCGTACCACACATGGGCAGATCGGAGTCATCGAGTGTCTGTTTGCACAGGGCGTCCTGGGGATCGGGTTTGCCCTGTTCAGCGCGCAGCCACTCATGGTGAATATGATCACCGGACCAACAGTTGTGTATATTCAGGTCCTCTATCGCTGGTCGCAGAAGCTCGGATTTGCTTTTCTACCCTTTTTCGGATGGACAGGTATTTGGATGGGTATTTTTGTGATGTCGTATGCGTTTATGAACACGTCAACACTCATCCCGTATCTGGGTCGGTTCACAGATGAGATATTTCAAACGTTCATTGGAATCATTTTCATGCAGTACTGGTTCACGGAGTTTGTCCGAGTCGCCCATACAGGCTACGAGCAGGTTCTGCTGCTCCTGGTTCTCTCCCTTGGCACGCTTCTCGTGGCGCTACTTCTGGTGTCCGTTCGAGGCAGTTTCCTGTTACGGCCGACGCTGCGGACCATTCTGGGTGACATCGGACCTGCGCTCTCTGTGTTCATCATGACTGGTGTCTCGTATGCATTCGACCCGATTGACGTTCCTCGTCTGTTGGTGCCAGGTCCGATCGGATATGGCACAACCACTGGCCGGCCATGGATCGTGCCGCTTGGGGATCTCTCGGTTGGCTATATATTTCTGGCCATGGTCCCGGGCTGGCTTCTCTCCCTGATTGTTTTTATCGATCAGCAGGTATGTACGTATATTGTTGAGCGACCCGAAAACCGGCTCCGCAAAGGCACCGGTTACAGCTGGAATTTGTTTGTAACCGGTGCTTTGGCGATTCTCGCCTCGATTCTCGGGATACCTTGGATGTATGCTGGGCTTCCCCACTCACTCTTGCACGTTTACGCGCTCGCTGACATTGAAGACATCGAGTTGATGGGGAAACGTTGCATTCGCGTCATTCATACACGAGAGGTACGCATCGCTGCACTCAGTGCCTATCTCTTTGCGCTGTTGATTATTCTGGCCAAGCCGGCACTGCACCAATTGCCGATCTATGTGCTGTACGGCTTTATCCTGTACATGGGCGCGGCCTCTTTTCTGAGCAACCCGCTCTGGGATCGGTTTATCCTCCTGTTCACGCAACCAACCAAGTATCCACCAACGCACTATGTTCGACGAGTGCCCATGAGTCACGTGCACCTGTACACCGCCGTTCAGGTAATCTTGACCATCATACTCTTCTTTGTGGCCGTCAACTTTTATCGCGGCGCGACGCTTTTCAACACAGGATTGATCTTTCCACTGGTCTTGTTTCTTTTCATTCCTTTCAAATGGATGGTACTGTACCGCTGGTTTCCACGTCGTGAGCTGCGAGTCCTGGAAAACCAGCTGTAGAATGGGAAGTTACTGACCTTGGACTGACGGCTAGAAGGCCATGCAGCGACACGTTCGACGCACGCTTCGTCGCGGAACGTCTAAAATTGTTCTCTAAGGAATAGAGATCCAAGTCTTGCGCGCGAACGAGCACAGTTGCATATCGCCCCAGGTATCGATGAGCTCGAGTGACCTCGTTCAGCAGAGATGGGGCTCTGATCGCCTCGCGCTCGTCATGGCTCTGCTCTCTACCGTCGACAGCATGGTCGAGTCGGCAACAGAGCGTCAGGTAGTCTGAAAAAGATCCAAAGAAAAAGATTGGGGCTGATTCCTTTCGCTCGCATTTACCTGATCCCACCCGACTAGATGCTGAACTGTGCCCAGCGAACACACATGAGCGGGTCGACGTTCCCATCTGATTGAGGTCCGCAGCCCTATGGAGCGACTCACGAAGACTTCAGCAGGCCTTATGCCGATGCAAACTTCGATTTTTCGACAAGCGTCATCGTTGGCGTCGATCTTCCACAGAAGGGCATCACTCGCAATGACCTGGTCTTATTGCTTGGTTGGAGCGTATTCAGCGGTCCTGTCGTAGAACATTTCTCGCCCTAGTGCAGATCGAGACTCGGAACGGCTTGATATCCCAATGCGAATGCGTCTCGTCGCGAACTAGAATACGCTCCAACAGCATTGCATCCAGGTAAGGATGGATGGCCAGTCCGACAATTGAGGCTATCGACCGATACGCTACTGAGTCCCAGAGCAGAATATGCACGCTGGAGCTGCTTTAGGTCCGCGGACGGAAGGCACCGGTCGAGTCGCCGCACCGGGAAATAATGATCAACCATCGTTGGAAGAGACACTGCGTTTTGCGTACGTCGCTCAGGAAGTTATCCAAGAGCACCATCTCTGGGGCTGGGACGTCGTCAGCCTTGGAGAACAACGTCAAACTTGGCGTGCACTTCTGGATTTCGTGCTGAGCAGGTAAGTGGATAAGGTCGTTCTGTGTCGACCAAGAGGCGAGTCGCTTTGGAAACGCACTCCATGCCTGGGCGAACGAGAAAACGGACTCTGGTTGAAAAACTGGACTCCGAAACCGCCGTAGAACAACCTGAAACCACCACAAGCAGCGAGAGAAAAGATCAGGAGAGCCAAAACGCAGCTATCAGTGTCGGCAGAACTAGTCCAGAAAACTCGCTTCACCACGACGAGACCAGCGGTGATACGCGGCGCGAGCCAGCCGCCTCGTCTTTTTTAGAGGAACTAGCCTGGGTTGAGTCTCTCGCTTCTCCTTCGTACGTGGCTTATCTATGTCAAATGCGCCATTTTGAAGACCCTCGACACCTAGAGCACCTTAACGCCTTGCAGCGCTGGCGGAAGGACCCTGCGTACCGCCAATATGTATCCCAACCGGTGGCGCTCTTCTTCCTGGAGCAGCTATGCTCAGCGGAATTTCGCGAAGCACTGCGACATCCCGACATTGCTGCTCGGTACGAACAGCAAGTGAACCTGTTCAGGCGCGAATACACCAATCTTTTGAACTATGGTGCAAAACATGCGCAAACTTGAGTCATAAGAGACAGAAAACTGTTCCTGCATGCAAATACTAGCCCATGTCGACCGCAATCTAGTGCAGAGCGACCACGTCCAGAAGGCGGGGTACGCCCCCCAGTCGCCGCT
Organism: Cyanidiococcus yangmingshanensis; assembly: GCA_013995675.1. Taxonomy (NCBI): domain Eukaryota; phylum Rhodophyta; class Bangiophyceae; order Cyanidiales; family Cyanidiaceae; genus Cyanidiococcus; species Cyanidiococcus yangmingshanensis. The sequence continues at coordinate 381,377 of VWRR01000014.1, read as the reverse complement.
CGAATGATGAAATGCACCGATACACCTGCCAGGCAGCAGCTAGAGACGCCTCGCATGCCCACGGCGAGAGCCAAAACCTTGTGATAGCGTTGTTACAAGTCCCTGATCATGACGCTGAGTCCAGTCAACGCATCATGGCGTAGATATCCGGATCTGCATGGCTCGATCGTCCCCAGCGACGAGCACCCGCAAACGTCAGCACGCTGACGCTGTCTCCATAGAAAATCCAAATTCGTGCATTCGGCAATGCCAATGCGGCAGCCAATGACACGTTACCACTCGGGAGCGGTTACGTATCTCGATGATGGATCACGGACCCTTGTACCATAATCGCAGGAGACCATGGATAACGGATGCCTTCAGGTGTCAGGCATTTCTGCGGTTGCTCGCGTGCTGGCGCCAACCGGGACTCGATTTCGCGCAGTTTGGCGCACGCACCTCTCGTGAAATAGTCGATGATCGTAAAGTAGAGACGCACAGCCATGGTCGACCATGGCCTGGTCGCATCACGGAAACAATAGGGAACAAATCGTCCATCGTTGGTCATTGTTGTCCAAGGGATGCATGGCGTTCTTTCTGGAAGGTTCGCTGCCCGCGCCCTGTGGCGATCACCGCGCGCTGGCACGCATCGATTCCGCAAGCGAAGCGATTCCGGCGCACTTTTGTATCCCGCATTTGGCCTTGACGCACGAGGCGTGTGCATACGACGCAAAGGGCTCAAGACCCAGGTCCTAGGCACTAGTTTTTATAAAGCCTGTGTTGCGGCGTATAGGCGCTAGTATATGGTAACACTGCGCGCACGCAAGTCTCGGAAAACAACGCGAAACGGAACAGCGAATCGAAGCATGCAACCGCAGAACGAGCAAGAGACACTGGTGGAACCGCTACCGGACGCACCACCCGCTGAAACATTTGCAACCGACGAATCAAACCCGAGTCTTGGAGAAGACGCTCTTGATGCAACTTCGGAGACAAGTGCCGTCGAAGCCACTGATGACGACTTTGATGGGATGAAATCAGCGAGCGAGGACAAGGAGAAGGATCTGACTGGGGACGGCAGCGTTATCAAACGATTGATCAAACGCTCTCCGAGCGCTTGGGAGCATCCAGAGTCTGGCGACGAGGTTTGTGTGCACTATGTTGGTCGTCTTAAGGAAGATGGAACCGAATTCGACTCATCGAGGGAGCGTGGACAACCTTTTGAGTTCGTGCTCGATAGTGGTAGCGTCATCAAAGGATGGGATGTCGCCGTCAAGTCCATGGCCAAGGGCGAGATAGCAGCGTTCGAAATCGCACCATCGTATGCCTACGGGGAGGCTGGTGCGCCGCCAAAGATCCCCCCGAATGCAACGCTCGTGTTTGAGATCGAACTCTTGTCGTGGCGAAGTGTGCGGGATCTGTTCGGGGATCGTGGCTGCGTTCGCAAGGTGATTCGTGAGGGTAGCGGCTGGGAGCATGTCCGTGATAGCGACGAGGCAGTCATGTACTACAAGCTGATTCGCCGGAATGATGAAGTGGTGGAGGGTGCCCCAGAGCAAGCGTTGGTCTTTACGGTTCGTCGCGATACAGAGCAGCACTCTGGTGCACAAGGCGGTGTCGTCCCACGTAGTGTGGAGCGAGCGGTGCGAGATATGAAGAAAGGTGAAGCAGTGCAGTTGACTTGCACTCCGCCGTACGCACGGGAGTTCACCGGACTGGGGCTTGGTCCAGAGGATTCGGCAGTGATAGAGCTGCGCCTCGAGAAATGGCATCGCACAACGAGTCTCGCTGACGGCCAGATAACGGTGAAAATGCTGGAGGAAGGTGAGGGATGGGAGCGTCCCAACGAAATCGATTCACGGTGTCGAGTGGTCATCGATGGCGGTGCTGAGGAAGAAGTGGTCCTCGGTGACGGCAGCATGCCATGCATCGGCTTGGAGTTAGCGCTTTCGAAAATGAAAAAAGGCGCCGAGGCCCAGGTGACGATCCACAGCAAGCAATACGCGGATCCGTCAACGTCGCAGAATGAGCTGCCTCGCACCTATCACGTACTGCTGCGTAACTTCAGCAACGGCAAGCAGAGCTACGAAATGTCATCCCAGGAGAAGATTGAGGCAGCGAAACGCCACAAGGAAATCGGCAACAAGCTGTACAAGGAGCAACGTTACGACCGTGCCGAGCCACACTATGACTTTATCGTGAACGCGTTCAGCTACGACTCCGACCTGCCTGCCGAGCTCAAGGCAGAAGCAGCGGAGTTGCTCCGAGCTGCACGACTCAACCTCGCGGCAGTCTTCGAAAAGCGCCACCATCCCGAGAAAGTCATCGAGCACTGCAACAAAGTTCTCGAGCGCGAGAGCACCCAAACCAAGGCACTTTACCGGCGCGCCTGTGCCTACATAAGTCGAGCAGACTACGACGAGGCGGCCCAGGACCTCAAGCGAATTCTGGAGATCGACCCGCAGAATGAACCTGCTCAACGCAAGTTACAAGAGCTGAAACGGATTCTTCGCGAACAAGATCGACGCGACAAGGCCTTGTTCTCATCCATGTTTCGTGATGCCCGCCGTCAGTCTGCATCAACAGCGGCCCATGCGCCAGCAGCAACTACATCTTCCGCTTAGAGGCCGTGACGACGAAGATGGGGTCACCGCGTCCCCGCGAGATATCGCGTGCTTGCAAGTTTTCGAATCCGCCAGCGTAATGGAAGTAGGAACCGATGATATAGGCGTGTTCAAGGTCGTTTGTGGAAAGCCATATCGCGATCACTTTCTGCATAAAACAACGGTTCGATTGTGATATGACGGCCAGGCCTCCAGGCCGCAAGACTCGCTGGATCTCCCGAAAAACCTCCAATGGTTTGATCAGGTAGTCCACCGAAACGACACAAGTCACATAGTCGAACGAGTTGTCCATGAAAGGCAAGTTTGGATCCTCGTTCAGATTCTGAACGACCCAGCGACTCAGTTGGCGGTTTCGTTTCAGTTCTCCCTCGTTCATGCCCAAGCCGATCACCTCGTGCGGACGATACCGGTCTGGCAGGTGCGAGACCCACGACGAACACAAGTCCAGGAGATCAGTGCCGTCACGGAGTGTTTCAGCGTAGAATGCCTTTAGAGCCTCGATCGCATTCTCATCAATATGGGTTACCAGGCGAGGCTCTGCGTAGAATAGCTCGTCCGGTGAGGTATCGATACGATCAAAGTCTGCGTCCGAATAGGGCCAACTGGGTGGGAAGCTCTCGGTTTCAAACAACTTTGTGAATGCTTGACGGCGTTTTTCAGGCGCCCCAAACGGCCAAACCATGAATACTCGTAACCGCTGGTGGTCGCGCCTGCGTCCAGTTCCTCGACAGAGCCGGTGCAGCGCGGCAAGGCACTGACTGCGTCCTCGACTGCAAAGGGTTGGTGTCGCGAACATGTTCACTTTATGCCAGGTATGTCTCTAGCTCTGGTTCAGCAAGTATCCAGCTGCACGCTTTCAATGTCGGATCAAAGTGCTTGACCGAAAGATAAGGAGAGAAGCGCCAGCCTCAGCGCTTGATGGGTACAAGGACAACAAGGCCAGTCACCGAGCGGCTAGCAAGACCGTCCCCGACGGGCGTGGCTAGCGGCGCCAGTCAACGCCTTACGAAACGTGCTGTTGTTGTGGCGGGAACGTCTTTCCATGGAACGCTTCCGCTGAACACGTTTGACCTCAACGTCTGTAGAACGTTTAAGAGCTTGATTATAGGAGCGACGGAGCTGGAAGAACATACCGAGTGGTTTTGTGCTCGAGGGCTTGAGTGTAGGAGAGAGGGTGGCGCTCCGTGCGAGAACTGTCGCTCTCCCAGTGCCACTGCAGGTTGCGTTCACCATGACGGAGTCTGGTGCGGATGAACTCGCCCCACGACCTCGCGTGATCACTTGTTATGCCTCCTCATCTGCGAGTGCACCGAGTGTTTATCAAGAGGCTGCCTTTGCACTCGGAGTTGCGATTGCGAAACGCGGTTGGCAGCAGCGAAATGGCGGTGGGCGGTACGGCCTGATGGGCAAGCTCACAGAGGGCGCGCTCTCTGTCGGTGGCCGCATCGACGCCGTCATTCTCGATATTTTTCGAGTGCACAACTGTCATCCAGCGTTGCCTTCGGTACGCACAGTGACGAACATGGCGGAGCGAAAACGAGGGCTCTTCCTCGAGTCGGATGCGTTCGTGGCGTTGCCGGGCGGGCTCGGAACGCTCGAAGAACTGGCCGAGGTTTTATCGTGGCGTCAGCTTGGTTTCCATCAGAAGCCCATTGTGCTCTTCGATGTTGATGGGTACTGGCAGCCAATACTGGATTGGATTCGCGCAGCAACAGCACAAAAAATGATCAGTGCCCAGTTTCTGGACAATAGCGGCGTTCAGTGTGCGGTCAGTGCGGAAGGAGTCTGCGATGCCATCGAACAGGCTTGGTGCTCCACAGCCAACATCGAACAAGAAACGCTTCCAGATGCTTATTTGGCTTCCATGGCGCCCGCACAGAACGGGAACGGACCCATGGACAGCGCGTGCGAGACTGAGCCCGCTGCGGACTGGAGTCGAACCTCACCAGGACAATCAACGGAGATTCTCAAGTGATGTTCGCGACTCAAGAATGGCTTCGGCTGGATCGTGAACGGCATCCACCCGAGCACCCGAGCTGGGACCAGTCTCTGTCATGAGGTTCTGGTATCGTGCGTTCTCACGGATCTGCACTTTTGGCGTTGTAAATGAATCGATGTCCCCTGGGTTGTACTGTTCGAAGCAAGGCCGTGTATGACGATGCGGCGTGGTTGGATAGGAGACTACGACTCAGTGGTTGATCTCAGGAATCGTTCAATGGGGAGAGGCGTTGGTGCTGATACAAGAGTGTCATGTAGAGGCTTCGAAGCGCGAGCAGCAGAACCAGAGCAAGGAGACCGCACGTGGCGATGAATGCACCAGAGACAAGGAGCAACGCGGCAATCCAACGGCCCTCAGTTACGAGTCGTTCAAGCAGGTCGCTAAATATCCGCAAAGGACGTGGTGCCGAGTCACCGACCAGGAGACCAACTGTTGGTGCTGGCGACATGGACGACACCTCGTGGAGGAATCGAAAATGGCCCTGGTGATCTTTTCGAGCAGCGTCTATGGAAGGCGATCCCCTGCGCTCGCGACTGATCCCGGTCGACATTCGCTCCGAGGGGTGTCGATCTCGACACCTCATTTGGACGCAGTTTCCTTTCCTCCATAGACGGTGGTTATCCGAGTATGGTAGCGAGTCGTCCGTGCCGTCTGAGCCAGGGACAGCTCGCACCGGATTAGCGCTCGCTACAACACCGGCCGAGTGCAGCTCCGGCGTATGGGCACGGCAACGCCTTGCTGAGACTGAGCCCTGACCCAGGATCATCTGCGTCTCGGCTGAGGATGACGAATCTGCAACAAGCGGTTCTGACGCCGATATCGAGTCCGACATGGCGCTCACTCGCACGTCGATAGGATGCGATACCACTGGCGAGTTCATGGTGGATTCGTTCCCACCTCGCTGCGCGATCGCCATAGATCCCAGGTCGGTATCTGTGGATCCGACTGGCTCAGTAAACCGAGCGCAAGGCTGCTGGAGACAGTTGCATAGGATGCCCACAACGAAAGAGGCTACTTCATCGCTCGTCCAGTAACATGCATGCGAACGAAGACACTGCACAAACTGCCAAACTCGCCCTGATCGAGCAACCTGTGGATCGTGCACGACATAGTCGATTCGTCGGAAATAGAGAACGGGAGTTGTCGTCCGTCTGATGTTGCGGGGGCTTGCCCCCATTCCTAGAACCCAGCAAGAACTTGATGTTTCTCGTTTTCGATTCGTGCTCCGCTGTTGGCGTTGGAGCGCCATTGCGAGTACGCGTTGTACTCCTCCGGCCGCGGGTAGCTGCCCAACGACTGATTCCAATGCGCGGCAACTGGTTGGAAAGCATGCCGAGGCCGTTTCGGGCCCAGTGAATGCGCGTCCCAATCCGCACTCGCCTCTGCAACTGGGTCTGTTGCGCCTCCCGACATGTGTTCAGCGACCAGAGGATCGAAAACAGCATCCAGAAGGGGCACCGTGAACTCGGGGTTCGAGCTTGATCGACTCAGGCCGATCGCCGCCTTGCCGCGTAGAGCGGCACCCAAACCTGTTGTGGCAAAAGGATCATCCCTTGGATTGCCGTCACCACCCAGTTGAGCCAGTCGAGGTGAGGACAGGAGAGCGACGCGAACTACCTCTCCCGATCGAGCTTGACGATGACCATGAGCCGGTGCATTCTTCTTCAGGCATATCGCTCAATCGACGTACATCGTTGCAGGGAGCGAGACTCAAACCAGGACACGCCCGTTGACGGTCATCAACTTCACTAGCCATCAGGCGCTTGGATTGAGCAGACATCAGAGGCATCGATGCGGTGGTGCCTCTAGTCGGCATCGTGCTCGATGGCGACCGTATTCGATCCCGCTCGAGAACACGCTCGTACTCCAGGGCTAGCGGCAACTCCACGCTTTCTTGGAGCACCATAGAGGCATCGAGCCATGGCTCTAGACGAAAGGCGGCCGGATCCAGCGGATGAAACAGGTTGTAAAAGCGAGGCCGAGCACCGAGACGACCCATGCTGGTTGTGGTCGCCGAAACCATCTGAGATGAACAAGTCGTGCCACTGGAGAGTGAACTCGCGTCCGTCCACGTCAACGGCGTTTCTCGCGTCACGCTAGAACCGTAGAGGTGCGCTTCCCCCGGTGCGAAGGATGCAACGGCAGACCGGTCCGAACACAGATCGAGAAGGTACTCGTGTGCGAGTTTCTCTCCATCAGGGAGCAGCGATAAGTACGCTCCCAGTGGCGAGCCGCAGAGAAACACGTGCTCGATCTGGAATGGAAGGTTGTAGCCCAAGCGAATCAGGTCAAAACCGATCAGTGCTCCCAGTGAATGGCACAGCAGCGCCACATGGATCGTGGGAGGCGTCCCCCTCGAAGATGACGGTGTCAGCAACTGGGCCCGAACACGCTCATATTGAACCGTTAACTCATGAACAACTTCCTCCATGATGATCTGATGCCATTTTGGTGACATGAAAAGTGCAATATCCCCAAATGTTTCTCGCATGACTCGACGAACCTCCTCGATACCGGCTGGGGTCACACGCTCAACCATATGGTTCCAACCGTGTTTGTACTGCAGTTTCGAGTGCCACTCTATACATCGCAGCTCGATCCGTGGCCAATGTATTCTCAAGTCCGTCACGAGACCAAGTTTACGTTGCGTGCTCAGCAACTGGTCCCGAACGAGTCGCCACTGGCGCTCGACTCGTCGAGCCAGCGCCTCTGTGCAACGCTCCAAGCTCGTCACAAAGTTATTGTCCGCGTACTGGTCACCCACGCCATGAACGACAAGGACCAAGTGATAGTCCTCCGCGTCTAGAGACGATGACGCAGCCTCTTGTGGCTGCATCGCTCCCTCGCCAGTTCCCAGTCTGGCACAGACACGAAGACGCACCTGCGGCTGTCCCGAAACAAGCCGAGTTCGTACAACTGCCGGCTGGCGACCGAGCCGCGCTGCGAACGAAGCGGAATACCTGCTGGTTCTAGATACACGTGAGTATCGGTCCCAGCCGTGAAACGAGACCCAGTGACCTCAGTTCGATGACTTTAAGCCGAAACGTTTTTCCTGAGAAAAGCACTCAGAGGGTGAGTCGTTTGGCTGCGGCGCGACGGGAGACAGCTCGGTCCGCCAGCGGGACAGTTCGGCTGCGTACCAGCACCACCACCGCCTCTGTGAGTCGCTTTTTCGGGACGACGGTTTCGAGCTCGTTCATTGCCAACCAGTGTTTTCAAGTAGTTACGTTGTCGACTTGTTCAGGTCAGGAAGAGCGCGGGAGTTTCGGAGCCCACTGGCCGGGCTAGAGGCGTGCGAGCAGGGCTGAACAAGGGCGGAGAGTTCCCCCGTTTGCAGGTCTAGCAAAGTGCTGTTCGCCGCGTACCTAATTGCACCATTTTTGAACCGCTTTGATTGTGTTGGACAAGATCCTTGTCCGTCATGAATCAAGCGTGGGAAACAGAGCGTTGCTGGAACTCCAAGCTACGCTCTGTTGGCGGAAACCAACACCTCGAAACGCGTCGTGCTCCAAGTAGAGCCAGCGTTTCGGAAAGAGACGAGGGCCTTTACAACAAACTCAAACAGCAGAACTGCTTCAACATTCATCCCATCTTATCCGCAGAATGAAATAGCTAGCGACAACACGGTCGCAAGCTCATGGGAGCGTCATACGCGATATAGGGCTATCGCGACGTGTTCAGCAACACAAAGACGGTACCCCGACCTGCGCTGCCTCCAAGGACTCATCCAGGATTCCTTTTTGCTTGGTGTCCTAAAACCTGATCAGCGTCTCTGGGATGCGAAACGGCATCTCCGAACCGGCAAACGTCATCTCAATGCAGGGCTCGCTCAGCATGATCCAGCCATTTGGTCTCCGCTCCGAGCAGCACTCACGGGATACCCGGAATTCCTGAAAACGTCCGGCGTTGATACGCTCGATATTCAGTCCCAAAAAAACGCTCTAGTTGCTCCTCTTCGAAAGCGATTCGTTGACGAAAGAAAGACCAAGCAATTATTGGAAAAACGGTAGAGCAGATCACGTTCCGCAGGAGCACTTGTGTTCCGATCAACCAGATCATCCAACCACTGTACGCTGGATGTCTACATAGCTGCGTAAAACCCCTGCTGATACAACCGATGGGTCATCCGGCGCTCCCGGGCAATCTCATGGGTAAACGCTGGGCCCAGCGTCCACATGCTGCCTTTCCGAATACCCTCACCAACGAGACAGAGCATCAGGCCTGCGTACCGCGTACTTGGATGAGAGATAGACCATATCACCGCCAAACTCACCCGCTTTCTGATCAACCATTCGCTGAGCACACGACGAAGTAGCTCGTGCTCGACTGTGGCTGCCACCAGGGCAACAAGGTACGCTCGCGAGAAGAGCATACTCCGCCAGGATAGAGGCTCTCGATGCTGCGCATAGGCGAACAACCCTTCCGTCAAGTGAAAAACTATCAGCACAAGCGACCAAAGCATATAGTCTACATCGAACATTTATAGACGGGCTGGATTGGACACAAGGTGCCTATTCATTGGTGATAAGCGCAACGTTCCACTCCGGCGCTGAGAACTGGCGAGGTGCGCCTCCAGACTAGCACCCGAGAACGGAGCCAGGTCTTTGTCGCAGTCGCGGCTCGAGCACCACAGGTGCAGATCACTTTATCAGCGAGCTTGGAGTTCTCGATACCCCAGTCGTTTCAATAAAGCCTGACCCGTTTCCGCCAACACGGTTGTCGAAACAGCCCCGAGTGAATGAACGTCAGGTGGATCGACTCGTTTTCGAGCCTGCAGCTGCATCGATGCTGGTCGAAGCGACAGGGAGATACAACGGTTTTCATAGAGACATGGTCACCTATTCCATCGGAATGGCTTCGATGGTGTACAGGTCAACGGGACGAACAAAAGCAGCCATACATGGCCTCGGGCGAACTCGATGCCAGACGCACATTCCTCAGAGACGTTTATAGGTGCCCGTTGCTCCGACGAGCCCTCAACACAACCAGCGAACTCGGATACGTAAAGGACTTGTCGGAATCGCTTGTGCTATAGTTAAGGTTGGCGTTTCACTTCAACGTTCCGAACTGGCCTGGAAAAAAGATCATTTTGGCCAGTCAGAGTATGGAGGGATCCACATTCGGGCGTGTTCATGGCAAGTAGCGTTCGGGTGGAGTCGCTCGACTCGGACGAATGCGTTCGCGTGGCGACGGTTGCATAGAACGTATGTTACGCCTCGCATGCGTCTCCATCCGTTCTCCTTAGGCATTCACCTAGAACAAGGTGTAGCCGCTATTGACGAGGCATCCATTTCGTCAGTGTGGTTTCGCATCATCGCCAATCGACTGCCTTGAATGCTTTGCGTGCAAACTCGTGTCGCAATGATGAATACATTCTCGGACAAACGTTTGCTTTCGTGCATGCGAGTTGCTTCAACGAGACTATCTTGTCGCGGAAACGAGGCGAAAAAACGCTGCGTCGAGATTTCGAGCGACGAATTCGTCATCAGGAATCGGATATCATTCGACAATGATCGGTTTGATGCAGATCAGACTCACTTGGTGAGCTGGAAACAAACCTCATTCGACAAGGTTCTCGACGGCCAGTTCGGACTGAGCCAGCCACCATGTCTGGTCTGTGCATCATCGACTCAAAACGACCGGTTCAATCAAGCCATCCAACCAAGTGCGTTGAGCGTTGGGGCAGAGACCGTCCCCCATCTGACTTGTATCATGACCATCCATGTTTGCCATCGTCGGCGCTTGTTGCAACCATCCGGAACTCAGACGAGGAAATTTGAACCACAGACATAGATTGAGCTCGACATGAACAAGACTTGAATCCAACCGCTTTCATCAACGTATCATCCAATAAGGGTATACTAAAAAGCGCACCTATCCACGAAGAACATCCATTTTCAACTCGTTTGATCATTCGTCTCATCGAGGGAGCGATCTGGTCGCTGGCTCGAACCTGAGGCACGCCCAAGGCCACGTTTCATGCTGTCGACAGCATCAGAGAATTACAAACGCGTCTTTCAAGTCTTGAGAACCTCAATGTAACCGTCATCGCCACCGCAAAGAATGCGATGGCTGTCCACATAGAGCCCGCCCATCGATTCCAGAGCCCAGATGGTTTTGCTCGCGTCGCCACCCCTCGTGTAGACACACTCCCCGGTCCTGCGGTCGTAGGCGCGCACTCGACCATCTGCGCCAGCTGCAAACACAAGCATGGTGTTATCCTCCGCAATCGCTGTCGCAAACAATGGGCCAGAGCCAGCCGTTCCGAGCAAGCTGGCTTGTTCTCGCATACGCCAATCCACAACATGAACGCACTCGTCCTCGCTCGCACAGAAGACTACGTCTGCCTCCCGATTCACTTGAGCCAAAGCCCGAATCGGCAGTCCACTTGCCGTTGTTGGAGCTGTCTTGCCAGCGCCCCGGGCATTCAATACAAACCGATCCCAGTTCCTGGTCTCGAGATCAGCCCGAACGATCGAGCCGTCATTGCCACCACATACAAGTACCCCCGAGCGACTTCCTGTCTCGTCCGTGCCGACAAACCGCATACACATCGTGAATCGATAGTTCTCCAGACGAGACGCAGGTTCTATTTCGAAAGACTGCAGACGTTCCGTCGACGGTACTGAAAAGAGCGATGCAACACAAGCGACACCCGGTCGAGGCGCACCAGCGTAGACATCACCGCCTGCTGCAACCTGGGTGGCGTCTGTTGTCATCGCCACTTGGAACGCTTCAAGGGGATTCAGCTGGATCTCTAAAGCATTCGAACTGCTCTTCCTCGCGCGTATCCAAGGTCCATATGCGTATGCGGCCATCAAACCCCGTCGACACACACGTGTCGTGTTTCGGTGCCGAGGCGACGCTCGTGATCGCCAAACGATGGGCTTCGGGCCAGGCTCTAGTCATCTCAGCGATCTTGTTCGTTGCCTGCTCACCGTGCACTGTCTCAGCGTCATCAATGCTCGCGTCTGGAACGTCACTGCCAGAGTTGGGTTCACGCGTCGACAACCGCCATAGTCGTAGGGCACCGTCCAGACCGCCGGAGACGAAGCACCCGTTCGCCAGTCCTGATAGCGCCCATACACCATTCTGGTGGGCGTTGTCGATTCGTCCTAGAGAGATAACCGGCATACTCGGGAGTTGTGCAGTCACCAGACGAAAAGGGGGTTATCCAGTACTTTCTTCACGTCGTCATGGGCGCTGCACTCAACGACTACGAACCGATCCAATCGCTAACGCTTGGTTTCAACGATAGCGAGATGTTCAGAGTTTATTACCTTTGCGTACAGTCCAGTCTCGTACTGTTCCAAGAACGATCGTTGCACAGGCGACAGTTGATAGCGCTGGTGGCCCAAGCCGTCGACGAGTCCGCGGATCCTGCTCGCTCCGTTCGCGCTTGTCCGACCGTCGCAGCACGAGCAACAGCCACACGAGGTGCGACGACTAGGGACGCTGCGTCCTCGGTCTCTTACTTCTAGTCGTGCGAACTGGGAACACGTTTCTGATCTGCTGAAGCTCAACAACAACCTCGGTGCGGTAGCGTTTCGGTTTACGCTGGGAGCGCTCGTCTCGTGCCCATACGCGGTATCAAGTGGTGAAACGCGCTGATGAACAACGAACGCATCGGGCTTAAAGTTGGCGACCGGGCAGCTCCCGACGCCAACAAGACTGCTGACACAGTTCGCTTACTTCTCAGTGCCGAAGCTGAGGCAGCTGAGCGAATTCAGCAGGCTCGTAAACAACGGGAAGAACGCGTTCGTCAAGCTGTCGTTGAGGCCGAGAAAGAGATTGCAGTGTACCGTGCGCAGAGGGAGGCATCGTATCGAGAGGCACAAGCGGAACTCGCAGGCGCCACGGAGGAGACGGCGCGATCGTTGCAGTTGCGGGCAGAGCAGTTAATAAAAAGCGACCAGGACCTGATCGCCAACCGACGTCAGGCTGCGGTAGAGGCGCTCGTTCAAACCGTTGTGCAGTGCGAACCCGATTCATGACCCACTTTCCGTACCTCGGTATACTAGTACTGTCGAGGGGATGGACGCAAAGCCAAGTGCTGAGCTGGAGAGCGCATCATCTGCTTCTTCGAACTGGTGTTTGGTCGCGAGCTGCAGCGCCTTGCGTCGTGGAATCGATGGTCTGTGTTTAGGAGAGACGAGCCTGAAGGGTGCGAATCAGCCATCCAATGTCGCCAGTCGAATTGGCGATGCGGATGATTTTCTCTTGCGATGATACATCCAGTAAACTTTCTGGTCGAGGTGCTGGATTCAACTCAAACCTGGAGAGCAAGCAGGTTCCTGGTGCGAAATACAGCGTCACCTGGGTCGAAACCTCGGTGAACACGTTCTCCACATCAACGATGAGATGATCTGCCCCAAAGTGCTGTATTCGGATTCCCGAAATGGACTCTAATAACTGCGTCATCGCGCGATACCATTCGGCCATGTGCTGGACACGTTGTTGTCGTGACGCGCCCTCGTCAATCTCATTGGAGAGTTCCTGGGCCGCGAGACGCTCCTCTGCAGCAGCAACGTTTCGTCGTAGCGTCTCTGTGCTCTCTTCGAGCGGTCGAATTTCCCATTCCAGCTTTGCAACCGTCGCTGCAAGTTCAGTCTCCTGTTGCCGGAGTGAGGCCAACGCTGCTTCCTGGGCATCGAGTCGCTCGCGACACTTGTCGCTCTTCGACGCGGGCGCAGAGATCGTCGACTGCTGTGCGGCACAGGTCGAAAGACTCGATATACACCTCATGAGCGCGAGCCAGTTCTGCGCATAAAGCTTCCATCTGCTCCTGCAAGCTTCTTGTTTGATCCTTGATTTTCTTCAGTTCCTGCTTCGCTTGCGCTGAAGATATCTCCAGTTCTGCGATTTCCGCATCTGAAGGGCACACCTCATTCGGCGGAACACCCTCGGGACAACCCAAAAGCGCTTCCAGAAAGTACTGCTTCGTCCGCAGTTCAAGCCAGTTGAACTTGAGCTTATGAAATGGTCTAGCGTCTTCTGTTCCTCGACCACCAAGCGAGTGAGGCTAGGCACCGTCTCGGTCGCAGTGGAAGAACCCACGGACTGCACCGTAGATGGCTCAGGTCCGCCACTAGAGCCAAGATTATGACTTGTCGTCGCCACTGCCAGTGCCTGCTCAAAGTAAAACATATCGGCTGGGCCCTCACCTGCACCATCTGCACACAGAGACGGCTGAACACCCTGCAGCCCCAGCCGCAGCATCGTTGTCACCACGTGCGCTCGACCGGCTCAAATACCGTCCCCTCTTTCGCTCTGTCGTTGGCGCAGCAGCCTCTACAACCTCCCAATACGAACGAAGCACATCGGCATCGATCGTTGATACAGCCATTTCTGCTGGTTAGCCTCGCCAGAGATTACCTCGCGCTGGGCGTTCACACCGGGACTCCGAACTGCCCACGCCGGACGTCACCTAGTCGCGAAGGTGCACGCACCGCACCCGAAACGCAACGGCTCGGCGGCGGGTGGTGGTTGCGGTCACGCTGCCGTTGGTCTCGATTCGCGCGTTCAAAATCGCGGCGACGGATCGGATTTTGGTTTCTGGCGCAGCGTTGTCACGACGGATGCGTGTCTGCTTGGTCACAGCGACACGTATCCGTCGCGGTTGCCATCCGTGCGTGCGCGTAGGCGCCGAGAGGCTCGGTCGACTGGGGGTGTGCTCGTGCGTGTCGCCATGTACCTGATGAAGTGCGAAAAAGATTCCAACCACGGGTATACATTAAAGAAAACTTGTCCAATTTGTCAAGAACCGACCGTGTCGGCACATCCGGCTCGATTTAGTCCAGATGATAAGTTTTCGAAGCAGCGACTGGCGCTGAAGAAGCGATACGGTTTGTTGCCAACGCAGCGGCCGTCGGAAGTGCTCTAAACCGTGGAGCGTTAGGATCACATAACAGGAACACGAGCTGGTGAGGACTGGAATAGTCGTGCACCTTTTGTATAAGCTGAACAAGGTTGAGAAGCAGCAAAGTGTATAAGAACGCAAACGACCCGCACGTGTTGGCCGTTCCTGTCGGCTGGGAAAACGCTTTCGCTTCAGTGACAGGTCGCTGGGAGCCGCACCAAGTGACCTCGCAAGTTCACCACCAACAAGTGTGCTTGGTTTACGCTGTTGCGGACGCGGCGGCTTCGGCAGCCATTCGGTTCGCGTTTTGGACCGCCTCGTCGATGCCGCCCACCATATAGAACGCCTTCTCGGGAAGGTCATCGTATTCTCCATCGAGGATGCCCTTGAAACCACGGATGGTGTCCTGCAACTCAACGTAGCGACCTTCGTAGCCCGTGAATACTTCGGCAACGGAGAAGGGCTGGCTGAGGAAGCGCTCAATCTTGCGCGCGCGGGCAACGACAAGCTTATCGGCCTCGCTGAGCTCGTCCATTCCCAAGATGGCGATGATGTCCTGCAAGCTCTTGTAGGCCTGGAGTGTTTGCTGGACCCGCTGGGCGACTGAGTACTGTTCATCTCCGACAATGCTCGGATCAAGCATGCGACTCGTGGAATCCAACGGGTCTACGGCTGGGTAGATACCACGCTCCGCAATAGAGCGGGACAAGACGGTTGTTGCATCTAAGTGGGAGAAGGTGGTGGCAGGTGCTGGATCTGTCAGATCATCTGCTGGCACGTAAATCGCTTGAACCGAGGTTACAGATCCCTTCTTCGTGGTGGTGATCCGTTCCTGAAGACCGCCCAAATCAGTGGCTAGCGTCGGTTGGTAGCCGACCGCGGAGGGAATACGTCCAAGCAGGGCAGACACCTCCGCCCCGGCCTGGGTGAAACGGAAAATGTTATCAATAAAGAGTAACACATCCAGTCCTTGTTCGTCACGAAAATACTCGGCAACCGCCAAACCGGTTAGGGCAACACGCGCGCGCGCCCCTGGTGGCTCATTCATCTGACCGTACACCAAGGATGCCTTGCTTTCGCCGCCCAGTTTGATGACCCCGGCAGTAATCATTTCGTGGTAGAGATCGTTTCCTTCCCGGGTCCGTTCGCCAACGCCACAAAAAACAGAATATCCACCATGTTTCTTCGCGATGTTGTTGATCAACTCCATAAGGTATACGGTTTTGCCCACACCAGCTCCGCCGAAGAGACCGATCTTTCCACCGAGTGCGTACGGAGCGAGCAGGTCGATCACTTTAATTCCGGTCACAAGCACCGAAGCACTCGTTTTTTGGTCAACAAATGCCGGCGCCGGACGGTGAATCGGATAGTAGTGCTCGGTCTCGATTGGGCCTCGCTCGTCGATGGGTTCCCCGATCACGTTCATGATGCGACCGAGGGTAGCGGGCCCCACAGGAACCATGATGGGCTGCCCGGTCGCGATGACTGCCTGTCCTCGAACAAGGCCCTCGGTTGCGTCCATAGCGATGCAGCGAACAGTGTTCTCGCCGATGTGCTGCGCGACCTCGAGCACGAGTCGATGCTCGGTCCCCTCAACCTCTAGAGCGTCCAGGATTTTGGGAAGTGTCCCATCAAACTGAACATCGACAACAGCGCCAATCACTTGCAAAACTCGTCCACGTGACAAAGCTGCAGACGACAGTCCAGGGCGTTTGCTCGCGGAACTCGTGTCAGCACTCGATGCGGTTGGCGTCGACGGCGTCCCAGCAACGGAAGAGGCACTCGAGGCGGCCTTGGTCGCAACCAGGCGAGCTCCTTGACAAAAACTACCAAGCCCAGTATCAACTGCACCTGGAACAAGCCGTGCGACAGGACCTAGGCCAGTGCCGGCCTCGCCAAGCGTCACAACCGTCCGGCGACTGGCCACGGGGCCCAGTTTCGAACGAGCATCACCGAGACCCAGACCCAGCGTCTTTGTCCGCCGAACCACGGTTCCGACTGATCTCTCCAGCAACTTGAACCAACGCATGGATTCTCCCAAAGGTGTCTCAAAAACAGGTCCTGCGTTCGTGACGAAGACAATATTGACCAGCTTGCGCGTGTACGTACGTGCACTCGGTTGCTCTCGCAAATCACCGAGGTCAAGTCTTGTCGGAAACGAAAAAGCGCAACACTCCACCACGGTAGTCCGCAAACAGGTCACACAAACGAATCTCTTAAAATACTTGATCGTCGCACGACCTGGTCGTTAGAGCGCTTCCGCACGAGGCGTAGAGGTAAGCGAATAGTCTGTGGAGCGCCTCAAGCGCGTCTTCAACGCCGTATCGGCGGCGATGCTGATCCGTCGTAGCGGCCTTGGGCTGGTCGCCAACGCCTGTCTCGATTCTGTCCGCGTTTTCCATAATGATACAAGATAGTTCATCCATGGGCAGCTTCGCGATCGCTGCCTACACGTGCCCCGGGTTCGCGCCCGGTTCACGGGTTGTCCGACAAGGTCGCTTCGGAGGCGTTTAGGGATGGTGCTTGCTTTCCGGATATTTGACTTGGATTTGGATAACCATTGACACATAAGTTGTTCATTGCATCATGATGAAAAGATGCATTCCTTTGGGCGACAATAACTTTGATTGCCCTCCTTGTTCGATTTCTTTCTCTCGGCGATTGCTGCAAACGAGTATGCGGGTCTAGTCGTCCCGATATATCTATGCATGTGTATGGCCAAATTGATTTCATGCCTAGGCGAGTGCGTGTTCGATTCGGGGTATCAGGCCTGTCCAAACACATCAGGCACGGGTATCTGGGAGCGAGGTAAGCACCGATCCGGGGCGATCGCTTGAGACTCCATGCTCTCTATTCATCGCTGTTCATGGCGCTGGGTTGCTTCTCATTGAGCGAGTGACACTTCGGACCGGCGATACTGATCGTGCTGGCAGTCGGCAGCGTAACCAGTATCGCCACCATTGACTCGGCCCTTCGCTGGAAAAAAAGGTCGCCGCTCTGTATCGAGTATACGGGCAGCTCATGTCCGAGTCTGGCCCAACGAAACGGCAGTATTCCGGAATCGATCGCTAAGAAAACCGCAGCGAATCTCTATAAAAGTCCAGGGGGCCATAAAAATGCGCGTGATCGCAAGCCAGCGTTTCCCTAAACAAACCGCATGAAATGATCATATCGTTGTGAGTTCAGCGAGAGCGCAGCATCGTCCCGCTGCCGTCGACAAGTAACCACCTTGGTCTGCGTCCTCCGACATGGATTTCTGCAGCTGTCATCGCATTTTTGACGTTTACTGATCTGGGAACGCTGCGGACGACGTATCCTTGAGTGGCGAGCTTTCGTCGTTCAACACGGCAGAGAGAAATCGACACGACATCAGGCGAATCAGAACAGTTCATTCCCGAAGACGATTTCATTCCGGGTCACGGTGGGCGGCATTTGCACCCCGATCGGCAGCCTAAACTTGCCCGGGTCTGGATGGCAGCCTCTGCTCCACACTCATTCCAAGCGATGACGTGTTCTCGTGCGACGAATCGGTTCTCCCAACGCGAGACTCTATCTGTGACGCTCGCGCAGACAGGAGGTCATGTATCTTTTCTTCCGTCGACAAAAAAAGGTGAAACTTGCCACTCGCTTGGACGGTCGGTTCTCGTTTTTCGGCCGGTATACCTGCCGATTCTTTTCATCTCATTTCGTGCATGTCTCGCATGCAAAGCCTCAGACACTTACCCCTTATACAACGTGATACAACATACTTCCTTTCATCAACTGGTACCAACTACTCCAGTGAAGTCTAAGAAATAGATCACGTCGCGTACCCCATATTTTCACAGCATACCTGAGCAACAGCGACGCAACCTTCCGAACAGAGCACCCGACGTTTTAGAATCGAGTCGCCCGTAAACACCAGAAGCGCGGCCCAGTCTCCTTTCCGCTACCCAAATGAAGCCCTCTTTTGAACGTAACCATCATGAAAAGTGGTCACGTGAACCTGCACCGTACAAGATCGAACAAGTTGCTGGGAACGGGTTCCGTCCACTGCGACACTGAAATCCAACTGGCCGGAACATCGAGCCGTGCCAGCTGGCGTTGGAACCCTGCCGTTCGGTGGCTCGTTTGCGAGCAGCAACGTCTGTCTCCCAGAGAGGAACCACCATTTCGGATATTGGAAAGGGTTTCAGGGTCTAGCGTTTTCCTGGTGGTCTGGAAAAGGGCTTGGCTCTATGCAACCAGCACTTGATGCCTCCGAATCGCACGGAAGTGAGCAGCGCGAACCTTCGACGCGCTCGATTACCTCAGTGCAAGAAGAGGTTGCGAACACCTCCCGAGCACTTCATTCGGCCACAGAATCTCATGGCGAGGGAATCATTGTATCACATCCGCTGCCCGATAACGCTTGGTCCGCGGGCTCGACGGCCGCGGAATCAAACGCAGCTTCAGAAAACTGGTCGGGACTGGTGAAAGGTACGGGCAACTTGCGAGCTACGCCGCACTGGCAAAGGCAGCCTTTGTACTCGGAGCAACTACACGCACTGCTATCTCTTGCCGCCGTCGTGCGAGCGGTGCCAAAGCCACCGGCCAATGCTGCAGCAGAAGCGCGCGCTACCCCAGATGCTGGAAGTGCTCACAGGGCGGACGACTGGGAGAGCGTCCTGCAGCGCCACAAGCCGTATCAAACAGTTCTCCGTTTGCTTGCCGCACAAGTACGCGCAAAACGCGACGGAGGATTCACTTTTCCACAATTGAAGGCACTGCGACTACAGCTGCAAGCATATCGCTTCTTGCGACTGGCGGATGCAGCCGGCCGAGCTGCCATGAAAACGGGACGACACCCAAGAACCATATTCCGCCGAACAGGACCAGTTCTACCAGCGGTGCTTCGTCGTGCAATGACCACAGGCTTAATGAGCGCCCGTCTGCCGGACGGCGCCCGTCTACCCTGCATTGAGGAATGCCTGCACGTCATGACAGAAATCGAGCGTCAGTGCCAGCAGGATTTCCCTCAATGGGAGGCGCTCTACGCAACCGAGGCTGCCCTGGCGGCATCCGAAGCGCAACATACGGAGCAGGTGCGCGCTCAATGTGCCGCGGAGCAGTGGCTCCCGGTGGGCAAGGTCGTCAACCAGCAGGGAGTGGAACTAACTCGGCCGCTCCCACTCGATCCCGTGCTCATTTGCAGAGAGAGGGATCGTGAGGTGCGTAGACGTGTTTTTCAAGCCCGCCAAGCTCTGGAAGCAGCCGCACATTCTCTGGAGAGTGCTTTTCGAGAAGCGTACGCCCAAGACTCTATGGCATCCATTCCCGATGCGCTCGTTCTGGCCTATTTACGTGTGCGTTCTCGGCAAGCCATGCTACGTCTGCTGCGCTCACAACAGCAAGTCAGAGAGCGTATCCTCGAAGCAGCAAGTGAAACGCGCGCTCCAAACACGTCCAGCAGCGGTCGCCTCTCGAACAAGCGCATCCGCAGCGAGCTGGCTCGTCAAGAACGAGAAGAGCGGCGAGCTCGCGAGGCAGAGGAGCGAGAGCAACGACGTCAGACGTTGGCTATGTGGCGCGCTCTTGAGGAGTACGCGACCACTTTTCGAACCTTTTTCCGGGACGAGCGAACGCGTACGCGCATTCGATTGAATCGTGAACTTCACCGCTTCTTTGAAGAACGAGAAAAGTCTGATCAACGACGCGAACGAGAGGAAGAGCGACGACGCATTCAAGCATTGCGCGAGAATAATGAAGAGGCGTATCGAGCACTCGTCCAGAATACGAAGAATGAACGTCTCAAGCTCATTTTGAATCAAACAGATGAGTACCTGCGACAGCTCGGGGCCATCGTACGGGAGAACCGCAGCGACGAGGACTCTGCTTGGTCCCAAACGACTCGTGATGATGCCGGAAGAACCTCTGATGGTCCGCGAGCCTCTGAAAGCTACTACGAACTCGTTCATCGAGTCCGAGAACCGGTGCAACAGCAGTCGTCTCTCCTTACTGGCGGCAAACTGAAACATTATCAGCTGGTGGGTGTCGAATGGTTGCTCTCGCTCTACAACAACGGTTTGAACGGCGTGCTTGCCGACGAGATGGGCCTCGGCAAGACTATCCAAACGATTGCGCTCTTGTGCCATATCATCGAATTCAAACAGGACGAAGGGCCCTTCTTGATTGTTGTGCCTCTCTCGACTGTGAGCAACTGGGAGAGCGAGCTCCTCCATTGGGCGCCATCACTCAAAGTCTCCATCTTCAAAGGCGACAAGAACGCTCGCCGAAGACTTGCCAATGAGCTTTTCGTGCGTGATGCCGCCGGTCGATATCCGTTTCACGTACTCTTGACCACGTATGAGTACGCGCTGCGAGCACGTGCCTCGCTCTCCAAGGTCGTTTGGTCCTACATCATTGTCGACGAAGGTCATCGCATCAAAAACGCCGCAAGCAAACTCGCGCAGGTTCTGGGCCAACGGTACCGTTCTCGGAATCGACTGCTTCTGACGGGAACACCACTGCACAACTCGCTGGCAGAACTTTGGTCACTGCTCAATTTTCTGCTTCCGCATATTTTTTCCTCCTGTGACACTTTTGAAGCCTGGTTCAATGCCCCGTTCGCATCCATGCCTGGCGAACAAGTGGAGTTCACCGAGGAAGAGGCACTGCTTATCATTAACCGATTGCACAAGGTCCTGCGCCCGTTCCTCCTGCGTCGTCTCAAAAATGAAATTCTCCGCGGTGGTGAGAAACTGCCGGAGAAACGCGAGGTCATGTTCCTATGCGACATGAGCGCTTGGCAACGTCTCGTCTATAAGCAGCTCCTTCGCCAAGAACCAGTCGCGTTTACAGATCGCAGTGGTCGTCAACGACACGACCGTCTCAGCAACAGCAAGATGCAAATGCGCAAGATCGTCAATCATCCGTTCCTGTTCCATCCGGATTATGAGCATCGTGGCATCGATGAGCTTGTACGCGCCTCTGGCAAGTTCCTCATCCTGGACTCGTGTCTGCAGAAGCTCCTTCGAACCGGTCATCGAGTTCTCGTTTTCAACCAAATGACCCGAATCATGGACCTTCAGGAACGACTGCTACGAGCCCGCGGTATCCCGTTTCTGCGACTGCAGGGTTTGACAACCGCCGACGAACGACGACAGATGGTGCATGAATTCAACCGCCCTGGCACAATCTACAATGTCTTTCTACTGACCACTCGAGCGGGCGGTTTAGGCGTCAATCTGCAGACAGCAGACACCGTCATCCTCTTTGATTCCGACTGGAACCCTCAGATGGATATCCAAGCCCAAGATCGAGCTCATCGGATTGGACAGAAGAAAGCCGTTCGAGTTCTGCGTATCGTTACCGCTCGCAGTGTCGAACAGCATGTACTCGACAAGGCTGGTCTCAAGCTCGATTTGGAACAGAAGATCATTCGAGCTGGCATGTTTCATCAGGAGGCCAAGGACAGTGAACGCGAAGCCTTTCTACGTCATTTATTGCGCGAGTCAGCCATGAACGAAGCAGAGGAGGAGGAGGAGGCGCTGGCTCATACTGCTGGTGGCCACGGCCCCGCCATCCACAATATGGAGGAAATCAATCGTCTCTTGGCCCGGAACGATGCGGAATATGAAGTGTTCTGTAGAATGGATCGAGAGTATCTGGCTCGGCTCCGAGGAATCGACCCCGAGGATCCATCCCTGCAGGACTTGTCGCAGCACTATCCCCCACTGCTGGGCGATGACGAAATTCCCGATTTCATTCGAGAACCCGAACGACATGGCTATCGACGCGGTCGAGACGATATGGCTTCTCTGTGGGCTCCAAGTTCGCTCCAGGACGGTGATGAATGGCCACATCGACGCAAGCGCAAACGTCGAACAGACGCTGTGAATCGGTCCCCGGTTCGAACGACAGTCCCATTGGGATCGGCCAAGGTTCCGGAACAGGCGCGTCGTCAGCAACCAGGTTTGGGCTCTGAGAACCCTACCGTCACTTGTCGTCGTCCTGATGATGATGATGATGATGATGATGATGATGATGACGACGAACAAGAGACCGCAGACGAGGACGAGCAAGAGCATGAAGAGTCTGGTGCAGCGCTCACTGCCTCCTTCGATTCAGACACCGACGACGATGACTGGAGTGCATCCCTCGAGCAGAGGTCATCCTCATCAGCGTCCTCGCTCACGGACTGAAAGGCGCGTATCCTTGACGGTGCCGGTTTCGTCGCCCGCTGAAAGCGATGGCAACGCGGGTGTATATGTGGCGAGCGCTCGTCGACAAGATGCCCTTGGCGAAAAGCTGGTGGCCATTGCTCCGCTCCATGGTGCCGTAAACGTACCCGCAATATGGAAAAGGTTATTGCGCTTGGCTTTGCGACGACAATGGTGACGTATCAGGGTCTCGTTATCAAATCAGTGGCGACTGAATTCAAGGCGAGGTGCTCCAACCAGTCCTCTATGGATGATGCTTTCGGGTCACCGCTCCGATGCACAATCTGTTGCGCTTCGCGGAGCACGTCCCAGCGCACAGCAGGGACGGTCGCATCTACCAGACGCTGTTGCAGCGCCTCCAATGCGGCAGTTCTCAGGCCCGGTGCTCGTTGACCGCTCCGTTGATACGACCATTGGAGCAGAAGCGGTAGAACCGAGGCCAGGGCACCGACGGTCCCCAAGGCCTGCAGTGCTGCCTCGCGCACTTCAGAGAACGTGTCCTCGTTCAAACGCTCAGTAAGTAAACGCAACCATTCCGCGTGCCTTGCCGAGCCGTCCGCCTCAGTACGCGTGGCGAGTGCACCCAGCACCTGGATGGCGGCTTTACGCAGCGGCGCAGCCTCGTTCGCCAGCGCAGCGCGTGCATACGCCTCCATCTCTTCCAACTGGGAATCAGATAGACCGATTTCACCATCCAAAAGCAGGGCCTGGATCGCAAGCAACTGTCCGTGTTGCCAGGTGATCCCACCAGTGTGCGCATCTCGATCAGGACGATGCATCAGTGCCTGAACCAGCTGCGCTTTCAGGCCTGCATCCATGCCCCAATAGCGCTGCATTGCTGCAAACAGTTGCGCCGCGCACGCTCGTTCAGCATCGAGCGCTGAGCCGAGCCCCTCGACGACCGTCTCGTGGAGGCGCCACGGCCACGAGGAGGACGCCAACACCTGATCCAGCGGACCTGAAGCCGGAGACGAAGCTCCGTCATCGCAACGATTTCCATGACGCCCACGTCGTGCCGCCTCGTTCAACAGCTTTGCCAAACACTCCATAGCAGCCAGGCGTTGAACTGGACTCGTATCGTCAGCTTGGGTCAACCGCATCAACTCCGTGAGCGCTGCCTCTGGCCGCGGATGATCAAGGAGGAGCGGAACCAGAGCTCCGACACTTGCATGCCGAACAAGACGCTGTGGATCGCGTAGATACCGAAAGAGGACACTCTGTAGGGCTGGTGCCAGCGCTCGAGCGTTCGCACCGGCACGTGACCAAAAGGATGCCAACGCTTGGAGCAGCGCCACCGTCACTGGCCAATGAGTCTGACGATCCGACAGCAGCCGTATCACGAGTCCCATGACGCGAAGTGCATGCGGCTGGACCACAGCGTGCGGTACGCGCTGCACCACTTGGGAAATACCTAGTGCGGCCTGTTCGCGAATCTCCGGTCGAGTCTCCGGGGCTGTCAGACCGTGCTGATACAGAATCAGAATCGGTGTGATGCCGCGTTCCGTGAACGGCTCCAGCACCAGCCCAGGAATCGGAATCGAACTGGTATCGCTCGATGTCGGTGACGACGGGTCACCAATCGCCAGCAGGGCCTCCCGCACTGGCGCCACGGCCGACACCAAAAGCGCCGTCGGTAACCGCTGGACGCTCTGTTGCCACACAGTACTCGCTTGATCGACAACAAAGCGGTCTGGATCGGCGAGCGCATTCGTCAGCAGCTCGTACATTTGACAGATACGTGCGCTGTTCAACGAAACAATCTGGTTGCCAGAATCCACCGATGCATTCGTGTCTCTACCAAAGACAAACCGCAGGAGACTGATTGCGCGCCGTCGTTTGATGGGATCCGAAGCACCCAGATACTCCAGTGCGAGTGGAAGCACCGCAGCTGGAAGGTGCTCGGCGAGCGCCATCGCAACCCTGGTGGCCAAACTCGACCCAAACACAGAGTCTAGGGCCTCATCTGGAGCGGTAGCAGCTTCTTCGGCCGGCGGGAGTTCGAAAAGACGAGCAAGAATGAGTGGTACCAGAGTTGGCGCCAGCCCCGTATCAACCAGAGATACGATGGTCCCGAGTGCTTGCCAGCGTCCAGACTCGAGCCACCACGGCAGCAGACGATGTTGCAGTCGCTCGCCAACAGCGCGTAGGGTCAGGGCTTGCGTGAGCCCCCTGGCAGCGCGTCGTCTGCCGCAAGTTGCGATTCCATTCGCGCCCGCAGCGACCAACAGAGTGTCCATGCCTGACGTCTTGTGGACGGTGGAGGATTCGGCTTCAAAGCGTTCCCATAGTGGCTGAACCACTTCAGCGACAATAACCTGCTCTCCGAGGACGGGCAGCAGCAGTGCCAGTAATGCACCACCTGCATGCCGCACTGCCTCGAGTTCTTCTTCGTCTCGTTCCAGACACTGTCGCGCAGCGTTCAGCAGGTATGGTCGGGCCACCTGTTCACGTACTGCGTGTGGTAGCGCCTGACCAATCTGTTCCAAAGCCTTTGCGGCTGCGGTTAGCACACTCCGTCCCGTGCGCGGCTCCGTCGTTACCGACCAGGGTTTGGAGCTCCGAAATCACCTCAGCTGCGACATCTGCACCAAGCTTGCTGCACAAGTCCTCAAGTGCTCCCTGGGTTGCGAGAACCAAATCTCCATCGACTGAAGCGTCGGTAGCATTGTCTAGTCCGCGGAGACAGGCAAGTGCCTCTTTCCGTACCTGTGGGGCCAAGACATGGAGCGTCCGAGCCGCGTTTGGCACCCATTTTTTCCAAAGTGTACTTGCATGGCTCTGAATGGATGCGCTCAGATCGAAGCGCAGTATGTACAGACGCGCCAGAAATATCGGGCGAAACTGGTAAAGTACTTCGCCTGGATCCGCAAAGGCCAATCCGTCCGAGGCGTCGGCACGCGCTGGACCGCGACCAGTCTCCATCAGCGGTGCTAAAATCAACCGTTCGTCTCCTCTTGATTCCTGGGACATGGGTGCGTTGAGCGTCGTCCCTGCACCCGATGCACCGGACAATGGGTCCGACAACTCCTGTCGACGCAATGCTGACTCGCCCAGCTGGATACAGGCCAGGCGTACCCGCCAATGTCTTGCAACAAGACCTTCTTCAAGCGCCTGCCAGCACGGTGCTGCAAACCAGCACTGTAGGAGATCTGTCTGCGCTGGCGCTCCATTGGCTCGGTCGCGTCGCTCACTGGACGGCACTCCTGTTCGCGAGACAACTTCCATCCCATTCCGTGCCGCACAAGTCCGATGAATCTGCCGTTTGGAGGCATCGATAAGGGCTTCACCAGCACCTAATGCAGCCTGGCGGACAGCATCCTGCACATCCCGTGACGCGTCGAGTACAGCTTGCCACAGTGATTTGTGTTCGTACAACGGAATCTCGTGGCGAGCTAGCGAACCAACGACTAGGAGGGCACTCTCCCGGGATACACTGGAGCTTGTCTCTAAACCAGCGCTCGGTTCAAGCACATCCCAGATCAAGGTTCTCAAGAGGCGGTCGATCGCTGGATCGATTTCGCCATACGGTGTTGTGGGCGTCTCCGCTCGCGTTCGCTGCCAATGCAAACTGGCCAGACTCGCAATCGCCTCGGCCGCACCACTCCGCTCGGTAGGACCATTACGTTCCGCAAACAGCTCTACGATGAGACGATTCCAGAGTTCCATCGACAATTGCGATTCATCAGCTGTGTTCATGTTGGTCGATGCAGGTGCCGCCAATGACCAAAGCGACGTCTCCGCTGGGTGTCCTGACACCGAGCTTGCTGACCAGCTCGACCCGTTCGTGAATTTGTTTTCGCTCGGCAAGGACGACCAGAACCTCTCCATTGAATTGGAAAGCAGAGGACGCATGAGCTCCCGCAGGACCAATGCAGCTCGATAGCGATGCTCGGGTATCGAGTCACGTAGGATCATAGACACCAGATCCTCCTTGAGTCGAGCAAGGATCAACGAGCCTGGCGGTATTCCTGGAACCGCCGTTGGGCGATCGAGGCCGCGATCTCTAGTTCGAGTCCGTTCAAGTAAAACAGCAAGTGCCTCCTGACGTACAGCGAGCTGGCGATGCGACAGCGCACGGCGCAACAAAGGCAGCAGAAGCGCATCCAATAGCTGCGTGGACGTGTTTCCCACATCCCCAATGACCAAAAGCGTCTGCTGGAGACTTTGACGCAGCTCATGCAAGACCGGAAGCAGGTGTTGCTCCGGTTGTCCTAGCGCTTGAACAAGGCGTTTGGATAGAGATCGCGCCAATGCGATCTGGTCGGCGGCTGCCTCGACGTCATCCGCCGCCGCAGTGTATGCCGGCTGGGTCGCCAACTCGGCCATCTGCGACAACGCCTGTGCCGCAGTCTCTTGCACCCGTGGATGCACGTCCGTTAGCGCTGATACCAGCCGCGGAACAATCTCTGGCAAAGCGCGGGCGAGTTGCTCGGGGCCCATGTTCGCCATGCTCCCCAGCATGTCCAGCGATGCCATGCGAGTTCGCCAAGAGGTGCTACCGTTATCGAGCTGCTCCAAAAGTGAATGCAGCACGGTCGGCATCTCTGCAGCACTAAGGTAGCGCATGAGCGCACGGGCCGCATCAGCACTGGACTGGCGAACGCTTGTCATGTTATCACCGGAAGCCTGCAATAGCAAGGGCAGCATCTGGACACCAATAGGCTCGTACGCGGATTGAAGACGCAGAGCAAGCGCCTCCAGGAGAGCAAGCGCCCCCAGTCTCGCCTCCAGCGGGGCATTCCGATCGCTCAAAATATCGGTGACTCGTTGAGCGGCGACAGAACCATTCCAGACAGATGCACCTCCAATTGCGTACAGTGCTGCTGCCCAGAGAAGCGCTGCTCCACGGCGCTGCCCATATTCACTGGAACCGAGGGCAATGTTCAACCAGTTATCCAGGCGCTCCTCGACAGCCTTCGGGTCTACCTGATTCCATCTCGGAATCAGTTGTACGAGTACATCTGCAGCGGCTTGTTGCACATCGGCGGCCGGTGTTGCGAGCGCCATCCGAACCAACCGATCCGCGGCTTGGCAGAGAACAGCCAGCTCATTGCTCGGAATGTGCAGTGCCAACGCTCCCAGAACAAGAATAAGACTCTCTTGACGGATGTCTTGCAATGATACCTCGAGATCGTCGGGCGGATTCTCTAGCGCACTTGTAAGCAGGCTTAGGAGTACCGGCACCGCTGCGGACCCCTGATATTCAATGAAACAGACTGCCGCTCGTCGAAGACGTTGACGAATGACCGTGTCGGCGCATGTCCATCCGCGGGCGCAGAAGAACGCAAAAATCATGGGCGAGAGCTCGACAGTGACGAGCCGCTCGCCCCTCTGAGCCAGTGCCAGAAGCACGTGCGACAAGCCGTCGGCCCAGTCCAGATCTGGCGTTGTCGTTGCCGAATCAGACTGGCGCACGTAACTACCCTCGTTTGCTGTTTTCGTGTCGAGCCCGGTGAATTTCGGAAACCGCGCAAACCAGACTGGAAGCCATTGGCGTAGCATTGATGCAGAGTCCGGAGCTTTCGCTACTGCTTCCGCGATCGCTTCAGCGGCAGCCTGTCGAATCGGTGCGTAAACATGGCCCAGCCACGACGCTAGACGAGCGATGTCATGGACCGGTTTCTGGATCAGTTGACGCGCATTGGCGGCCACATCCCGGTTTCGATCGTGACATGCTAGCGTCAGGGCCAGGCACCACACTGTGCTCTGCCCGAGCCAAGACGGAGGCATCTGCCGAGCCACGCACACACCCGTCTGACGAATGGATGCGTCCATGGATATCAAAGCGGGCACAAGCTCCAGCAGCGATCGATGGACGAGCACGTCTGGCTCCAGCCACGGAAAGGGAAGCAGGCGACACAACACATGCTGCCAGTGCCAGAAAAGGGCGCTCGTCTGTTCCACCAACGCAGGGGTAGTGCTCCGTCGCCCCTGGCGCGCCCTCGATGCCAGTTCGCGGAGATGCTCCAACAGCCTGTTTTCAGTCTCCATGGGGAGGGCCTCAAGCACCTGCCCAGCAGGCGTTGCGCCCGACTGTCCTGATTCAGTAAGCTGGGAACGCTGCCGGCGATGCCAGCAATGACTTAGTTGTAAGAGCATCGTTTCCACTACTTCATAGGTGTCGCTACTCACTTCTAGTCGCGCGCGACGGCCGGGCAAGAAAGACGCCAGCACGCTCTGCATGAACGATCGCCATGCGCACCCGATAAACCGATCATCATCTGGATACTGTTTGATCTGCTCCACGACAAAGCCATAGAGCGGTACAAGTACGGAGAGTGCATG
The DNA here is from genome assembly GCA_013995675.1 of Cyanidiococcus yangmingshanensis. NCBI lineage: Eukaryota > Rhodophyta > Bangiophyceae > Cyanidiales > Cyanidiaceae > Cyanidiococcus > Cyanidiococcus yangmingshanensis. The sequence goes on along the minus strand of VWRR01000014.1, from coordinate 352,451 downwards.
CCATCGAGTCTCGGGGTCGAATGCGACGCTCTCGGCCAGCAAGAGCCAGGGTGCTAGCGATAAGGGTGAGCTTTTGAAAGGCAACTGGCCGTCCGACCGCTCCAGTCTCCATCGTCCGGATCTGATTCCGAATGAAGCTCAGCTTGAATTGCCCCAGAGTACCGCACTCATTCGGCTGGGGGTCGAACTGATCAAGCCAGTCGCACCGACTCGCGCTCAGCAAACCAGCCAGCGAGCGCATCTGCGTGCCGGAATCAAGCTCATCCGCAGCGTCGGCCGATGCAACGGTCATCGTTTGGGCGAGCTTCAGTAACGCCCTCCAGATCTCCCGGCCACGCAGCCAACGCATATGTTCGGCTAGCCGATGTACTGCTTCCATGGAACCGAGCAAGAGGCCACACAAAGATCGATTGGCGGTGTCCAGTTGGGCGGAAGCCAACCGTTCACACCATCCTGCCCAGATACCTGCCAACGCGAGATGCAAACGATGTTGTTGCCCTTTCAGCAATTCGTATCGAGCTTTCCGCCCCTGGTACACCAGCAGTTGCTCCTCATAGAGTCGTCGTGCTGCCTGATAGCGATCGCGCTCGGCTTGCTGCATTTGCCGGCTTCGACTATTCAAGGCTATCTCCGATAACGCGCGCTCCTTCTGGGAGCTCCGTGTTGGCTCGGACGGAGCCGTCGGTGCCTCTGGCACTTCCAATTCGCGGACCAGTTGAAGGTCATCTCGAGTCCAATCTGTTCGCCAGATTTCCTCCGAGAACCGGTAAAATAAGCCTTAAAAACACGGTTTCCGATAAGCTCTCTAACGCATGACCGGTGATTCCGTTTGTCTTCGGGCCAGATGCGGGCCCAGGTCACAACGGCCTTTCGGAGTAGCGCCACGGCATCGACGTGCAACGCGACTCGAGTCGTGGATTTCGAGTCCACCGAATCAACGATTGCAAGCATCTCCGCGATCAAGTCGACCAGCGAGTGACCCGGCGCATGCAGGCGCAGCGCCGCACGAAACCGACGAACTGCTCGCTCGGACCCCAGTGGATGCACACACAGCAACGCTGCATTCGCCCAAGTCGATAATGACGCAGTAGCGAGCGGCATCGATGCAATCAACGCCTCGACATATCGACGGAGACGCCTCAACCAGTGCCGAGAGGTCGTTGCAACAGGCCGAGCGAACGAACCTGATCCATCAACCCCATCCGCATAACGAGGCACCGAGCGAGAAACTTGTTCAAGTTGCTCAAGAATACCTGGAAGCACCGTCGTTCGCATCACTAGCCAAAGGTCATCCACCGCAGATGGCGAGTCAGTCGCTTGCAGTTGCTGCCGCGCATTCTTCGCAAGTAACTGAACGCTTCGCCACCGCTCTCTACGATCGTCATCACGAGGTAGCGCTAGCGCCTCTTGAACTGACTTTTTTCTCTCCTCGATAAAACATTCCAAGTCCAGCGTAGAGAACGCCAACCAAGCTTCTGCACACTGCATGACGTCCTGCAGTCGTCGATGCGTGTCGCACGCACCAACGGTACAGCACGCATGCCGCGTTGATGCATGCATGGGACACGTCATCGGCATCGCAGGCGTCGAGTGGACACGTCACCAGCGCCAGGACTCCATCCTGGCCACGACTGATGGCCGACGGGGTGCTGTCCATGCGCAGCGATCGACGCGCCTGACGCATCCACGCGATGGTCTGATCCAGTGGCAGTCCCTGGGTACGGTGCGGCGCCGCGCTCGGTGTCTCCTGGGCATCTCGTGAAGATTGGCTTCTTTCTGTCGCGATGGAGAGCGCATGAGCACATAGAGCCAAAGCAGGCTGTTTCTGTTGACACCACTGCGCAATCAGGCGCCATTTTGTGATCGTCTCTTGGATGATGCTAGGCGCTGGCTCTGTTTCGACGTTCCTATCAGGAGCCGCCGCCGCCGCAGGGCTAGGCACAGCGTGCTGAGACAGTATCGCTGCGTCCACGCTGGTCCATGCCAGCAGCTCTGCAGCAAGCCACGGTAATGACAGTGTGGCGTGGGCGCTCTCTATCTGACGAATGAGTTCTGCAGCCTCATTCCGTGCGTGATGAAGCTTTCGCCGGAGCGATTCGTCGATGGCGCTCCGTGGAGCGCCAAAAATCACATACGAGGCCAGACATCGAACTGCAGTGACACGAATTTTCCGATCTGTCTCTGACAAGAGCCACTCAAGGAGCGTTTCGATTGTCTCCTTGATCAAGAGCGTCTGAGTGGTCAGATCGACCGTTTGTGCCTCTACCCGAACCAGTAATCTTAAGGCACAAATGACGCTTTGGGCATGCGCACCATGAGTGCTTTTCAGTCGCTCCAAGAATACCGCATGCCATTTCTTTCGTTTGCATGATACAGCAGGTGTGCTATTCGCCAAGAATTGCAGAGCGCAACGAACGATTCGGACAGCAGCACGTTGTACGGCAATCGACTCGCTTTGAAACGCTCGTGGAAGTACCCCGAGTATGTGCTTCTCCAACAATTCACTCATTACAGCGTTCCATGCAACAAGTCGGTCCTCTGAATGTTCAGTTCCATGTTTCCGATTCAATGGTGCACATTCCATACTTTGAAGCAACAGCATGAGCGCACACCAGGACTGGGCTGGAGTACGCATCAAAGACCGCGATACTGTTTGGCCCAGGGTTTGCCAGGTGTCAGGACCCAGCGCTGGTAGGGACATGACTAAGCCACCAGACGCTTTGCTGGAGCAAATGACTCCATCGTCGCCAGCCTCGTCGATCAAACTTGAGGCTGAAGAGCTCTGTGAAGATGCCATTCGCCACTGGGGCAAGCACTGAACTTATCCATTCGCGAGCGCTTTCAAGTCTCAAAGTCACAATGATCAGACGAGGTCGGGCCCAGCAGCGCTCGTGTCAAAAGCAACGACACTTCAACGAGTGCATCGCCGCTCGACAAGTGAGGTCGCGCTTCGACGAGCGCCTTCAGCAGTGCAGCCTGTTGCCCGCTATCCAGTCGTAACCAGTTTTTCGCTTGCAGCTGACGGAGCACAGCAGCGTGTAACCACTTCACTTGGGCAACTCGACACCGACGACCGTGAAATCGGTCCAGCTCATCACAAACGTGACGCAGCACAGCCGCCGCTCGATCACCGTCATCTTTGCCGCAATCTTTGCTTGAAGGCAATAACTGAAGCTCGAGCCAGCCGTTAAGTTCCTCTGCGATCCTTGTTGCCGGTGCCGCTGCCATGATCGTCGAAACCGATCCGTTCAAACCCCGAAATACGAAACCTATACCGGCCCACTCTTTATCAAGGAATCGGAAAAAAACTCGGCCCGGGCAGCACGGAGGCACGGGCATCAAGCTGTGTTTGATCGGGCCGTTTTGCGGGCATGCGGTGTTGTCGATAAAGTTGCGTCGGTACTGGTCGCGGCCTGTTTGATAGCGGTTTCGGAAACCATGCATTTTGTCTGTCGAGCTGATTTGGCACCAAAAGTGGTCCAGTATACTCTGTTATCGAATCGTTGGTGGGCGCCAAATGATTGAAGGATACAGGTACTTTGGAAGGAGAATGATGCGCAGTGTGGACCGAGACGTTTAGCGCTTGAGCACGACGATGCCCTCATGTGTGAGCCGATGCCTATCGAAACCAACGGATGAATAAACTGCATCCATAGAATTCGTTCAAAAAAACTATTCAGGAGATTGAAGGACGAGGAACGAACTGCGAGGAGATCGGGCACACCGACGCCGGTCGCAGAATGCAGGTCACAGACGCTCTCTCCTGGACGACACCCTCAGAGATCGAGTTTCTGCTCCTCCAGAAGATGAGAAAGAATCTATGTGTTGTTTCGTCGTTACCTTAACAAGCAGTTCATGCGCTCACGTGCCGAGTATGCTCGTTCCATGAACATACCAGTTGAGGTTTATCCAGAATGCGAGTGATCGCGAGGACAGCAATCCATGCTCCCCAAGACATCATACGTGTCCATCACTCGTGCATCGTCATGAAGGTATGGACATCACATTCCTCCAGAAGTGTCCATCGCATTTTTGTCTATCATGCGTTTCAGAAATTCATTCTTTACACGTCGCAGACTCATGCTAGTGTTCATCATTCCGTTTTGGCTTCACTGGGTTGAACGCCCCCGTGACGATTTTCAGAGGTATCTTCTCGCATGCAATCCATTTCGATGCGGGAGTCGAATCAGACCACTCAAATACACGTACAGCGATCGTTACCATTTTGTTTGCGTTTCTGTCTATGAATGCTTCCTCGCAGCGGATAGAACTTTTATGAAACGGAATGATTAACGCATCGCTCGAGTCGTCCATGCATAGAGCCAATCAACGACGTTGATCGAGGATATGCCGCAAACGTCCGCGATCATGCGTCTTTTGCCAGGGAACGTTCAGCCAAACTACAGTACACCCCAACGAAATGCGCCTCTGTTCTGGGGTTCATCCTTCTCTTTCTCGTGATTGCTTTGCGCGACGCTCGTAGTCTCCAAAGGAGTGTTTGCTCCTCCAGTGCCTGTGCTAGGAGAAGGCAACGTGGTTTCGCACGCTCTCTTCGCGGAGATTGACGCCCCTCTTTCGTGCCATGTCATCGGCTGACCATGCCAAGAACGCGCATCTGTCTCCGCTACCATCGGAATGTATGTATAGAGATTGGTGGGTAGCGGCACGGGCGCCATCACCGCTTGCGTCTGAGGTACGGATTGGTCATAGAGCGAGCGATGCGACGGTTCCCGTCTCTGAATGGCATCCACCTGCGCTGACGATGACGGCAATGACGCATGCCCTATATCCCCGGTATTCTCTGGAATTGGACTGCGTCGAGCATAGTGCGCAACCAATTCATGGAGTTCATCAGGGACGGGTGCACAATCCAACGGATTTTCCTGGATCACTTCACAACGCAAAGAATCCTTTCTTGGGTCTGTATCAAGCTTTGGTATCGCATTGTCCTCGAACAGTTTGGCAAAACAAACGTTTCTCGTGTACGCATCTAGGATGCGCATCATCTCCGGATCTGGTGACTCCTCACCACTCATCGGCTTGGGTAATGGAACCGAGGTCAACGCGTTGACATGTTCAGTCTCGTGTGACGACAACGACGTCAATATCTGGCTGCTTGGCGGCGTTGGAATCGGATCCGATTGACTACGCGCTCTCTCGGGGATGTCGCTATGGCCAAACCATGCTTGCGCCCAACCTGAGGGAGACATACGCTCGTTCGAATGGTTCGTGAAAAAGCTCATGCGATCCCCACCGATACTTGTGGGGATCTCGTCTTGCCTATCGGCATCCGTTGGGAGCATTCTCGACGTATCTTCAGTTGCGAGTGCTGAACTCGCTGCCATGGATCCCGTGCTGGACGCTCGCGGCGTCGACCTCGGCTCGCTGAGCCAATCGACGGGCGGCAAGTACTCCACAGACGACACCTCAGGGCTGTCATTCGTTCTCCGTGAACGGCGCGTTGATCCACAGCTTTGACCTCGTTCACGTTTCTCCTGGGTGCCACCAGCGTGCTCAGGTCGCATGGATGTCCATGCCATCCGACGGGAGACGTCGTCAATCGGGTTGAGCGGAGGAAGCGACTTGTCCAAATCGATTCGACAAGGACCGCTGGGGTCATCTCCAGCGCGAGACGAACGCGAACACTCCCAAGACGTCCCGTATCGAATCGGCATAGGATTGACCAAGCCCAGTACCGGGTCCCCTTCCGGTGCGCTACTGAGCGAACCCTTGCAATGGAACGTCGCATGGTGCGACTCAAGATGTTGTCGTCTCTTGAATGCCGTACCACAAAGGTTGCATGCAAATTTTCTCATGTTCTGATGGACATCGCGCGCATGTCGTCGTAGATGCGACATGGTTGAGAAATCCCGCGAGCAACGTTGACAGATAAATCGTTTCCCGCTCGAGTTCCCTGTTTGCACCTGGTGTTCAGACTGTTCCGCAGCACCGCCCAGCGTTCCGGTATGTGCATTTGTTGCAAAGCTCGTGGAACTACTCGACATGGACAGATTGTCCTCGCAAGACTCGTCTCGACTAGGGCGAGCACACTGTTCGGCTGTCTCGAGTTCCGCAACCGCAGAGGCCCTCGAGGCCGCCGGCAAGCACTCTGATTTTCCAAGCTCAGGCTCCGTTCCGCTCTTCAATCCCTGTGGCGATAAGCATAGATTCAATGAAGGCAACGCATCAAAGTGCGCCGGTGGACTTGAACCCAGTAAGAAGGCCATTGGTTCCCACGAAGACGGCGTTGCACCTGTTCCGTGCGCCTCAGTGGCCTCGTCACCACGTTCTCGTTCCATCGGCAAACAATCCAACAGCACAGCAACGGAAAACCAGCCGTCCCCAGGCAAAAATCCAAATATTGACGGAAAAATAACCCGGTATAGTCCTCGTTGCGTTGCTATAGGTATCGGCTTTCACAGTACACGTTTCCGTGCGTAGCGATTGCACGCTCGCTGCGATTGCACGCGGTCGCACGCGTGCCGACGGGGACATGGCTGACGCCGCCGACGTGTCCCGTAGCGACCTTCGATCCGGCATTCTGTAGACAGTTCGATCCGTGGCATGTCCGCGTTCCGTGACGTGATGGTTCGCTGCAGGCTGGTTTACGCGATGGGATGATCGCCGATGTTTCGTCGCTCGAGAGACCCTGCATTGCTTCAGATCACGATACGAATCATCGGACTCAAGCCGTCAATCGTAGGTGAGCGCGGCGAGCGTCACCATTTGGTTTCAAAACAGACGATGGGTATCGCCTCATCGAACTAGGTTTCCAATTTCCCGCCGGAAAGCTCGCTGCTGGAATCTGTGCCTCGCGTGTGCTTGCCGACGCATCGCTGGAGCGCGCACGCATGTTCGGCCAGATCGGCACGAGCTCCGCTGGCCAACGGCCAGATTGATACTTGATGGTTGATTTCTGTACAATAAGGTCTAGTGGCAGCGCGGTCTCGCATCTGACCCGACGAGCGCGACTCGCGAGGCTGTATTGTCGCGTTTTATTCATTCATTTCCAGAGATGGGATCTTCACCTGGACGGCATCATGCGTAGGCGCGCTGAGTACCCACGAATGTGGATGCGGGGCACGCGTTTCTCAGCAGTACCAACGAGACTCGTCCAAGTGGCTCCTCGCTGTCTACGTGCTTGAATGCACGTCGGTATTTGGAGCCCTATTCGTCGTAAAGGCTTCACGATCCGCACACCGCTGGCGTTTACGTCACTACTGGCATCGTTTGCGAACCGCCGTGGCGTGTGCGTCTCGGAGAAAAGAGCGCGGACGTGCGTACCCGGTTCGCAGTACAAGCGTATTGTGCGATTGATGCACGCTCGATCAACTGCCAGAATGACCACCAGAGAAGGACATCCTGAATGCATTTTCTGTAAAATAATTCGCGGTGAGTTGCCAAGCTACAATATATACTCGGACGAGACTTGTGTCGCTTTTCTAGACTTGTTTCCAGCCACAGCAGGTCATACTTTGCTCGTACCGCGAGCACATCACGAACTCATCGATACCATGTCACCGGATCAAGTTGCAGCGCTGTTTGCTCGTGTTCCCGACCTAGGGAAGGCCGTGAAATCTGTAGCGGGTGCTGTGTCATACAACCTCCTTGTGAACAATGGACGGGAGGCAGGCCAGGTTGTGCCACACGTGCACATCCACATCATTCCGCGCAAGCCTGGCGATGGTTTGATTCGGCACCCTGGTGGCGGACCTCGGCTTGATCCAGAGAGCGCGGAGCCGCTGGTGCGAGCCCTCAAACAGAAGCTCGCGCACGGTAGTGCCAATTAGATAGGATTGCATTTTACAGCTGAGGATTAGGTACCGACTCGGCGCACCGGATGATTCCGAGTGGCTGATATCTCGCAGATGACCTGGAGGCCGCTTCCACATTCTGTAACCAACTTGAGGCTTGCAGGTAAACGACTGTGAAATCAAGAAAGAACTCAAATCGATGCGTCGTTATCGCGGCCAATGGTCGACCTCTGGTGAATGGAGGCCTCGCACCAATGCTATCCTTTGTTACGCCGTCATGTGTACGTCTTTCGGATTGGGGCAAACCCAAGGCCGGAACGTTGTGCCAGAAGGCGTTGCTGAGTGCTGCGCCCTGGAAACCAATGGCTTCGTCGAGACGGCGCTCTGGCGAAAACAGCTGTACCGCTCTGGCTGGACGATTGTAGGCCTAGGGCGACTTGGAGCTTATCTGCACTGGGCGTCATGATTGATACACAGAGGCGAAATAACCCACAAAATATCCCCATTGCGGTTTGAACGGTTTCCTTGAGGCCGCGAGCTTGTCCAGACGGATTTGTACGTCATGAGATGCAAAGGGCTCCCCATGAGCTCAGCGTTGCTGCACGCTCGCTCTCGACCAGAGACTAAAGCTTTTTAGACGAGCCCGACCTGCTCTGTGCTCATGATGGCGTCGTACACGGAGCGTGCCACAACAGCTGGACGTTCGCTCACGAATCTGGCTGCAGTGCTCGCCTCCTTTGATCAGGCACGACTAATCCGACTCTTATAACAAGGCGTACCAAGTGCTGCGTTGGCGAGCACTGACACCAATCACCATCTCATACTAAATGAATTTGCACGAGGATTGCGGAAAATCTTGACACATTGTTGCATGCTTCTCGCAAAGGTCTATAAATATGGTCATCCTGGGGAACGGAATCGTCGAATACCATGGTTCAGTGCGACCGTAGCGCCTATCGCACTGTAGATCGCGCTACAGCGCTGGCTTCAACAAGACTCTGAAAGACGAGGCATCCGGATTCAAGGACGCCTCCGCGATCTTCTATGCGTTCGAGCTTTCTGCATGCTTTCAGAATGAACAGAATCTGACGCACCCTCCATCGAACAGACGCAGGCGAGCAGGGCGCCATAGGCGAATCTTTCCGCGCCCAGAACGAGCACTTCGACCGTTCATTACAGTCAAGAGGGAGACGCTAGACCATTGCTATCGACAGCATCATAAAAGGTGTCTTCACGATTCATCATCGTCTCGGGAGCGTCAAGAGGCCAATTCAGCGATACCCACTTGCCGTGCTTTGTCGAAGCATCCATATGCTCATTTACTGATCCACCCAGGCCGGGAAACAGTTCCGCCAATGATTTCTTGTCATCGTCCCAGGCGGGACACCATTCGTTCCACCATTGCTTCTCCCGAGCAAGCTGCTTGTCGCGAACTTCTGCCAGCTCTTTGGCAAGCCACTGACACAGTTCAGTCGGAAAGATCCGTGCGAACAACTTGTCTGCATGCATACGACGAACAAACACGATTTTCTTGCATGTCTGTCGATCAATAAACGGTTTCAAAGCCAACCACAATCCTCGGAAAATAATCGGAGCATCGTGGATGATCGCAAGCTGCAATCGTTCTGGGTACTGGTCACTAAAGAGCGCCAGACTCGCTCGCCCAACTCCCGGGCTCAGATGACGGGGATGAAATCCAGCAAAGTCCAGCACCCATACATAAGTCTCCGGAAACGGGTCTTGGTCCGGCCAACGAGCGTGAACACCGACTGCGCGTTCGATATCAGCCGTTAAATGATCAATGTTGTCGGCAGGGACGTAGTTCTCGACGCCGACGAAGGTTGAGAACATGACCGGCTGGCCGGTTAGCGTCCGACCAACTCGACGGAAAGTATGCGATCGAGGGTTCTGCTTACAAGCTCGGCAGAAACGCTGCTCGGGATGGAACTCCAAACGCCACTGAATGGAGCGGCGAATCATTTCAAACGCTCGTTCGAGGTTGTGATTTCTAGCTCGCAAGTATCGTCGCAAACAACGATCAGTTGCCCATCGTTGAATAATGGGATCGTTCAAAAGATTCTCCTTTTCGAGACGCTCTCTGAGGAGCTGTACCTGATTCCACTCACTACTGGTCGGGCGATGCAGTGGCACAGACGACTGGACGAGGTGATCAGCGTCGAACGAGCCCTCCGAAATCTGAGTCATGAGCGTGCCACAACGGTTTGGATAAACCCCCAACAAGCTAGAGATAGTGTTCTCAGCCCCAAACTATCCGAACGGATCACGGAATGGGCGTCTCAGAGCGAACGTTGTAAGAGAAAACGGGTCACCACCAGTGGTGGCTTCACGAACGGATGATTTCGATCCACCCCATCGATGTCGCGCGATGTGCGCGCGAACGACAGCCATGCGACGAGACGATTCGGAGGCCTCGATACCATCCAAATCTATTTCTATGTTTGTCATTGCACGAGTTTGGGTATTCAGCGAATCATTAGCGAGATAGGTTATCGAAGCTACTTGTATCCCCAACACGTTGCCGTGAACATGTGCATGAGACACGAGGAACGAGCGCTAGGCTCTCGCAGAGGTTCCATCGTACCACGACGAACAGTATCTCCCAACACCTTCGTTTCCGTGCTCTAGACTTGGGTTCTGGTTCTAGGTTGCGCGTCCACGGACGGTTGCGTTCGAGTATGGTATACTGGCACATACTATCTGTCGAGATGCTGATAAGACGGGTGCAGCCCTACGGCCGGCGCGGCGAAAGCGAAAATGTTCACGATGAAAACTTTTCCGGGTATTGGCCTATCGACCGGCACACTTTTATGGGTATCACCGCCCAAAGCGCCACCAAAAAACAGTCTGCAATACTCAAGGCACTCTTTGGTCTCGATAGATGGTACGCGAAAGATATCGATGGATTTCGGAAAATCGATCTGTTGATAGACCCTAGGTATAGAGAAATTCGTAAAAATAATAGATAGCGAATGTCGGCAGTCGTTGCTTTGACTCGTCCTCGTTCAGCGTAGGTGTTCGAAGACTCGCTCGAGAGAGCGGATCCGTTGTCGAGTTCTTTCCGCAAGGAACGACGGAGATCCCACGTTTTTCTCATAGGGATTTTTCTTCTGATACTGGAAGAGCGGGAAGGGAGCATATAAGCATCTTGTTCGGTCATCATATGTACCTGTCTGCTGATGCTCCTTTTCAGGACGCCAGTGAAAAAACGGACTGTTCCACGAAATTTTGAAAAACATTCTTACCACAAAATAGGTCTTCCATGCGAAGCACGAACTCGACCCGATCGCCAAATATTCACCGAATCCTTCGTCAACGTCTCTGAACAAGTCGTGCTGGAATCGGATGTATCGATCGACATCTCTGACCAACAAGGCTGCCACGGCACTTTACTTCCCGTTTCGTTACCATGTTCCGTCTTCCAAGCATATCCATTGGGAGCGACACCGCTCAAAGATTCCGTGGCGTTCGTGCGGCCTCTGTAGCTCATGCCCAGAGATAAAGCGCTGGGGTACGGCTCTCGCCATCGAGTCTGGGAACCGAGCATGGAACGATTGTCCGCGTCTTGCCCGATGGAATAGCGACCCACATGGTCGGAGTTCTATTCGACCGTGACAAGTCGCAACAGAGAGCGACTACCTGTCATTCACCTCAGGACAGGGTGACGGCGGCTCGATTCATGGCCCCGTGGTGTTCGCCAAAACGTCGCCATCGTGAAACGTGATGCATCCATCGGCAAGGCTGCTCGTAAAGGAACAGCATCCGTAACAGGCTACGACCGCTCTACCGACAAGACCATATCCCTGCTTACAGCGATCGGCCTTTGAACTTTACAGGTCATGAACGTCCCCAAAGTGCATCCCGACGCGACCATCATCCCACTTTACTGGCAATCATAAAGTTTCTTCTCCGACAAGCGCTTTGCGTGAAGCGTCGAAACGGGCTGTGAACGCCTCATAATCACTATCGCGAGGGATTGCCTGCCTGCCGTCCGCAGCTACAAGTATTCTACGTCGCGTAGCAGCCAAAATCCAGCAACGCTCTCATCTTCTGGATGCCTCTGAACGGCAAGAAAGTGTAACCCGTGGGTCTCCCTCTTGGCCTGGTTAAACGCTCGAGCTTCTGTCTCTAAACTCGGCTGAATGCGGGCAAACAGATACGCTACGTCGAGTCCACATTCCAGATAGACTTCTCGTCGTTGATCGTCGGCTGTAATGTACGCAAGCTCCGTTCCACTGAACCATGCAGCGAGCGGAAGCGATCTGCGACTGTAGACCACAATTCCCGGGACAAGGGCATCGGGGTCCGGCGCGGCTATGTTCAGTGCCGCGCCTTGTTGCGCAACCAGCTCTGCAGGGGCCCTCATTTGAAGCTCCAAATCCATACTCTTTTCCGATAGCGAGATCGGACAAAGTTCGCCGAAAGGAGTTGCCGATAGCGCGGCCACATCCTTCATCGGCACGTTGACGAATGCGAAGCGATCTCCCTGAAGCTCATCGGGCAAACGCTTGGGAACTTTGAGATCCACCGGACCTTTTAACATGCTTCCAATACTCTCCGAGAGCGCACCGTCGACGCGTTGGCCCCGAACGCCAGCACCGATAGGAGCACCCTCGTACCCAGGCATCTGGGGATAGACGTACCGCTCTCGGAAGGCGAGGGTCAGGAACAGCGCATAGGTTCGGCGACTCGGTCGTGCTTGTACACCAGAAAGATTCTGCAGGGCTATTTGAATCATGTTTCGCATTTGCGCTCGAAAGAAGCGAACAATTCGTGGTTTGACGCTGGACTCGGCAATGAGGGCTTCCAACGCCCGACGGAGCTCTCTCGAATTGACCATATTGTTGGGAAAAGCCTCGACGTGCACAAAGCTTCCGTTTCGATCGCAAACGATGAGTTCCCATAAACGCTTGCCGTCCGCGCCAGTCACTGGACGAGAGTAAAAGTCTAACTCCCATATGTCAGAGACAGCATTCGAAGCCAGTGGCAGGAGACTGCTCGGTGTCACTGCAACGTCGTCCTGTTGTCGTTCGTCACGTTTCGCCAGTGCAGCAAGCCTGAAACGCTGCCGCCCCCCGACACGAAGAGTCCTTCCTCGAAGAAGTGATCGTGGTGGCTGGGGCTGCAGTCGTGGTCCTCTCGAACCCACGCTGGGGAGATGCTGTGGACGCCGCCTCGACCCGGCGCTCAAGCAGCTGACTTCCCTCACTCCGAGAAGGAAGTTCAACGACATGACCGAGTGCAAAGCCAACAATGTTCTTCACTTGGGTAAGGAGGCTTTAGAGACCCGGTGGAAAAAGCTCTGGTGCCCAGCGCGACGCCAAACTTCAACTGAGTCTAGAACTCGTTGCAACGCTGGCGTGTCGTTCAGGCTGGCGTCCGCGTTCAGTGCCTCGGCGGATGGTAGACTCATTTGTTGCGGCGCTTGAGTTACGTCTGTCTATCTAGGCAACTGCTGGGTTGAAGAAGCTCTGATGGACAGTGGAACGGTGCTTGATGAGCGGCGAAGAAGTTGATTGTGTTCATCAGGAGCGTTTTAGACTCTTAGAGTCTGTCGATGGGACCGCAGCCTCCTCCCGAGGGGGAGACGACGAACTCAACTGGACGGGCGAGGGCGGTGGAGCTGCGGCGTCAGCGACTCTTAGAGCATCACCGCAACCTTCATCATCCAGCCCGAACGCAACTCGATTGGAGTTCGCTGATGAATACGAACTTTTGGCGCCGCTAGGCGAAGGCAGCTACGGCACAGTCTGGGGAGCCGTCGCCAAGCGCAGCGGAGAAACCGTGGCTATCAAGCGCCTGTATCGCCAACCGTTCTCAGCGAGTCATGAACTAGAGCGCTGGCGTCGTTGGGCAGCGCCGTCACCGCAAAGCGGCCCTCCAGACTGTGCTGAGCGTGAACGACAACTGGTTTTGTCGATTCCGCCCCACCCTAACTTGGTTCGCTGCGATGCCTGTTTGCCTTGGGTCTTGAGCGACGGCTCAGAGGTGGCATCGCCCCAAGAAACTAATGGCTCCCGACTTGGCGCTTATCATGGAGCGGGGCTATTCGCTTTCGAGTCTCTTCTGCTTCAACGGACGATTTATTCGGAGCGCCTTTGGTTGCGACTCATTCAAGTCGTGGGGAAGGCGCTCTTCGAAGCGCTCGCGCACCTTCATGCTCACGGCGTCGTGCACCGAGACGTTCGACTGGATCACGTTTTGGTTCGTTGTCCACCAGATACACTCTGGACAGCACTTGAAGCTGGTTCTGTCCCTGGCCCTGAACATTTCTTCTTGTGTGATTTCTCTCTGACGCGAAGGTGTTGTGCGAACGCGGCTGGCGACGGTGCCGAATCACCCACATTGCCTTACGCGCCTATTCGGCCTCCAGAGGTATTTTTTGGAGATACAAGGCGACTTCCTTCCGGTGATATCTGGTCGGCCGGCTGTGTACTGCTTGAGCTGCTGCTCCGGCAGGCAGGTGAGCCGGTTTTCGACTGCGGTTGTGGCGCTGCAATGAGTGAACTGCGTTCGCTATCGGCAATTTTTGAACTTGTCGGCAGCCCTGATGATTCGTGGTTGACCTCGACCGACTCCTCTTCGATCTATGCATGGATCCAGCCGCCTCGTGGTCGTCAGAGTTTGCTTTCAAAACGAATCACGCAGTGCTGGGACGTAGACCAGGTGCAGGGCACGCTCGATGACGCGATTGACTTGATACAGCGTCTCCTGGAGTTCCGGGCGGAGCGCCGCCCGACAGCCGTTGAGGCGCTTCATCATCCATTTTTGCATGATTCAGGCAAGTGAACACTTCGTCGACGGACCGAAGCTTCGAGATGGAGCGACGCTTGATTGGATGTTTTCCGGTGCCCATGGAATGATGGTACTGGGCCCGGATGCGGTTGATATGGCCACTGCTGACCGAATGCGCTGGCCAATACCAACAATCCACTTGCGACATCTCGATCCGCACGCTGGGGTGATTTTGTGCAGCTAGACACGCCCGATATGGTTTGGGACCGAACCAAGCCTGTCCATGGGCGCTGTGTTGACATGAAAGTGAGTTATTCTCGCTAGCCGCAACCGCAATCGACAGCATCATCGAAAAACGGCTCGTGGAGAATCTTGCTATGCTACTGAGGGACTGCTGATCGACTGAACAGCAAACACGTCCTCAGTGGGTCATCTATCTGCCTAGAGAATCGTTCAAGTGCATGTAGCGCTACTGGCGAAGCAGCCAGCATGTAGGCGCACGAGACCAAGACTGACTCGCTCGTCGTTGAATGCGCATAACTTCAATCAATGAGATGTTTCACAAGAGACGGGTCCATGGCTGTTGCGTGCCAAGGAGATGCAGCACACTCGACGCGATTCTGCTCAGATACCGAAAATAAGCACACGGTATGGGTTTGCTCATTATACTGGAGGATAAGGCATTCTGGAGCCATTCGATAATCTCGTGCGTCACGACCGGATCGTTGGTTTCGCGAGTGATCAACGTCTGCAACGCTGACCGCGGCATTCCCCGGGGATTCCCAGCTAGCATCGACAGAATGCGTCGGAAGACATAGGCTTGTGCACTGGAAGCATCGGATTCGTCAGGAAGCGCTATGGAGTCGATTCCACCTGAGCGAGTCTCTCGTAACGTGTTTTGGAGCAAGCGCTCGAGTGCGACCAGAGCGAGGTCTCGCAGCGCAGTGATTTCCATCTCCAACTGGGAAGCAGCCTTTGCCAACCGCTCAATATTGCTGAATGTCGGTGATCCAGTCGACGCATGAACCGGATGTGTTGAGGAAGGACGCACTGCCTGGGGCTCCACTCGTGATGGAGACTCCCGCGCTGAAATCAAAAGTTTCTGCTCCGCGCAAGGTGCTGAAACGTGACGCTCGGCACCGTACTCCAGGGAAACTTTTTCCGGCGATGGTTTCGCGATTTCATCCGGAAATGGGCCCAAGCCATCCGCATCAGGGGCCGACAACAACATCGACTGATTCTCCTTCTCGAATGGGTCGGCATCTCGCATAGAAGCGATCCGTGCGCGTAGCTGCTCGACTTGCGCACGTCGGCGCTCCAAAGCGACCCGTAGAGCTGCTCGCTCATGTAAACGTGCTCGGACAATCATGGCCGCATGGGAGAGGAACGTATCTCGATAAAACACCAAGGCTTGCCGCTGCCGCTGGAGCACACGCAGCTCCGTTGGCGAGTCCCCTGAAAATTTCTGCTCGGTCGCCTTGACCGCAGCAGGCGACGGCGATGTGAACACTGGCCCAAGGTCCTGCACCGTTTCGTTGGAATGCTTCGTTGCCTCTGGGCAGATATCCTCGACGGACGCTTTCAACTGCACCCAGTCTGACCGGATGCTTTCAATCGCGCTCCGAATCGGACACCAAGGCACCTCTGAACCTCTGTCGACAGACCCCGTCTCGGCAGCGAGCGTCTCCTGACAGAGCCTCTCACACTGAGCCGCCAGAAACATCCATACCGCTTCCATTCTGGACCAGTCAAATTCTTCTGTCTTTGACTCGAGATCCGACACAATTGATTCTACTTGCTCAAACGAGATGTTCGCGTCAACCGTTCGTTCTTGTCCGGACGCATTTGGCGGTAACGACTCGGAGGAACGCCCTCGAACGAACACTTCGGAGTTCCCGGTCGATTCATTGTTCTTCAAAGCCGTCTCTTGACGACCTATGCGCTCGATAGGCCTACCAAAAGAGTCTATGAGTTTCATCCACTGTGGTGAAGGCGACCAAAACATGTTCACGCAACCGCTGAACAAGAAAACAACTCGTGCCGAGAAGCGGACCGCGCTGGGGATTCAAAAAACCAATCGATCGGCGGGCGTCGTGGCCAACGTCCCCTACTGGTGCCTATCGGGGGCGTTGGGATGGGCCTCTTCGACCTCTTCTGGCAACCGTAAATGCAAGAAAAGTGGTCGAGATGTGAATGGAATGAGTGAAGTGCTGTTTCAATGGATAATTTCCAAGTCGTTGGACTTTCTTCGAAAATTTAAAGGGCGCTCGTATGAGACGTATCTTGGTTCGGAGTAAATGTTTGGTCGCGCTGCTGGATTCGTTCGTGGGCTTGCGGCAAGCGCGTGGGTATACTTGTCGACGCAGTGTACGTGCATGGCCTCAAGTTTGTATGTTCTAGACAAAACATGATTGAGACTTGTTTAACCCCGTAATGATTTACGTGCTGGTGCGAGCTGCTGGACGTGTGCACGTGCGTAGGGCCCTGCCGCCTCTCGCAACAGCTGCATGGACACCTGATGCCTGGTCCGTGCGAGGCAGATATCGCCAACGGATTCGGCCACGAGTCATGGTGCAAAAGCTGGAATGGAGTTCGTCATAGATCAGGGTCTTTTGCAGCTTTGGGAATCCTTTTTGGTAGGGGGTACCTCAGAGGCGTTTCATCCTTTACGGTGTCTCTGACGGGTGGTTGCTTCGGCGATGGTGGCGACGCCAGCCCAGACGCCACGGACGTGACTGATCGGTCGAGACTCGACCTTGGTTCGAGGCCAAAGTGCTCGTCTTCTCAGCGGTAGCATTCGTTGCCGAGTGAGCGCGACGTCGCGTTACAAGCCCTTCCTTATCGGCTGCCTCTTGGGTGTTTTGCTGCGCACGAGGATCCGAGATCGTTGAACGAAGCGCATCTAGCGGTGTAAAGCGTCTCCAGGATCTGGCTTCAGACATGCTCCCAGACCGATTCGTAAGGCTTCTCCACTGATCTACAGAAGCTCGTCCCTGATTGGTATCCTCCGTGGATACAACAAGGCCCTCCCGATCATGAAACTGCGATAGCTCGCGAGCGAGCTCCATTGCCCGCTGCTGTTCAACGAGCAGGCGCCGTTGCGCGTCCCGCAAAGCCTGACGAAGTTCTTCCATTCGACCCTCGGATTGAGCATGCGCCATTTTTGCTGCAATAAGCTGCTGCTCCAGATCCTGAATCTGCTCCGCTTTGATGCGCGAAGCAGGCTCATCACATTCACTGGGCGTCGTTTGCGCAAGTGCTGCCGACTGCGAACCTACTCTGGTACTAGAATTCGTACGATCCAAATCATTTCTGGAGAGCGTCTCTTCGCCTGGATCATGCCAACTGGTGAAGTGTCGGAGGCTCGCCATGGCCCTCGCAGCCGCGTCCCGGAGAGCTGCCTCAACCTCGACATGAGCCTGTGTCACAGCTGCTCGCTGACCGGCTCGTGCAATTTGCCATTCGCGAGCGAGTCGTTCACGATCCCATCCAACAGGCACCGGCTCCAAGTCTTGGTCACCAGACGCTTCAGGTACTTTGGCCATCGAACCGACCTTCATTGGGCTCGGCGTTGTCGCACGCGTACCACTGGGCACCGGCGACGCCATCGGTTTCTCAGTCTGGTGAGAGAAGATTTGCTGCGCTTGGCGTTCGCGGCAAAGCGCCGCTAACTGGACTCGTAATGCGCTGTTTGTGGCGGAAAGCTCTCGAATCTCCTCTTGGAAAGTTTCCGCTTGCAGCAGTAGTTGTTTGGCGAAGCGATCGCGTTCCCGTTTCCAGAGCGACGCCTCATTCAGAAGTGGGGTTCGTTGAGGTGGCTCGTGCACGAGTCCTCTGCCACCGCCCTGAAGCGCCGGTGCCGACGATATCGGTTTCGAATTCGATACCTGGCGCTCAGTGGAACGCGACGAGTCCCCTGCATTGAATGTCTCGCTCTGGGATGTCCTGACCGGTACCTGAAGGTCGCGCGTCCCATATTGTTCTTGTTTGATAGGTGACTGGTGAAAAGAGCGCACGGATCCTCGCGATGCAGAGATACCCAACGACCCGGCACCTTCACCCAGAGTCGCAGTCTGGCTACCTGCAGCGGCCACAATGCTGTCTTCTCGTCCGTTTTCGTTTGCGTCTCGGTGCTGGGCAGTCGCAAAGTCCGACACACTCGCACTAGACTCGGTTGAAGACCATTGGCTGGCGCTGTCCCGAGACCCCGCCAAGGTAGGTGTCTCCGAAACGCCGCACACATGGTCGATGCCGATACTGATCAGGAGCACTCCCTCGACACGTCCGTGCTTGTTCGGGGTTTTGGCATCCGTCGCAGGCGACCGCAGTTCCAAAAGGCATTCGCCTGCATTCTGACTCGGAGTTCGACGGTGTCGAGAGGTTGCATCACCCGCTGGCGGCTTCGCGAACTGGGCTATGTCGACTTCAGCGAGACCCAAAACGCGACCACGCTGCTCATCGAAAAGCTTCACTTGAGCGATCTTGGGGTCGTAGCTCTTCTCGCTGACGTTCTCGTAAAGCGTCACTTCGGCGGCGAGGGTCTCTTCCCAGACCCCGTCCGTCGATATTGGCGACTGGAGCGCCGGACGACTCCGGTCCCGACCAAGCTGAACAAGCACCCGTTTTGCACCAGTGAGATCGCACCCACTTGGCCGCTGCTTTCGCTCACCAGCAGCGGACCGTTCGACAAGCTGATCTAACGCGGAACTACGCAGTTCTTCATCAGGAACAAGTCGATGAATCCGGAAATAAACCGTATGCTTGGACGCCTTGCGGCTCATTCGAGCCACAGCCTTTGCCGGAGAGCGCAAGACCCTTCGAAAAGAGTCACCAGGTGAACGAAACATAGGTTCCGCTTAGATACCGACGATCGCACCGTGCGCTTCAGTGAGTCATACCCCCAGTCCAAGTACGACTCTACACCATGAAACCTCACTCAGACAAGCTCAGACCAGCTTCGTCTTTCCAGTACAAACGACACCTGGTACAATGCTCCAGCGTCGCGCACCGACGTAAATATCGCTGATCGAAAGGAAACACGTTGACGTCTCGCCACGAGTCGAACGAGAAACGCATCGCGATCTGTCCTGCGGCCACGGATCTCCACCGGCGCCGCCAGCAGGGACACCCCGATGAATCGCTCGCCCCTGAACGACAGCCCATGGCGGCGGCGTGTTTCCCGCGATGCCTCGTGCCTCCGATGACTCGACACGGAAGCGGCTGTCTTTCAGGGAAAACGGATGTACAGGGTTGCTCAGCTGTTCCGTTCGATGGATGTATCCTGGCGTACGGTTGACGGAATGGATATGGACGACCATGCGTATGTTGGAGCAAGTTCGCTGGTAGATTTCGAACGCGGATGATGGATCCAGTGAGGGCGAAACGGTCGCCCCAGTTGGCTGTGTCATGCGAGCACAACGCATATGACCAGCGCTTCATGATTTGTGCTCAGTAGGTATTGTTCGGAAAGCGTTTTGGGATGTGCAACAGCAGCAGAAACAACAACAGCATCCGCGGCCGTGCGTGTCCATGGATGCGTGTTCGCGCGTGCGCATCTGCGCGGGAGGCGCGACAGCCGCGCATGGATGTTCGCCTCTGCGTGGTTGTCGACTCGTTCGCACTTGTAGCCAGAGTCTATGGCGGGTTTACGCTTACCTCCGGAGACGTTTGGTGCGGATGACTCCGTGATCAAGATCGTTGTTGTTGGGGACGGGAGTGTTGGGAAGACTTGCATGCTGATGAGTTACACGAGTAACCAGTTTCCGACGGACTATGTGCCGACGATCTTTGACAACTACAGCGCCGTCGTGCTCTGCAACGGGAAAGAGGTCCCTATCGAGCTGTGGGATACGGCAGGTCAAGAGGACTATAAGCGTCTCCGAGCGCTATCTTACTGGAACGCGGACGTATTTATTCTGGCGTTTTCCCTGGTAGCTCCAGCGAGCTTTGAGAACGTCGCTGTAAAGTGGGTACCTGACCTGCGCGCTTCAAACCCGGAGACGCCGATCGTCCTGGTCGGAACAAAGTTAGACTTGCGAGAGAGCTATCCAGTGGTGAAGGAGCTCGAGGCACGAGGAGAGACGGCGATCACGGCAGAAATGGGTCGTCGTTTAGCGACGGAGATTGGCGCGATTCAGTACCTCGAGTGCTCTGCATTGACGCAAGTGGGACTCAAAGCTGTTTTCGATGCAGCGATCTTGGCTGGTATGGCTCGACGTAGAGATCGCCCAAACCGTGGCCAGGCTGGTGTGGCTGGATCTGAAATACGAAAACAGGCGCAGCGTATGAACACGCCGCGTGACCAAGGGGATACACATACAAAGCCCTCGTCGAAAGCAACCGAAGGGGACCGGCACGCGCAACGCCAAGATGCTTGCTGTAGTATCCAGTGAGCGGCCAAGGCGCTTTGGATACTTACAGTGACAAGAGCGCTCCACGCGGGGCCCAGTTCCGTTCTGATGAAACGGCGTTGCAGGTAACGGTTTCTGCGCATACAAACGTCCTCGCCCAGTTCAAGCGATCGAACCGGGCCGACCAATCATGACCCTAGCGACTGGTTCTGTTCAAGTGCACAGAGCTCGAGTAAAAGCACCCAGTATTCAAAACGAGTTCGATTTCAAGTCCTTGTAGCGTGTGCCCGCATTCGTCCGAGGTAGCATCGAACATCGATGAAAACGGCGCCTGGTATGATTAAGGATCTGGTCACCACAGAGAGCTTGCATACGGAACACGTCGTTGAAACTTGAGTTGACCAAAGAACTGTTTTTTCGGCCCGGTGAGGAAATGAATCGTTCCATGAAATAGATTCATCTCTGGTTGCGGAGCCTCCATCCGGATCTTTGTAAACGAATAGACGATCACAGTCTCTAGATGCCAGCTGCTGTGTGTTTCCACCTTGTTCTTGGATTGCCGCGATCCAATGCATGTCTGATTGGTTTTACACACCACTTTGAGCGAATGCCCTGACGATGCCAGGGTAGCACCAGCCACAATCGTAAGCCCTGAAACCGTCATATGATCCCATAACCAAGGCCGTGATGCAGAACAACGACATCGGCATCGCTTGTATCGAAGAGAGAAGGACGCGAGTCGTTTTGATAGCCAGACACGCAGCTACAGGCACGCAGGCCTCAGCGACGTTCTACCGGAACTCAATCCGAATGCTGTTCGGCTCGTTGACACCGAACATCCCACGAGTATGAAAAGCCTCCGCTGCAAAATCACGAATTCCCATTCAAAGCGCCAAGAGCATCAATCTCACACGTGTTTACAGGGTCCTCCTTGGCCCATGCATATTTGGCAAGTCTTTATATGATCGTTGATCACATTTCGCCCAGTCGACGATACCCTCAATATAGTCCGATGATCTCCAGGGAGGTTGGGATTGACGTAGAGGCTATTGGACGCTTCTCGCGACCACGTCGGACCGTTCGACGTCTTCCTATCGGCGAGTGTTCCGGACGGTACCGAATGCTTTTCTTCCGGTGCAGCTCCTCGCAAAGGACTCCTCCATGGACAGAACACACAACAGGACTCACATCTAGCCCTGAATAATAACAAGAAAGATCACTTTACTGAAAGAGAACAATGATACGAACTTGTGCCGCTGTAGCTCGGCGGTTCGTCCTCCGCTGAGGCGGCTCCATTTGTCACTTGTTCGGAAGAAAGAAGGCTCTTGTTCGCACAGCCAAGTGGTTGCAACCAAGAACATTGTCGTGACGATCAATTCATCTTAGTTTTGGCACTCAAATCGAGTATCAGTTCTGTGCAAAAGCGTCCAGCACGAGAACAACCGATCAGCCGTGTCCACCAGGTTTTCTCACGGAAGCGCTATCCAAACTCGTTGCGTTCCAAAGCACCTCTCAAGCTATGGACCGCAGAAATGCTCCACAAATGCACACTAGAGGCACGCTCGCTGATCCATACACAACGATGCTAGCCGATCAAAACCAAACGCCGAGACAAACCCTCCACGCTTACCGACACGAACTCGGTTCTCATCTTGCGACAGAGGTTGTTCGTGGCGGGTAAATCCCTCCGTCGCGTCCCGCCGTCATTCTAGCCCGTTTCTCAGTTACGGTGTTGCCTGGCCCGAACAGTGGCCAAAAGAGGGACTGAAAGGCTTGATGGAAGCCATGAGAACCGCGGAAAACTCGAATGGAAGAGCGTTGGATACAGAATTATTGGGGAAAGCAGGAATGAAGCTTAATGAGACGCAGTCGAGTTCAGGACAGATAGCGACGGCACCGACCCTGATAACGTCGCCAAGCCAACTCGATAGCCACGCAACTGGAGTGCATCTTCGCGCGCACTTGTTGAATAAAGAGACAGAATGGTCGCGTGCAAATGGTGCGGACGGCTCTGAGGTTTATCTGCCAGTATCTGAGGCGGAGGAATCAACGTTGGAGCCAACAACGGCTTCCTCAGGGGGCAGCCAAAGCGCGCTCTATAGCGCTCTCGGGAGCCTGCTTCAGCGCCAGCTAACGGACGAGGAAGGCCGAGCACTACAGCTATTCAAATACCAAGCTCTGGATATGAGCTCGCGAAGTCCTGGCCAAACCAATGGAGTCACTGCTGTGCGGGTCATTGCCCGCTTCCTCCAGGCTTGGTCGACAGCTATTCGCAACCACCGTGCTGATGCTGTGCCTTTGTTGCGTTGTTTTGATGTGACGTGCACCAGCCCTCACGATGATCTGTACTTTTGTCTCCATCGAGTGATCATCTCCTGTGCGCAACATATCGTGAGTTTCAATAGATACTCGGGTGGTCTCTATCGTTTCTGGATGCGTTTGGATGACTCTTTCGCCATCTATGATGCCATGTCGGTTATTCGCGCCCTCCGCCAGGACTCTATAACGAATGCAATAGAAGACGGGGAAACCCCAGAGATGCTGGATACGACGAAACTCGAGCTCAAGCAGCGGTCCGGCGCCGAGTCAGAGTCCTTGCACGAACGAACTGCCGTCGCAGACGAGGCAACCAGCCTCGCGAGAGATGAGTCCGGGCCAGTCGTCGTCAAACTGCATCGCGTCCCGTTGGATCCCCTGATCGAAGGAGCACTCTGGAGAGAGCAGGCTCGCTCATCGGCGCGTTGGCGACTTGTCCAATACGCAGAATCAACGCAAATACCGACTTGTGTAGCGCTTTCGACCCTGGAGGGTGGTCTTGCTGTCGACTCCTCCACGCGGGCAAATGGATTAGCGGAACGACTCCCAGGAACCTGCTACCAAGGACAGAACCGAGTGCTTGCGAAACGACATCGGGACCTTTGGCGGAAAGAGCGAAAACTCCAGCTGCTCATGTACGCATCGCGTCCGAAAGAGCCAGCTTGGATGTTAAGTTGGCGTGAGAAGCATGCGATTGCGAATTTTATGGACTGGTTGTACAATGAATACCAGCGCGATCATGATGATGAGGAGGAGGAGAGGAGGACGACGACGACGACAATGGCCCTGACGCGGTGGCGTTGTATACCCCAGGACCAAATCACCAGAGTCGAAAAACGAGAGCATCGCGGACGCAGCTACAGAACGAAAAAGGCCATGCAGGGAAACAGGCTCGTATGGCCATTCCGAGAGCAACACGAACTGGTGGCCGACAAGATGACGACTCATTGGAGGCATCTGCTGCCCGGATCGGTTCTGCGTATGCTGGCTTGGTTGGGCTCTACAATCTCGGTAGTACTTGCTATATGTCGGCGGTGCTCCAGGTCTTGATTCACTTGCCCCCGGTACGCAACTTTTTTCTTGCTGATCTTCACCAAGCGTTCTGTTTGCGTCGCGTAGAGGCGCTCGCTCAGGGCCAGGACCCTGAATTGGCATGTTTTAACTGCGCACTCGATGCATTCATCGTACAGGCCTATAGAGCATCGCTGGAGAGTCCTCAAAGGGCCGCACACTGGCGTCCAGTGAGCGATGCTGTACTTGTCGGCAAAGAGAAACCGTTACCGGGCTCTCAAGGGGCATACTCGGCTGCAGCAACACCCGTTCATGATCATGACCATGATGATCATGATAGTCTGGTGTCACCGACCATGGCGGCGTTGCCGCAACCCGCTCACGACGAAATCCCCAACTTGGATGCATCCGAAGCGGATGAAAAACAACGTGTTCATGGGAACAAAGCGACAGGAAAATCCGGCAGCATTGCTGTACCGAGATCTGCGACACCGAGCGCGAACTCCATGTCGGACGTAACAACCGAACCGGACAATGCTCCGCGACGACTATTGAAAAGGTCAAGAACGGCACGGACTCGCTCAAAAGAGACGGCTCACTTGAAAACGTGGACCACCAGCACCACTGCCCAGGATAACCGAGTAGATTTCGCGAACGCTGCTCAAGAACGTGCCAATGAGAACGGTGTCGATGAAGCTCCTGTTTCGGGTACTCTGCGAGAACGCAACGCACTATTCCCTGTCTCCGCGGCAGTGATGGCTCCACAGAAACTCCTCGACGTGACGTGGAAGCATGTAGAAACACTGGCCTCATACTGTCAACATGATGCGCACGAATATCTACTCTCGGCACTTAACCTCATGCATACGCACTGGACGTTTACACTGGACGATGACGAACGTCGCCAACAATTACAACGTAGACTGTTAGAGACCGTGATCGAAGAGCAGCATTCGAGTCTGTCCGCTGCAGCCCAGTTACCATTACGCTGTCATTGTCTCGCTCATCGTACTTTTGCCGGCTTGATTCAGAGTGAAATCGTTTGTACTCAATGTGCAGCATCTTCGGTACGATACGAAGAGTTTCTGGACATTTCACTCGACCTGGTTCGTCGGAATGGTTCCGCCAAGACTGCCACGGAACCGTTTGCTGAGACAATACCGAATACACTCACAGACTGTCTGCGACGTTTTACCCACAGGGAGCGACTGGATCCCAGTGGAGCGCCCTCCATCTGCAACTGCAACGAGACCTCTCAAGAGGGCACCGAGTCATCGCCGCTGCAAACGAAACAACTTTCTCTACGACAGCTGCCCCCAATCATCTGTTTTCATTTGAAACGTTTCGAGCACAGCAGTCAGGCACCGCCGACCAAGCTTGATGTCGATTTTGTATTTCCACTTTGCGGACTCGATCTGACACCATTCATGACCCGTGCAGCACGAGGTGAACCCCAGCGTTTTTCATGCACCTCTGCGAGCACGGTCTCTGATAACGAGCCTGCCATTTTAGACGAAGCGCTGGCACCGCGTCAACTCTATGACCTCATCGCTTTTATTAGTCACATTGGACGCATCGACCAAGGACATTATGTGACCCATGTACGACACGGTCGACATCACGAGTGGTTCAAATTCGATGATGAGACTGTCTCGATAGATCGAGGCATACCCTCGGCGGAGGCACACCAGACCAACTCGCCCTGGATGACCAGCAAGGAAGTCTATGTGCTTCTCTACGCAATTCGCCCAGAGTGTCTTTGGGTACGTTCCACTTGAAAAGATATCGACGTATCTTTGTTGAGGCGAAAACGTAACAGAAGCGGAGCGGTTGGGTGTTTTCAAACAGGTGCTTGTCTACCGACGAGCACTCGCGCCCGTGATGAAACAGATGCCTACACCCATTCGTTCGGGTCCCAGGTTTAGCGTGTGAGATCATCAAAGGTATCGAGAAACATCATCGACACACGGTATATCTTGGATGCATTTTTGCCACGCTTTGGTGATGCGTGCAGGAGATGTTGGACGATCCCATAAAAGTCGAAATGGCACGCCAGAGAGCGCGTATATGCTTCATCAAGCGGAGGAGTGTTCGCCGGCGTCTCGATCAGCCAAAAGCGCCCGTTTCGTGAGCAGAGAACATGAAAACCTCGTGAGCCCAACTGGTCTAGGTTTTGCAGCCGCTCGAGGCATCCAAGGACGTACTCGCCAGAGGAATGCTCCACCATTTTTCCCAGCTGCCCGTGCCAGCACAACTGGTTGCTGCCCAAGCCAGCGATCATATGCGAACAAGCTCTATTCAAAAGCTCGATCACTGAGCCGCCAGTTCCTGAAACAAACCCACTCGTCCGTGGTGAGACGACCGCCCTCGAGGGCGTCTAACAGCTCCTTCGCAGGTCTGGTGCGCCAGGCTGGCCCGGGCATCCGTTGCTCACGGCACCCAGACGCCAACGTTCACCATAGTCCACAGCTACGTGCGATCCTGATCGGTGAGCGTCCAGACCCGTTCAAGACGCTCGGTGCACGTGGGTGCACTCAAGTTAGTTTTCTGTCTCGTTCGCGGACGGGTGCTCGAGGAGTCCTCGCACGCGAACTCGAAACCGAGCCATCAGGTGCCTTTTCATCGCCATTCAAACTCTACTAGAGTCCTCAAAACTTTCTCAAATCATGTCTGGTCGAAAACTTCCCTACATTCAGGTCTTCATCGGAGAGAGGACTCCTTCAAGCGTCCCTGCGAGAGCACAGAATGGCCCAGTGGCTCGGGTGTGGCGGGACGCCGCTCCACCCGCTCTCGTCGTACTCCAAGCGACTCGTTTCGAAAACACACTGTCTTCGAAACGCTTTCGCAAAAGGAAACGATTCATCGCCTGATTCTTTGATAGAAACGATCGATCGTTGCCTTCGTATAGGTTCAGTGCTACAACAACAAGGCCCTGAGACGCTGGAAACGAGTGTGGCGAGCTGTACCTCAAGCGGTCGTAAAGGCGAGACTGTTCTACCGGAGCGACTTGAACGCCTTTCGACTCTGGAATCATCGCTCGAATATGGATCACTCTCGCTTCGAGGACGATGGCGTTTCAAGGAGGTCCACGCGTCAACGGAGTGAATCTGTCGTCCGCTGCCGGAGCCAAACTGTTGGCTAGTGCCGAGACGATCATGGGACGAAATTCACTAGCAAGTGACTTGGCTTCACTAGAAGTCGCTGCGTCGGATCTGGAGCTTGCCATGAGTCTTGATGATCAATGGCTCTCTCCTCGACGCACCTGGGAGACCGCAGCACCAGACTATGTTCGTTGTCCTCCGGAACAAGCGCAGCTGACGGTCAAGCGAACGGTGCCCTTACCTGCGGCACTCTTAGCACAGTACCAATACCTGGAGAGCAAGTCGTTCATGGGCCTTCTGCCTGAAATAGGTCGAGCTTGGCTCTCAATCGATCACCGTCTCTTCCTTTGGGACTATATTGAGGGTAGCGACTTTGTCGTCTATGAGGAATTGGATCAGGTTATTAGTTGTGTGGCTTTGGCAACTCCTCGACCTGGGGTGTTTGTCGATGAGATCGAACACCTGCTTGTGATTGCCACTGCGCTCGAAGTTGTTCTTGTTGGTGTGGTGTGTTCTCCTGTCGTAGGATCTCAGGCCAGAAGCGGAAGGAGTGGCGGCCAAATCACCCTGCTTCCAACGGGTCTCTCTGTTACGACCGATGGGATCGTGATGTTGAAAATGGTCAGCAGTAGACGCGATGGACGAATATTCATGGCTGGCCGAGATGGCTGTCTCCATGAGCTCGTTTACGGGACGCAGTCGTGGTATAGAACGACTCCCAAGGCGCGTCGTTTGAATCGTTCACGAACCTTGATGATGAGTCTGTTGCCTGGCTTTGTGCGTCGTCTCGTTCATGCGGATGATCCTCTCATCGATATCGCCTTGGACGATTCACGGAGTCAACTTTATACGCTCTCGCAACGGGGCATGGTATCGGCGTACCGGCTCGAGCGGTCGAGCAGTAACAGCACCTCGGCAAGTTCACTTCGGCTACTCGGCTCAGTCGATGCTGCCAACGAAATTCGTCGCCGAATGGTTACGAACCAAGTTGGAACCTTGAGCATCCATGCAGTTCATTGTCGATACTCTCGCCGGGTTCATCTCGTTGTCGTTTCCACTGCTGGCGAGCGTCTCTTTTACACCACCTCTAGTGCGCTCCTGCCAAAGTCGCCTGCTAGTGCCGCAGACATGCGCTCGACTTTGGCTAGACAACCTTCTTTTCTGAGTATGGTGACGGGTGACCATGGTGACTGTCTGCGGCTCGTTGGTTATCGTGGACCAATCGTCTCGTCGCTTCGATCGACCATCTACCTTGCATTCTGGTCCCAGGGCCAGCTGCTAGCAGCCGACAGCCATGAGCAGCTGCTGGCGGTCTGTGTGGATCCTCCGCCATTGGAACACATACCTCGACAGGATCGCGATGGAAGTCTCCTGCTGGCTACATCGACCGCTGCAGAGAGCAGTGCCAGTTCCATGACTAGTACGGGATCGAGCCGCAACGCTCTCGAGACGATTAGCAGCCTCACCGTTGGCGGCAAGACGTACGCGTTTGCTGAAGCGCCCCCACTATACGATGTTGGATGGCACACGATCGATTCTCGTGCCCTCGAGTCGGATGGTTTGCTTCCGCGAACTCGAACGGAGGCGAGTCGGGGCTATATCTGTTTGACGCAGGCCTCGGTTGTGCTGCTGGCTCCAGTACGCCCGCTGGATGCGCTGCGCCAGCTTCTCTCCGGCGGTAACCAGGATGCAGCCTTGCTTGACTTTTTCCATCGATACGGAGCCGCCCAAGCTTGTTCCTGGTGTCTTGAGCTCGCACTACAGGCAGAGCAGAGCCCCAGTGATTCGTCTGGGCTCCTTGAAAGCGCCTCTCGAGCCTGTCTAGCCTTTGGCGGTGAGCCGCTTCTGCTTAGCTCCTCCACTATGGTGGAGCGTTCGACCAACTTTGCGGATGCTCGTCCTCCTTCAGAGAGCGCCGAACATAGCAACACGAATCGACAACCGAGGACAGAATTGGCAACTTCTACTTGGCACACAACAGCAGACGGGTTTTCTGTCGGTTCCGCGAGCCTCCCTGAGGCACCTCTGCGATACTCGGGGCGTCATGATGGGATCGTTCTGCTGCTGGCTCGAATTCTCCAGCCAGTATGGCACGAGCAAGTAACCAGTGGAGAGGAACTGGTCCGGATGCGCTTCTCCTTTGCGATGTTCATGGCCATCCAGTCAGAGCTGCAGGCTTTCATTCGAGTGATTCAACGCTTGTTTGGCTCAGAACTGGAACTGCTTTCCAAACGAGAGCGCTCGGTGGGTGCTGTTCCGGGACTCGACAGCAATACAGCGGCTTTGGCAGAGGCTCAAGGCTCGTCGTCAGCTGTCTGGCCCTCTGCATTGGGTCTGGGGATATCGCTCACAGATACAAGCGACTGGGTGAGAGCGCATACAGAAAGCAGCGATGCTGGCAGACAAGCGCTTCACAGACGCTCTGCGGGGCGGCAGGCGCAAGCCCGACGCCTAGAGCTTTATTCGATTGCGTCTCTGCTAGGCTTAGCAGTTCGTAGCAGCCAAGCTTTTGAGCTCTTACGAACGCTAGCGGAGAGCACTCATCTGCCTCGTTTTGTGGCCTCTCTGGAACCTTCAGAACAAGCTCGTCTTCGTCAGACTCGTTTCGGTGAGGTAGCGACGACTGATGCCGGCTCTCAGCTGATCACAACGCTTCTCTTCAAGTTGCTGGAATCGTTCTCGGCCGACGAGCACGATGCCATCGAGTCTTTGTTGGAGACCCTGGCGACACGTTGTCCGCTCTTCTTCGGAGAGACTCAAGTATCCGTCTTCCGAGCCATAGAGTTGTTGCGCAAGCGAGATATCGCTCACGCGATGCGTTCGCTCCGACCTGTCGCCGAGACACTCGTCCTTGGACCAGCCCTGGTAACGGAGATGAAAGCAGCTGGCGCATTTGCGGAACTCATTGAGCTTGCTCGGTTGGCGAAAGACCATCGTCTCGTACTGAGCACACTCGAAAGCGTGCTGTCCATGGATGAAGGAAGCGCTGAACAACTCAGCCCAGGAGTGGATCGGACTAGACTGCAACGACGATGCCTCGTCCAGGCTTTGGCCAGTGATCATACTGCTTACTTGGACCGAGTGTTTCGGTTTCTGCATGCGCTGGGGTCCTCTGGTCAACAGCTCCTGCTCCAGATACCGCAGCTGTTGATGAATACCGACCAGGCGTGGCCGAATGACTCACTCGACGCGCCAGCGCTGCGTACCCTGCTGAACAAGGCAGTCCGACGACTAGAGCTCTTTCTTCTCGACGAGGATATCGATCTGGCTTGGAAGCTGTACGCTCAGCAGAAGCGCTACGCCGAGGCGGCAGCTATTTTGTTGGACTTGGCGGAGGCGCCCTCAAGTGGTGCGAACCGCCCCTCACTGACCACAACGGTTGACGTGTCGATGTCACCAAGCGCACTGGAACAAAAAGTAGGGCGTCTAGGATCGCAGCGAACGCGCTCGCTTGTGCTGAGCGAACGGATAACGCTCTTGACCCGAGCGCTGCATTTCGCTCGTGCCGGAGCGAGCGTTGGTGATGCTCGAGCACTCGAGCTCCTCCAGGAGATTCAAGATAAGCTGGATGTGGCTCGGATACAGCAGAGAGCTCTAGAGGAATTACGGCGGGTTGTGCTGCCGGGCACAGAGCGCACCGAGCTGGAACAACGTCTCGACGGTCGTGGTGCTGGTAACACCCCTACGGATTCAGGGCTGCTGGATCTCAGCACGCTCTACAATGAGGTCGCTCGTCCGTATGCACTCTGGGAGACTGAACTCGATATCCTGCGTTGTGCGGGACACCAGGATCTGGAGCTTTGTCGGCGACTCTGGAATAATATTATTGCCCGTGAACTAGCGCTCTCGGCTGGTGTTGTACGCCAACGACCCGCTCCGTTCGAACTCGATACCTCGATGCAGGCAGAGAACCTTCGACCAACGCCTGAGACGCTGCAACAGCGCTTTGTCGCCCTGGCTCGAGATCTGTACCCATCAGCGATCGTGTTCCCGTTGGAGTGGCTTGTCGCTTCGCTGGAGATGTTGGCTTTTTCGAGAGCGGAACTCGCGCCCGAAACTGAAGAGCAGGCAGACCCCGACTCGGAGCAAGCAGCACTGCCCTGGTCCCTAGAGTCGTTCTCAGTGAACTGGTTACATCCGACGTTGCTCGATGTGATTGGTGTTCCGCGATCCGACCTGGTCAACATCTATCGACAGGTCCTGGAGGATCCCGAAGCATTCTATGAGCGGTTCGGACCTCTGCCAGTGGTGATTACGCAAGCGATTCCCGCCAGGCTAGGACCGTGGTGGCTCGGCTTTGCTGCCCAGCAGTGGTGGATACGTTCCTTTATCGCTCTCATGCAACGATGGATCGACCAGGCTGATCGTACACTTGATCGAAGTCTTCATCTAGATGAGTCTGTGGCAGGTTATGGAACACTGTCTCGGGCGTCTACCGAATGGCATGCACTGGTGGCGAATGCTCCAGCCCTTTTGGCGGCGTTGACGGTCATGAAGAGTCGTTTGGCGACTCGCCAGCCCTCGAGTGACCCGCACGGGCCGGATACCGGAGTTGGCTTGACATTGCGGTTGTTATCGCAGCTGGAATCTTTGGAGCGGGAGCTGGAACGGTTGGCGAGTGCCACCACGAACCAACAACACCGCTATCTCTACTGAACATTGTACGGATCTTTGCGGACGACATGCCATGGACTGGGATGCTGTCGTGAACGGTTGCCAACCATGGCTTGTTTCGACGACTCGGAACGTGTCAATCGCAAGGAGTTGCCCGATCAGACTGGATACGAGAAATTCGAGCCGAGCGGTTGCCAACCATGGCTTGTTTCGACGACTCGGAACGTGTCAATCGCAAGGAGTTGCCCGATCAGACTGGATACGAGAAATTCGAGCCGAGCGGTTGCCAACCATGACTTGTTTCGACGACTCGGAACGTGTCAATCGCAAGGAGTTGCCCGATCAGACTGGATACGAGAAATTCGAGCCGAGCGGTTGCCAACCATGACTTGTTTCGACGACTCGGAACGTGTCAATCGCAAGGAGTTGCCCGATCAGACTGGATACGAGAAATTCGAGCCGAGCGGTTGCCAACCATGACTTGTTTCGACGACTCGGAACGTGTCAATCGCAAGGAGTTGCCCGATCAGACTGGATACGAGAAATTCGAGCTGAACGGTTGCAGAATGGAGCCCCGAGCTGGACGAGAGCAGTGATGTGGCTTCTCCGTACCCGCTCAGGGATCAGATTCATCGTCGTAAACCAAAATTCCGTAGGTATCCACGAAATACAGCTAGGTGTGCCCTCGACATGAGACGGAAGACTCGACTAGCATTCGTTCGCTCAAGATTCTTTCGTGCAGACAACGATCCCGTTTCACTGGACAACGGAGAGGATGCTGAACTGTCGGAAACCTCCTCGAATCCAATCTGATTTCGATGCAGCACGAGTCGAGTTCACCATCGATGATATGCCGCACTAGAAGGAGAGCGTGCTACGTGGTCCATCGTTTTTAGGATTTTTAGGAATGCGACATCGCCAGAGACAAAGCATTCTATTCGAAGAACGATCATTGATCATCACAGGGCAAGCGTATGATGCAACTGGAGCAGATTCTCCCAAGCCATGACCCGTGTCTAGTCGCCTGTTCATGATCCCTGACGGTTGATCGCTGTCCTCGGAGGCACGCCTTACATCAGACTGGCCGAGCGCTGGAGAAACTCAGGCCACGAAAGAAACCTGATGAAGCAGTCGGCAACCAAGCATGTGCCCAGGTCAATGAGCTGAATCTGCTTCCGAGATCAAACAGAGGCATTTCGGTGGCCATGAGCAGGAACACTTGTTCGTATGCCTCGGTTCACGCACAACAGTGCTTCGAAACTGCTCGAAGGGGATGGACAACTGCGAGCCGGGTCGCATAGCGTCCCTGTCTGTGCTTGGCTTTCTGCTCATGGCACGCGCGTCGAAGGAGATTCCAACGGGACCGCCCTTGTAGAGCAATCAGATCGTCGGTTGGGCGAATCAGCTGCTTCCAGGCTTGTTCACAGAGTGGCTCCTAGGAGCGCAGGTCACTGCAGCCGCGCTTGACCTATCCCGTGCGGTTACGGTGGACACGACCATGAGTCTGGTGTATGTGCAAATGATCCGGATTCGCATCGTCGCCCAGGCCTTGTTCATACTGTGGCCGGGCCGAGACTCGTTTGCTCACCGGCAACCCGAATCTCAATGATCACTTGACGGTTTTGTCGATGTCTTTTCTGATGCAAGTAATGCAGCCATCTGCTTACGCAGTTTTTCAAAAGTTTCATGAAAACGTGTCGCCGTCTCAGAGTCTTTGAAACGAATCGCCAGCACCGCCTCGTCTCGTTCCTCGTCGGCATAGTCGATGGCCGTCCAGACCCAGGAACGATCCGAACCCATGTTTTCCTCCAACCGCATCTCAGGTAAGAGGTAGTGATTCGCACAAATCTTCAGCGTCTGCTGTCGTCGCATGAGTAAACGCACGCGCCCTGTCGTCTGATGTCTTAGGAACTTGATCTCACCAGTTCCTCGCTCTTTCCACTCCCGCATCGCCTTATCGAAACGATACAGCTTCGCCCGAAACTTGGCGAGAATCTCCTCATCTTCCTCACCGCTCTTGATCTGTACCAAATCCAACTGTACCAGAGGCTTCCAGTCCGACACCGAGGCGTCCTCCTCACCCAGGGCGTCGTTGGTGTCGCCGCCTTGGTCGTGATCATCGCGTTCACCCTCTGCAGCGAACACCGATTTCACTCCCGATGCAGCAGCACTGCCCTGTTGATCACTGGTGACTGTACTTGTCTTTCCTGCAACTGGAAGAACGAACCGAAAGCCAGTCGGTGCGCTTTCGCTCGGCTCGGGTTTCTCTTCTGCTCGCCCTGCGCGGTGACTCGTCGTCGATTCCTCGTCTCGTGGAGCGATACTCGCTTCCGTATGAGACGTGTCCTCCTGTTGATGACTCATTACTGGAGACGGCTTTTAGAAGGATGATGATTGGCGACTCGATCGTCGATAAAGGTCGATCGAACGGTCCAACTTGCAACGCGCTGCGAAGCAAGTCCAAGCGGCACTGCCGCGGCTGCGCCGCTCCAAACATCAAGTCAGGGTTCGGGACGGAGCACCGAGGACGACGGTCGAGTCTGACTCTGATGGTTGACGTGAAACACCGATGAACGAGCTGCTGGATCGTTATAGGTCATGATTCGCTTTCGATGGTTCTTCATTCGTCATACCGAGTCAGAGGCGAACGTTCAAGAGCGCTGGCGAATCGCCGGTCGCTCCGAGGCCGCTCGTCTGACTGAGCGTGGCGAGCGCCAGGCTCGTCTGCTTGGACAAGGAATCGCTCGACGCCTCCAAGCGTTGCTGGGACAGGATAGGAAAGTCGATGATGTGGTGCAACGACCGCTGTATCTCTCTCCGGTGGCATTCACATCGCCGCTGACGCGAGCACAGCAGACGGCGCGGTTGGCTCTCGCCGAGGTCTCTTGGCCGCTGGAGTTAGCGCAAATTGATGATCTCGCGGAGATTAATCAAGGTCTCTGGGAAGATGCATTGCGGAGTGAGGTGTATACCCCGGAGACGCTCCAGGCGATGGCGCGGAACCCGTATGAGTTTCGAGCACCTGGTGGGGAGGCCCAGCGCGACGTTGAACAACGTGCTTTGCGCGCTATCCTTGCAATGATGCAGCGCGTGAAGCAGCTGCAACTCCAGCGACGCGACGGAGTGGAACAAATCGATGTGCTTGTGCTCGTATTTACGCATGGATATGTATGCAAGTGCCTGGTGCGAAGTGTTCTCGATGCTTCGCCGCACTTTACCGGACAGATCCAAGTGGATAATGGCGCTATGGTGGAGCTCTGGCTTGAGCCACAGCCACGGGAGGAGGCCTCCGTCACCAAGGCGTCTTCGCTGGGTACCTGGACAATCGTTCGTATCAACGATACTTGGGGATCGCTAGCGCAAGCGGTATTCTAGAAACATTGTTCGTGTTTGTAAAGGATTGGTGGCGGGGCTCGTCCCCGTGCCACAGCGAGTCGTCGTCAGCGTGTCTTGTGGTAAATGCACGAGGTTCCGACCCATGGCTTCGATTGATAAGCATACAGGACGAGCATGGAGATCCATCTCTAGTGCAAACCATGATCCCAGTCGATACGATGTGTACGCTTTTGGATCTATGCGCGAATCGTGCGTTATGCAGGTGCAAGTTCAGACATCGTTGATGAACGCCAGCAACCATCGTTCGCACGACACGAGGCGCGAGACTACAACCATGTGATGCGGTTTCTCGCCACATCCGATGTTTCGTTCTTCCCGGACGGTCAAGTCTGGTCGGTTCACTGGAGCGTCACTCCGGTTCCCAAAAACCAAAAAATGTTATCTCATTCTTTCGGACCGCTTGTCACCGACCGATTCCGAACAGGGGAAGCGTATCCATGCGCGTCGATCGCCTCGAAAACGCCACCCCCGCTCGGCCAAGTGACCGCGTCCTTGGCGTCGGGATAGACCTCGGCACGCTTTTTCGGTTCCCTTGTTACGCACCGCTCTCTCTAGAGCGGTGGTGCCCCCTCCATCGGGTCAGTCAACGCCACCAAAGATGCAGGTGTGCGACCCTGCGGTGACATCGCAGACATCCAGTCGTTCGGTCGCTCGTTCCGTTCAGCCTGTACCCGACGAACTGTTGTTTCTTGTCAGGACAATAGGCACGATGATAGCAACAATGATCAGGATGACGATGACCGCAATCACGCAGATCATTCGCGCATTCTTCCACCAGTACTTGCGCTCAACCGTGCCCGCTGAGCGATGAAATGCGCTGGCCTCGCCGCGCAAACCCTCCGACTGGGTCTGCAGCTGCTCCAGGTCATCGGTGTTCTTCATTACCTCCTGAATATTGTTCTGCATATGACCCTTGACCTCCTCCACCTGCATCCTGATTCGCGACATTTTATCCAGACCCGACGGTTTATCGTACAGCGTGCACAGTTCGCTCATCAGCGGACGACATAGTTTCGTCAGCCCATTCTCCGACGCTGTCGCAACATCCTCCGCTCGGTTGCCCACCGTTCGCAGAAACTCTGCCCGCAGCTCACTAAGGAACTGGAAAGCAAGACGCTGTGGATACGACGCCCGGGAAAACACCACGTACATGCACGTGCCATCGTTGTCGTAGTGTATCATACCCAGCTGTTTCTCTTCAATCGTCAAACGCTTATGTTCCGCAATCTTTTTTGATTGAAGGATGCGTATCAGAGTCTCCCCAAAGGCAGCAGTGCTGGCGCCAGTCTCCGCGAGCGCAACACCAGCGCGTGGAGCCGCATATCGCGCCAACACCACCCGGTCTTCCCAGCGACAAATCGCACAATAAAGTAAGTTGGGTACGTTCTCACTCGTCGTGGCTGGAACCTTGTCCCCCATGACGACAATCAACAAGCAAGCACAACGCTGACAAACTAGTTCAAACACAGGCTCCTGAATACCAAAACAAGTCTCGACAAGGCGCGCGACGAGTCGCTACACACCAGACGGTACAGCGCTAGCAGGCGTCGATATCGTTCGACTCGCGACAGGGCTGTCGGTGCTGCGACTGCCCCGCGACAGGGCGACACGCCAGCGCGCGATCCTCGTTGAAACGGAATCGAGCGGTGTGACGTGTCACACGCTTCCCGATGGCCATCACCATGCGTGCGCATCTCGATCGAGGCGGGGTGGCGTTCTCGCTTGGCTGCTGCCCAGAGGCGGGATTCACACATTCGCTCCATCATTCGAAACGCTCCTGGTTCTATGCGTGCTTTCGATCAGTGACGGTGCGTTGATGTCGATGTGACGTGCGCACGCATTCGTGGATTGAACTCCTCACTCTCGGTACGCGTATGCCAAGGTCGATGGCGCTTAACCATGACGATAGGCAAGACGAGGTCGCCCACGAAACAGGCAAGAGTTCCATTTTATGCTGATTTGTACAGGTGCTGTGCGTGCAATCGATGCGTTGATTTCGGGGCGGCGGCATGCGTGCAGCGTCCGTCTTCGCTCCCTGGATCGATGGTCGCGGCGGGAGTCACCAAGACAAGGTTGGCTCTGTATTCGAGATCCTCTGATATACGGCTGACATGGAGGCATTGTTAATGATGGAGGCGTCGCGTTGACGCTGGTCGGTAGGGAGCCAGTCTCCGGTCCGTCTTGAGCGGAACGCGTTGAGCGATCGATAGATCTCTGTGTGTCCACGAGACATGCTTCGGGAATCATCCTGTTCCGGTTGTATCGTGTAAAACGGTCCTTTTGCGCATCCGCCAACGCTCCTTCGTATCGTAGATTGATTCAGCGAGCAAGTGCGCGCATTGTTTCGGGTCATGCTGATGCTTCAATATCCTCATGGATAGGAATGTTGGTGTCTCGGTCTTTGTCAGGCAATGGTGTCAACATGCGGCGCTTCGTCTCCTCAAGCTCGACGGCACTGGCATGACTCGCTGCCGGTCGCGCTAGGTTGAGTCCTCGCCCCCCGGTTCCCAGCGCTCCCAGTCCATCTATCCAAAACCGAACGCGTTGTCGCGCTTCGTACCACACCAGGGCGGGTGAACGGACTCGCCACGAACCAGGCGCCAGACGAAAAACGCAACGAAGAGCAGCAGCGGAAAAGAGCCAGGCGCTAGAAGAAAAATCGAGACTGCCACGAGAAGCTTCGTCCAGCCTGACATTGCACTTGTGGCACTGGAGCGGGTCACGCGTCTACACAGCCACTGGTGGGACGTCCCCGAGAGACCCCCGCCGAGAACGCGACAGTGAAGCCCAACTGAATACCAGTTCTTGGCTGTCGCAGAGCGCGCCTCTGGTTCCTTTCGAGCGTCTGGCGACTCCTTCACAGACGATCGAGTAATGTCCGTCCGAAGTCGTGCCAGGTGACTCCACGGTGGTGTGTTCGGAGGGAGGGTTTCAAACTCGGGTGCGGGCGTCTGTCCCCAGTCGAGGTCGGCCTGGAGGCGCACGCGCAGGAACCACGCCAGCTCCGCGGATGTGCGCTTCGTTGACGGCATCAAGTCATCCAAGGTCACACAGTATTCCTGACCACCATTTCCATCCAGGGACCACCGTGTGCTCTGGCCCAAACGGACTGCTGGATAGCCCGGAATCTGCTCCAAATGCTCATCCCGAAAGAGGCGACTACGATAGATAGGTTTCGACCGGGGATGACTCTGGTCGATCCCAGCTGCAGTGCGGTCTCGCCACGCTTCCAGTTGGGTCTCGAAGACACGATAGGAGCCACCGATACGCCAACATGCCTTGTTCAAGGATGCAGAGGTGTTTGCATGATTGCCGTCCTCATTGCTTGGAAAGCGGGTGAACTCAAGCATACGGCTCCAGAATATCGATCGCTTGTAGTGACAGACGAACATTCCGCCAAACGTGGCCTTCAACAAGCGTGCCTGTGTCTAGGTCAGCGCTATTTTCATGATGCGCTTGTCTCTCCGAGAGAAGACGCACATCCGCTCGCCAGCAGGTAGGAGGATGCCTTGGGGATCTGCCGAGCCCCCAGCCGATCTTCCGGAGGTTGCTTCTCGTCAGCAGTTTCGACAAGGAGCGCAATCATTCGAGCTGCAGCTTGGCCACGGACCGCGAGCGTCTTTGACGGGTCATAGCCACCAAAAGTATTCGGTTTGCAAGCAGTGACAAGGTTCTGCTGACTCGCTAACACAGAAGCACCGTACGCCCAGTCTTCCATCCCGCCAGCGACCGGATAGACAGTATCGCCCATGGTCCCAATCTCGAATGGTCGAGTACCATAGTGCGTGCCCGCGCCTGCATGAGAACGCAATGCAAACGCTATCGTCTGCATACTAACAATATCCGGTGCTGGTGCATTCCGTTGACAATCATGTTGTTCCGGGCAGTGGACCATGTCGCCCCATTCGTAACCGATGACGGTTGTCCCACCGTGAAAAGTAAGCAGTAGCTGGTAGGTGTTCGCCAACACCAGCTCATGGATTGAACGAGCCGCAATACTTTGCATACATTCTAGTGGGCTGGCCTGATTCCAGGGAAAGTCTCGGTTGGGGTCCACGCCGAGCTCGGTACGCTCCCCTTGGGCAAAGCCTACCGCATTCGCGGCTGGAACAATGGTTATTCGGCGATGTTGGACCAAGTAGTGCAGCCAAGAGGCGATGGCCTTGGTATCGGTACCAAAGATCGACGCTGTTGTTTCGCTTGACGCTTGTCGATGGGCTTTCTCTGCGGTTCGTCCAGACCTGGGGAAGAAACCTGCCTCAACCAGTACAGCGGCCAGTTCGGTCACGGCAGTTGGCCCGATTCGCTCATCGCCATGTAGTGCTCCTGAAATGAGGATCTGCGGTCGATCTGTCTGAGCGCCGATACTCGATTCGACTCCTGCTGATCGATCAGTGATGTCGATGACCCAGACACGACAAGCGTTGATCGGCAGGCCATCGAGTTGGCGAAGGTCATCGATACGACGTTGTACTGCCAGGACGCGCTCGTTCGTTCAGACCCATGAGGGCCTCCTGGCTCATGGGCTGATTCATATCAATGATACAGGACTCTCCTGCAGCCGCTAGGTTGTACTCTGCTTGGGTAGTGTACACTCGAGCAACCTCCGGATACTCGTAGGCTAAGCGTGCGAGCGTAATAACCATACTAGAATAGGTATGGTATCGGAAGCGTTTCCACCCGACTGGCAGCGTCATATTCAAGCCTAGCTGCGACTTGCTCTGCCCAGCAGACTCCTTCAAAGCACTTGAAACCGTTGGTTGTCCACGGTGTGCCGAAACGGAAGAAAGCGGTTGCCAATCTGGTTTCTGAAGCATCAGCACCACGAGGATGAGGAGAACCCACCACGCGGTTGCGTCACGCCCTCTGCCCGACGGCTCAAGTCTCGAGCGCCGTTTCAAAGGTTGCATCGAAACGTCCTATCGAGTTTCCGCTTCTCGACAGTACAGCGGAATCGTTCGTGTCCTCGAAGCACTTTTCTGCGACAAGCAGTACAGAAACCGCCGACTCGAGTAACTGGACGCGTCAGTTGCTATCGACGCTATGCAAGAGACACTCGTAGAGTCAGAGACGTGACTCGCTCTCGCTCGTGCCAGAATAAGAAAACCCGTTGACCATATACGAGCGCTGCCCTGGACTTGCGGTCGCCCGCCTTTTTTGGACAAACCGACAACGCTGTGTACTGAAACTCAGTAACGGAGAAAAACGCCATCTCCAAGAGCCTGGCAGGTCATGCCCTCTCTCAGATATACTTTCCGAAACAAAATTGGAACCTAGGATGAGTTCGTGCGGTCGTGTCGTCTGAGCGTCCCAGCTCTTCGATCTCGAAGACATGGGCCATAAGTATGCCACAACGACAGCTTCAGGGACCGAAAGACAACGAGAGGACGAAGAACGTTCTGTGCAACCCAGCCGCAGCAGCAGCAACAGCAGCAGTAACCGTGCATCGAACCTGGAACGCGTTCGACTTGATCAAAGTCCTCTTCGGCGAGTCTCCAGAGCCAAGCGTCCGGCTTCCGTTGGAGTTACGGTCATGAAAGCTGATCATTTCATTCCATGACAAGGAATGCATACAGCAGCGAGAGGGGAACCGATCAGCGGAGAGCGCATAGGGCCTGGTACGGCACGGGTGTCTGGATCGCGTTCGCTGTTTTTGTCAGCAACTGGTAAGAGAGGTTCCGGAAATGGCCAGACGGGAACGCTTGCGTATTGTGCATGATGCAATCAATCGAATGAGACCAATGAATGACAAGGATAATGCACTCGAGAGTGTCCCTGACTCCAGCTGGCTCGCGCCTGAGGCACACCATATCAGCGGCGCAGCGTTGGCTGTTTCAAACGACTCGATGCGTCTTGGCAGACGGTAGCGTACCCTGGCATATGGCTTCATCGGCGCAACTTTGGCTTGAAATTTATATCCAGAGCAACCTTGGCTCGATGAAGACGAGCATGGGACTTGGAAATAGAGACGCTCCAGAAGGTCTCGGCAACCTGGTTGCGTTCTGAAACCAGGACGTGGTGACCGATATGGCTTCAAGGTTTCGTCGGGAATGTCTGCCTGCATGCTTGGATGACATCCAAATCATGTCATGACCCGCGAAACTCAGTTTATTTCCGAGTCAAATCAGGTCCATTCCACCAGGTCATGCAGCGGGGAATGCCCTAGAGGTGTCGATAGCGATAAACCTGTTGGTCGAAAACCGAGACAGCACTGCGGCGTAGCCAATGACACTTCTTCATCCCTTATACAACGAGCTGGGTTACGTTGCTGGCGCCTGCCAATAAGCCTTGTCCTTTTGGTTCAATCAGTCGATTCTGGAACCTGATCGCGTCTCGTAGATCTTTTATTGGGTCAAGAGGCGAGCTGTGGGTGTGGTCGCCTGAACAAAACTGCAAAGTACGCTGTCCGAGGGCGCTTAGCGATGGCAGCTGTCGGGTCCGAGACTGCCCCGCCATCGGTGTACGATCGCCGAGACACTCAAGGACACAGTGCTCGAACCTCTAGGGGTAACTCCAGCGATGGGCAAGACAATTCGCAGGCTCCGCAGCGTTCACGAACGAAGCCGGGTCTTGTAGCACAGTTGGCAGTCGGTTCGTTTGCTGCCGGGACAGCGACCTGCATATCGGCCCCCTTCGACTTGATCAAGGCCCGTTTACAACTGCAGCGTCTTGATCAGGGCAAAATTCTGGGTGCTACCGCTGCTGCTGCTGCTGCAACTACAGAGACAGGGCCAATAACACGATATCGTGGAATGTTTCATGCTGGCTTTGTGATTATTCGTGACGAGGGTCCTTTGGCGTTGTGGTCAGGCCTCCAGGCAGCATTGTGGCGAGCATTAACGTATTCGGGTGTGCGGCTGGGACTCTATCAACCGATTCGGGATTGGTATGCCTCTCTGGTAGGCGAATACACCCGCGGTCATGCACAGCCCAGCACGTCTGTCACTGGATCGCCAACGACACCGTCAGCACCGATTGCAGTGAAACTACTTGCTGGAGCCACTTCGGGTGCACTGGGAGCGCTCGTAGGAACTCCTTTTGAGGCTGTCAAAGTTCGCATGCAATCAGGTCGATATCCGTATCGCAGCACGTGGGAGGCCCTACAAGCCATGGCTGCCGAGGGGGCGATATCGGCCCGTCCGAGTCTGCTAGGGCCTGTGGGGGCACTCTGGAACGGTGCCGCAGCAACAGCAGCTCGAGCGGCAACCATCACTGCGACCCAGGTCGGTTTGTACGATGTGGTGAAGACGACAGTTACAGATACGACCGGCTGGCCTGCTGCCGACGCTCGCGTCTTTCTGAGCGCTGCTATGTTGGCGGGCTTTTTCTCGACGACTTCCAGCTCGGCCTTTGATGTCATCAAGACGACGCAGCAGGGTAAACCTCATGGGGTGTACCGAGG
This sequence comes from Cyanidiococcus yangmingshanensis, assembly GCA_013995675.1. NCBI lineage: Eukaryota > Rhodophyta > Bangiophyceae > Cyanidiales > Cyanidiaceae > Cyanidiococcus > Cyanidiococcus yangmingshanensis. The sequence continues at coordinate 309,754 of VWRR01000014.1, read as the reverse complement.
CATGGCCGACTGTGCCGTCCAGATCTGGCGAAAGGAAGGCATCTTCGCATTTTTCAAAGGTTGGGTGCCAGCGTATGTGCGGCTGGGTCCGCACACGCTCATAACCCTCTGGGTCTATGAGTTTGCCCGGCGAATGCTGGGATATACGACCTTGTAGCATCAACGATGAAGCGTTTCGTTGAATCCATGTATCGTGACCATGCGTCGCCTCTTCGCATGGACGAGTCGACCCCGATCCAAGACAACTGGCCATACGACGATTCATTCGTCTCGGCAATGAGGTTTCGATTGCTTTTGGGATGAGTGCACAATGAAATTTATCTCTCATTGGGAAGAGCGTTTTACGAAAGTTTGGTCGGTCCGTTACATTCAGCAGTGTTCACTCACCAGCAGACTTTCAGCGAGCGATTCGCGTGAGAGACATTTGGCTCAGGGACCACGCTATGGACTTGTCATCCTCTAGAGGCACACTGAAACACGATGCGAAAGCATCCTCGAGTGAACATTGTCGTCCTTGTCGTCGTCCAGGGGGGTTGTTTTCGATATTCAGGATTGGGTCGTGCATCTCTGAGCTTGGATGTAGATGAGTAGAGCGCTGCGGCGTCGACCCCACATCCATGGGGGTACACCGCGACAGATGGAATGGACTTGTTGGCAGCAGTAGCGGCATCGGTCGACACTCTATACCCAGATAGCCTTCTATTGCAATTTCTTCATGGCGCTCACATGGGGTTTTGATCATTTCAGTTCCAGGATACCTCTGTTATCCTCTTTTGAGACTTATTCATGTCGTGTGGTAAACGCGCGCTCATATTTGGTTGGGTTCTCGTGCTGGTCTCCAACCACCATCGGGTCCGTTCGAGGGCTCTATTCGGTCGGTCGGTCTATTCCTCACGCTTGCATCGGTTGCCTTGGATTGAAACCGAAGCGCATGATCTCGTTCTATAGTTGCCAGACCCGGCTCGTTACCTCTAACGCCGCCGTTAGCAACACTTGCGCGCCAACCGGGATCAACGTTCATGCCTCCGGTCCACTCCCTGTCGTATCCTCTAGCTTTTTTGCTTCCTTGGACGCGTCTTGATTATCCTGCAATTGAAGACGCTTCCGCAGTTCCGCCAAAGCCGCGGCGGCCTTGGGATTTCGCTCAGCCAGACTTTGCATACCCCGCGTATCCACCGCTATGGGTTCACCAATCGTCACCGATCGTGGCTGCAATGGCATCGAACTCGAGTCCTTCTGTCGATTGGGATGGTCGGAGCGCAACTGTTGGGCCACAACGTCCTTTTCGGGAGCGATCAAAGCGTCGCGTTCACTGCTGGTATTCATCTGTATGACCGCCTGGCCTTGGCTGCCATGGAACCGCCACCCCATCTGCTCCATACGCCCTCGGCAGACATCCTGATCCGCACAAAGCACCCGATAGGGAATGCTTAGCCAAATAGACTCTCGCACGTGCCTGGAGAAATCGACCGACTCAATACCCGGATGGAAAGGCTCAATAGCCTCCTCAGTGCGCGGGTCACCATCCTCAGTGTTGGGCACTGCATCCTCTCGCGCTGCCATCCAAACATCGAACGAGTTTCGAATCTCCATCTCCAAACGGGCAGCACAACGATCGCAGCACTCGTTGCGAAAGCGCGTTCGAACGCGACCACGCACAAAGGCGTCACCTTGGCGCTCAAGCGACACTGTGAACGTCACATGGACTCGTTCATTCTCACGCAAGGATCGCGTTTCAGCATCAAGCGGCACTGGTAGCACGTCACGAGAAAGAATACCAAGCGCACCCAGACTGGTAACCCGTTCGTATTTTCCCGGCGACTGCAGCTCCTCTCGAGAGAGCGTTAGTGCCAGATTATCGTATTGCAGGGGTGTACCGTCCGTTGACTTGGCAACTTCCGCGTCCTCCTCGGAGACGCCACTCGCCGCCGAACGAATCACCGTCTGTGTCTCTTCCCAGCTACGGCTAGAAAAAGTTTGCAGTCGGTCCCAGTCGACACTCCCGTCAGCTTGAAGGAAGCTAAAGTTGCTCAAGGGAACATCCACAATTTCAAAATCTTCATTCGCTGCATCTGATCGAGTGTGCTTTCGTTTCGACTTGCTCCGTGAGCTGCGTACCCTGCGGGGACCGCTCGCCTGTGCCGTCAGGCTTCGCACACCCGCTCGGTCCTGAGAACGACGAGCTGACCACACGCTTGGCTTCTGGCGCTCCGCACGATGCCAAGTCCATGGGCCTATTTCGCTTCCAGTTCTGAGTAATAAGCAAACAAACATGGAGCGTCACGGGTCACCTGAAACGTGCGTCTTTGAGACTCCAATAGACTGTTCACAAGGAGCGACTCGACTGTATCGTGCACTGGCCAGTGATGGCGCACGTTGGCACGGCCCGCTTTCTGAACGAACGAATCCGGTACAGATACGGAGGTTGCGAATGGTCGCTGGCAAGTTTCAACGTGAATCAGTCTGTCGTCAAGATCGAAGCAGATGATTAAAGATGTTTCCGTATTTTTATGAAAAAGAAGAACAAGATATTAGTGTTCAAGTCATGAGCGCTGAATCTCTATCATGAAAGAGGATCTAGAGCACAGGAATGTCTTTCACAAACGTGCAGTCTTCGAATATGATGGTCAAGAGTATCCTATTTGAAACAAGCCGAAAGAGTCTCTAGTTCATGTATTCGTTTGGACTGCTTTTCAGATTCGTTGTCAGCTAGATGACAGTGACTGTTCCGTGCATTGCTGGGCACGTGACGTATCCATGACCGATTGGCGAGTTGCGGTCGTAAGACCCATCCAGCGTCTGCCCATGGCGAATGGAAACATAAAACCTAAGGAGACATAAGATGTGAAAACAGCTTTTTGTCATCATGACGGGATTCAGGGACGCCAACATACAATCTATCAGAAGGCCCATGGCGAAATACGTCTGATATCATTACCTCGGGTCATCCTAGAACGAGACTTGCGCCATACGGTCACGAGCAGCGTTTCGCAGCGCACTGGATATGAGCGCTATCGGCGAGGACGCTTCTTCGACTTCGTCTGGGCGTCTCTGGACGCCAGTCCACTAGCTGTGGCCTCCTCCCAAGACATTCCGCGGGCGAGCGCATTCACGCGTTCTAAATAGGCATGCATGGGAAATTTGCGTTCGAGGCCTTCACGAGACATCCACCTCAACTTGCCAAAGATCGGGCGCTCTGCATGCGCACGATCATGCAATCCAAAAGACCAGAGAACACCCACAAAAGAGTTTGCATCTCGTCCGTCCAGTTCGTACTTGTTGTTCAAGTAAATGAGCCAATCGTAGGCGCACTCCCAACTTGGTGTCCATTCAATCACCTTCTTGGCCCAGTACATGCGCATCATGCCATGCATGCGACCAGTGAGGACCATCTCTTGCTGCGCCGCGTTCCAGTATGGGTCGTGGGTACGCGCCCGCTCCAAAGTCTCCAGGTCATAGAGGTGCTCTCGAGCATCCTGTCGGTGTTCCTCTTTGGTTCGATGGATCCAATCTGGAAGACTGTCTAATCGATCGTAATCATCTGGCCGATACCAACAATGATTGAAGGAGAGTTCGCGCCGAACGATCAGTTCCTCAATAAAGGCGTCTCGTGACTCTCGTGGTGCCTCTTTCCTGGCCCAGACTGCCAGTGCGATCGTAATCGGGGATATCTGTCCAAAGTGAAGGTAAGCTGACAGACAACTGGTATCGTCCTTTTCTGGATGATTTCGACCTTGTCCGTAGTGAGCCAGTTTGTGAGTGCAGAAGAGCTCTAGACGGCGCATCGCCTCGCTGGTGCCGCCTCGAAAATACTTGGAAACCGAAGGAACAGAGCGATCAAGAGACTCGAGTTTCTCCAGAGCACTATCGACCGGATGCTGTGTTCCGGCTCCAGTCATGCTCGCTTGACCAAACAAGACTGCGTATGGACCGTAGTCGACAGATACATCCAGGTCCTTGTGGTGCAGGTTTTGGACAGAGAGTGGTACACAGAATCGCTGAATATGCTTCCATATTCGCGGTCGCAACGTCCTTGCAGCGAATTCGTGCTTCTCAGAGGCGAGTGCTACCGGTACCACACACTCAGACTCCACCAGAGTGAGCCTACAGTCGAGCGTCTCCGCGAGACTCTCACGCCATCGTCTCTGTACTCGCATATAACCGAGGTCCGTGATAACTTCGCAGGCAGCATCACGTGCACACTGCGCGGCCACCTGGTCGGGAGATCCGTACAGAACATGGAGACGAATACCACGTTTGCTTCTCAGGTCGTGCATCAACTCGTAGAGACCCTCTAAAAGGAACCGATAGTGGCGTATGTTCGCTTCAGGGTACCGATCAGTCACACCGAAACAGGCGACCAGTGGCTTCCGTAACGAGTTTGCTCGCTCGATTGCGTACTCAAGGGCATGATTCTCCGGAATTCGGGGCGACGCCTGCACCCAGTACAGAACATATCGCCGCTCTGGACGTATCGGTTTCGTATTGGCAACGTGGACACGCTCTGGCTCGACCACGGAAGACTCGGTCTTCACCTCTACTCGACTCGGCATTCGATCTTGCGCGCAAACGCTAGTGAAGACACTTGAACGGGAGAGACAGAAACGCAGGTGCGGCAACTGTGACGTGCCGTTCACGTGCTGGCGACAGCGCTTGCTTCTGCAGTGAAGGGTCACACCAATGCGTACTCTATGGAGCCACGGCCAGGCAAGAACGCTCCCTTGCCTAGATTCTAAGACAGGCTTCCACTGCACGATCCACAGTGCTTGCCTAGGGAGCATGCACAAGGCGCTTCCCGTTGCTCACGCGCTCAGAACGTCCACAGGAGAATAACGTTTGGTTCGTCTCGCTGGTCCGCGTTGCGTAGCGCGTTCAGCATCACGACCAGGTCTGGCCAACTTGCTCGGGTTCCCAAACTGATCTGGGCATGGCAGCGGTTCTCTACTCATGCACTCTGAATATCGGCAATCGGTGAGTCTGACGCTGTTCCATCACCGTGCGGAGTGGTAAGGGAACTTGCACAAGAGACAAGATGGCGGGCAATACCAGGACAGGAGAACGACAACCTTAGACCCGAACAAACGCAACCGTGGATAGAATATGCTCATAATATCTACCATTCCGATGTATTCCCCTTTCCATGCAGTGTAAATTCAACAAGTGGATCGTCTCTGCGAAAGATTTCCGTTGAAGGCATCGTAATGTTGCCGAGTAACTCCATGCTAGATCGGAGGCGAGGCGGCGACTCCAAGATAGTTGTATCTCAGTGACTTGTATGGTTGCTGTTTTTGGAACGGAGGACAAGTGGGCGCCAAACACTCGACGAGTCACGTTTAAAGTTCACACTGAGAAGAAGCGTTCGTCAGTCCCATACCGCCGTACACCTCTCGCGAAGGAGTCGAGCACACGTGATCATCGAGGAGCCGCTCAGGAACGCTTGACGCCTGGGACTGCTCGCAACGAGAGAGAGAGAGCCGCTGACGACCTGTTGCTGAGGGCGACGAGTTCTGGAGCGTTTGTCACCGCTTCCTGGCGTCGTCCTGTCGTGTTCCATCATATTTCGAAACGTGAATAGTCTCGAAGCGTGTGCCTGTCACTGACTTTCGGGTGCATGCGACCTACTGCGTGGGCGATTCAGCGTCAGAGCTTGTGCACCGCACTGCTACGCTATGGAAAGAAACTGGACACGCAAGTTTACGCTCTATTGGTTGCAGTCGCGCTCGCTGAGAACCACGAAGCTACCACTGCTGTCCCTGTTCTGAAGCATGCCGAAACGTTCGCTGGCTACCGGTGAGTCGGAGCCCAGCGAGGCTCCGCCTCTGGAGCGAAAACGCCCTCGTCGCGTATTCGCTCCCGATCAGCTCTTCTACAAACCCTATACCTCGCCCGATATTTTGCGCAAACTTGCAAGCTCGGCACTTGTCGAGATCGAGCGCGATGAGCAACCGATGCGTCGTCGTGGCCAACAACCTCCCCGGATAGAACGTTCACGCAGCCAACAGGCGCTGACCTTGAACGCTCTTCGCTACCTGCCTCATGCAGTCTACAAATGGCTGGAACATATGCCGCCACCATGGGAGCCTGCTCGTTTCGTCTCAGTCATTTTTCATCACACCGGCGCATTAGCCTTTGTCGAAGGGAGTCATCGAGAGCCCGAGGCGCTCTACCGGGCACAATGGGCGTGCTGGTACGCTCATCTGAACCGACGCCAGCAAGAGATCCAACCGCCATCATCATCATCATCATTAACTCGAGACAACCAAACGCTTCCGTCAAAACGATCGTTTGTGCGACTGCGTGTGCCAACTTTTGACGACGACGAACCGCCGCTCAGTTTTCGTGAGCTTGTCTATCCGCGGACGCTTCCAAGACCATTCGGCAACGATGTACGCGCGACTGTCGAAGAGGAGACGCTGCGTCGGCTGGGACAAGCGCTGCACACACCCGAGGCGCGAGTCAAACTGTATCGCGCAAGTCACCCGTGGGTCGCCAGCCCAAATGACATGGACTCCAGCCAATTCTATTTGCGAAATCGACTAACGCTGCGACGAATGTATCGACTGCGACGAGTGCGAGCCAGAGACCCAACGCAAGACGAGAGCGCGGAAATCATGCCAACCGTTTCAGACATGCTGCACGTTGATGATTGGGACGAATTCACCGAGCTGGGCGAGTATCCTCATCCATCCAAGTCAGAGACGGACCGTAGAACTTCTACTGGCGTACCCCTACCTCTACGATGCCTTTGACGAACGTATTCCGAATCCAGAGCAGCCTGACTGGCACTACCATGCACCGCGACCAATCATGTGGGCGGCCATCGTGCCTCATCGCCATTGGCCATCGGCCTGGTGTTGGCAACCGACGCTGGCGCCGCTCACACGAAATCATCCTGGGAGTGCAGCACAGTGGGAGACTCGATCAACGAATGGGCCTACGCAACAGCCTCATCCGCGTGGTCGTATGCGTCGCATCAGACCTCCTCCTCCTCGTTTGTGTGATGGAGCACTACTGGCGGATTTGGACCTCGAACGCCATGGCGAACGGGTCCAGGCATGGCTCGATCTCCTGTATGCCCCACGTGCATTCCAAACCCCGCAAGCGCTCCAACAAAAACGAGCGCAAGATATCGCCATGGAAAAGAACCTGTTCTGGCGTAGCCGCCGAGCCCGTTACGCTCGACCGAAAAGCGTCATGGCGGCTGCAAATCTTTTGCAGGAAGACTTGCGACTGTCAGAGGCGTGCCGCGTGCGTTGGATACGGAAACAGCGTCGCGGTCGAAAAGGTCGATCAGTGCCTCCAGATCCACTGGTTGGATCAGGAACTGGTCGAGAGGCTACAGCAAGTCGTCGGCTGGATTTGCTCCAGACGCTCAGTCAATCTGGCTTTTTCTATCGCACCAAGATGGACTGGCTCGAGGTCGGCCTCCTCCTATGTCAGGCTGCCCGATCCATGTTTCTTCTGATACTGAAACGGAAGCATTTTTCGTTCCTGTACTTGGATTACAATTTCCAACTGCAACCGGTGCGTACACTGACGACCAAAGAACGCAAGCAAGCCCGGTTTGGAAATGCGTTTCATTTGATACGTGAACTCGTTCGAATGGTGAAACTCTTGGTAGATGTACATCTGCGCTACCGAGCGGGCCTCGGGGCGGATACACTGCAGCTGGCAGACAGCATCATGTACATCTGGTCGCATTTAGGCCAAGTGACTGGCCTCTATCGTTACAAGTACAGGATCATGCGGCAAATTCGAGCCGCCAAGGATCTCAAGCATCTCGTCTATCAACAGTTTGGCTGGTCCGGGCCCCGGCAAAGCACTCTGGCAACCTCTGTGGCGGCGGTGGCTGCACCTACTACGCGGACTAGTCCCACTACTTGAGCAATGGTTGGGCAACTTGCTGAATCGTCACTTTGAAGGACGCGAACCGTTGCGCATGGCCCAGCGAACGGTCACTCGCCAGCGCCTTGAGTCTCAGTTCGACGTCGCTTTGCGCCAGGAGACGCTGACGCACATTCGCCAACTCTTGCCGGCAGATCGACAAGCGGCATATACGCGTCGTATCCTGCAACATATGCACCAGGCCTGGCGATGCTGGAAAGCAAACGTACCCTGGTATGTAGAGGGAATGCCCTCCAGAATGGACCAACTCATTCGTGACTACGTACAGCAGCGAGCGCAATGGTGGATCACGGGTGCGAAGCGTGCTGCCCTAGGCCTTGCAACGCGGACGTACCATGGATAAGGACCTGGACCCGTCAAATGCATGGACGCCTGGCTCGCCTTGCTGTCCGGCGAGCCCAGGAGCGCCAAATGCACTACCTACAGCGAGGCCCGTACCTCCAGCCATCCAAAGCCGCATCAATCCTGTACGCGTTTGCTGCATACCTGGAGCAGCTGCCTATCGACATGCCTCGTCCGTGGCAACTGCCGTGGGCCTCGACGGACGGCTCCGAAACCACCCTCTCCTTGGCATTGCTACAACTCGCCATCGAGCGCCTCCGCCCTGAGACGGAGAGCGAGCGCTGCCCGCGAGGGCTACCAACGCTCATCGAAGAGGCCGAAGCGTCTCCATCAGCGATGCTTTATCGCATCCGGAATCAGTTGCGATCGCGATGCACTCGCCACCAAGTCGAATTGCGTTTCTATGATGACGCGGAATTGACGCCTGTCTATATGGTCGATCCATTCGAGCGCCTTGTCGATGCTTTTTTGGACCAGTGGTTGTGGTACCAAGCCGACCAGACGCGCTTGTTTCCTCCATATGTTCAGCCGAGTGATGCCGAGCTGCCTCCAGTTCACGTACTTCGCTTTATCGAAGCACTCGACGCACTATCAACTCTGTGGGAGCTTGGAGCCGCGCACGAGAATCAAGTCGCTGCGCTGGTTCAGACACCCTTGCCGGAGCTTTTCGAACGAGCGGATCTGTTGTTGTTGGACCGTCTGCTCCGCTTGCTTCTTGCCGACGATCTGGTGGACTATATCCTCTCGCGTTGTAACGCAGTCGTCACTTTCAAGGATATGCGCTACACGCAGTCGATAGGTATCCTCCCGGGATGGGAATTTTCCGGTTTCCTGATGCAGCTCTATGGCCTGGCGGTGGTCGATCTGCCGATTCGAGAACAATGGTGTCGGACAGACAACCCCGAGGTGTCGTCGTCGTGCCTACCTGCGGAATCCAGAGCCGCAACGGTGAATCAAGATGCGACCACGGATCTTTTCGGACGTTTGCTCTATTACGAACGAGTGCTTGATCGCATATACCTTTTGGTGCAGATTCCTGGATCCAAGGCACAGAACAGCAGTCGAACGGTTTCTGCAACAGTATGAGCAGCACCCACGCAGAGAGCAACTACTCGATGATGCACAATACCCTAATCGACGCTGCTGGCCGAGTGCCGAGCGCATGCGTCTGCGCCCGTTGGAATGCCATCTTGGACGTGCGCTCTTTGACATGCTCCGCAGCTTGCTTAACGAAGGCGTCACAGCGCTGCTCCCGCTGGCCGAGATGCCCGAATCTCACACCATGGTGAGTGTTGCGTCGGGACCCTCAAATCCGAGCCTCTTTTTGGAAATGTTTGGTTTCGAGTGCCGTCTCGTTTCGACGACTTGGGATCAAACGCGATCGCTGGCACGGTTTGGGTCCAGTGGGATCACCACGGAAGCGACGCGTTGGCCTCTGCCCAGCGGACGTACAGTCGCGTACCTGCAAGTATCACCATACGCCCTGCAACGATGGACGCTGGATGTACAACGTCTGCTTATGGCGACCATTCACGCGCCCTTTGCACGTGTCGCCGGTCGCTGGAACGCCCTAGCGCTTCATTTTGCCGGCATGTATCGCCAATTCGCTGGAAATGTTCCAGCCGTGCGCAGACTCGTACATCATGCCCAACAACGAGTCCAAAACCGTATCAAACTGGGTCTGAACTCCAAGATGCCAGCGCGCTTTCCACCTGTGGTGTTCTATGCGCCACGCTCACTCGGCGGCCTGGAAATGATCAATATCGGACGTGATCCAGTGCCTTCGCTGTGGTCCTTCCTGCCTAGCTGGCAGGAAGAAATGGCCGATTCAGATCTTCTCGAGCGTCAGCTGCAGCAGTCGCAGAGCACGATTGGCGTTGGCCTGGACCCGCGCCTGCTGCCTCCAACGTGGTTGAAACGCGGATTGCCTCGCCTGGCCGCGCGTCTTCATTCGAGACGTGAACTGTGGGCCCTCGATCATGGCTATCGTCTTCGGAACCTGCTGCGCGTTCACTGTCACCGGACGCAGATCTGCGCTCTGGTGGACCGACAGCCTCCATGACGGCCATTTGTGGGAACTTGACGGATATCGTGCGGAGACAATCCAGGTATTGGGCGGGGTCCCAGCGATCCTTTCCCACACGCTTTTCGCGGCGACGGGATACCGGGACTGGCGGGGCCTCGTTTGGAGCGAGCACGGTTTTGAACACAAGCTCGCGGGCAGGCGCTTGACTCGAGCACAGCGAATGGGTCTCGTACAGATTCCGAATCGACGGTTCACCCTCTGGTGGTCGCCGACAATCAATCGTAGTCGTGTCTACATGGGATTCCGAGCGCAACTCGATCTGACCGGGATTTTCATGTACGGGAAGTTGCCAACGCTGAAAATCAGCCTCTTGCAGGTCTTTCGAGGGCATCTCTGGCAGCGCATTCACGAAAGCCTCGTGATGGATCTGTGCGCCGCGCTGGACGCTGGACTCACCGAGCGAGCGCGCGCGGCGAACGCGCCCGTGGTCGTCCAGAAGGAGCGTATTCACCCTCGCAAGTCCTATCGCATGCACTGGAGTAGCGCGGATATCCGGGTTGATTTTGTTCAGCCGGTTCAAGTATCCGCCATGCCGTTCGCTCTGGACGCAGCGGTGCGGTTCGAGTCCATGTCGAGGGAGCAACAACAGCGATCGTCTTGTAAGGAGGACGACACTGTGACGGCAGTGTTCTGGCTTGATGTGCAGCTGCGCTGGGGCGACTACGACGATCACGACGCTGCTCGATACGCAGCAATCAAGTTTCGTGAGTATACGGCTCCGGGTGCACGTAGCTTGTACCCTTCTCCTTACGGCCTCTTGGTTGTCTTTGACCTCGCTTACGCGGAATGGTCGGCATACGGGCACGCTGGGGCGCTCGGCATCGCTACCCTTGTTGCCGAAGCATTGCCAGCCATTGCCAGCCACAACCAGGCGCTGACATTGCTCCGGGAGCGCCTTCGCAAAGCGTTGCAGCTCTTACGCAGTAGAGACCGTTGAAGGAGGCGTTCTCGCGGGAACTTCACTGACGCCAGCAACGACGCCCGTGGACCGCAGCAGCAATTTGTGGCGCCGGCGTCTCTGGATCGTTGATGATCGGACGGCCTATCGTCCGGCAGCGAATGGCGTTATCTGGACATGGGAGACGACCACAGGGCGTCTTTTCGTCAAGATCGTTCACAGGGAAGCATGGGCTGGGCAAACGCGGCGGGCCCAGCTCGCCAAATGGAAGACCGCCGAAGAAGTGCTGGGTCTTCTTCGATCGCAACCTCCCGAGGAGCGACCACAGTCCATCATTCTGGCCCAGGCTGCGACCCTCGATCCGTTACGTACACTCTTGGCGGGCACGGAATACGCCAGTATCCCGGTGCGTCTTGGTGCTGCCTGCGATCCCGCTACGAGCGCTGCTTGCATTGGATGCGCTCCGCGATCGCGTTCAGACAGCCCGCTCCAGGCGAGCTCTTGGTCTGTGCGGCCTACGCAGACTGGTTGGAACACGTCTCGGTCTGGACGGCTTCGATGCGCTTCCTGCTCCTGCTTCGGGCCTTGGAACGGGCTCCAGAGCGGGTACGGGCATTGCTTTGGCCGCGCATACCGGATGAGGAGGTTGCTCGATGGACACCTGCATCGCTATGGCCGGTGCATTTGGAAACGGAATGGCGCGAGCTGGAGCTCGAGCTCGGCAAGCTGGCGCCAGCGCGAATGCATCCTGCTATATCCACCGAGGCCACGCAAAACGGTGACACCGTTTCGGCAGACGTACCGGAACAAGCGCCTCCTGAGGCTGTGCCTTCTTTCGATCGATACGGTAACGTTGTAACCGTAGAGACGACGACCCCCTTCGAGCGGCAATATTTTCGCACAGCGTTGGCACTCGATGTGGACGCTCACAAACACCGGATGCTCGCCTTTTATCGACGTTTGCCGCTGGTCGCCGACAAGCTGCTGCTCCTGCAGCCATCAGATGGCCCAGATCAAGACACCACCGAACAGCGCCTTGATCTCACCGCCGAGCTCGAAGGACGCCGCTCCATGACGCAGCGCCAACTCCATCTGCCTCGCAATCTCGTTCGGGGCCTAATCCTCTCCGGCGAGTCCCACGCCCAGATCTGGGGCACGCGCAAATCCGAGAACCTCATCGAGACATGGACAGCTTGGGCGCTCATTCGAGGCGGCCCATGCACACCAAACGCGGAACTGGTGAATGCAGCGGCGTGTTTTGCACCCGGTTCAACGCAAGCACTCGGTTGGATCCACGTCCAGCCGGCCCTGTATACCCTGCCAAAACCGCCAGATATCGTGCCCGCACCTTGTGATATACAAGTACTCGTGAAGTACGAACTTGAAGAACACCAATCGATGAGCATGCAGCGCGTCGACGAGCAATGCACGGACACGTCACTCGCCGTGTCCATGCGTGCACCGGCGGATGCGTGTCGATACGCGTCCATCACGAACGGCCGGAGCGCGTTCCCGCCATTGGCATCGACGGACGATGCGTGCAGCGAGATCGAACACGTATCCCGAACGATGACCGAGGACCAACCAATGTGCAGCATCATGCGTGCCTGGACCGGAGGAGGATCTGGTGATTCGCGCGATCCCCGAACGATTCCAATAACGATTCATCTCCGCGATGACTTTATGGGGGTCTTTCTTGAGCCATGGAATGGAGGGGTGCGCGCACATCCACCGATGCGCTTCTTCGACCGAGCTTATGTGGCAACATCGTTGTCGAGCGAGGCCGCTCTTCATCTCGTGAAGGACACGGAACGGCATTGAATCGGATGCTCGTCGCGATGCGCTCGGAATCACACGAGTACTGGCGGGCAGCGAGACCCGATTTAGAACTCAAAGGGGCTAGTCTCTAGGTTACGGGCCAGGTGCGCCAAAGGTTGCAGGCGCGGCTGTTCGTCGTCTCGGATGCGCGTGGAAGGAATAACAGACACCCAAACGCGCATCGTCCATCATCAACAGACTGTCGATGAATCAAATGTCGAGGTCGTCGAGGTTCAGCGACTCGGCGTGTTGTTCGATAAACTGGCGTCGTGGCGGCACCCGATCGCCCATGAGGGTATTGAAAATGAGATCGGAGGCGGCGGCGTCCTCCATGGTGACCCGGTCCAGGGTCCGACGCTGCCGGATCCATGGTGGTCTCCCAGAGCTGTTGCGGCATCATTTCGCCGAGGCCCTTGAAGCGCTGCAGGGTGATGCGCGCATCGGGTCTGCTCTGTCGGAGGACGCGCCAGCACTTGCTCGCGCTCGCTCTCTGAATATAGGTACTGTGTCAGGCGCTGTTTGCCGCTACCAGTGTCCAGTTTGTAGAGCGGTGGTCGCGCGATGTACAAATGGCCGTTCTCAATCACGCTTCGCTGGTAACGGAAGAAGAACGTGAGCAGGAGGGTGCGAATATGGGCACCATCGGTATCCGCATCGGTCATGATGATGATTCGATGGTAACGTAGCTGACTCGGGTCGAATTCTTCACCTTTGACCCCCAGGCCTATCGCTGTGATAAGCGCTTGAATTTCGGTGTTTTTGTACACTTTGGCGTCATCGCTCTTCTCGATGTTCAGAATCTTTCCCCGCAACGGCAGGATTGCTTGGAAGCGACGATCACGGCCCTGTTTGGCGCTGCCGCCTGCAGAGTCGCCCTCCACGATAAAGATCTCGCTCTCGCGTGGATCTCGGGATGCACAGTCTGCGAGTTTGCCCGGCAGTGTGGATGACTCGAGAACAGACTTACGTCGAACCAGGTCACGCGCGCGGCGAGCAGCCTCGGCGGCCTGATGGGCTTGTAGTGCTTTTTCGAATATATCTGTGAGGACGCGCGGTCTCTGATCAAAGTACAACGAGAGCGCCTCTGTGACAACGGTATCAACAATGGATCGGACCTCTGGATTCCCCAGACGACTCTTGGTCTGACCCTCGAATTCGGGATTGGGTACTTTCACCGAGATGATGGCAGTCAGGCCTTCGCGAATGTAATCACCACCGAGATTGTTTGTATTTTCTCGGAGTAGGCCGCGCTGTCGCGCTTGCGCATTCATCACCCGAGTTAGCGTAAACTTGAATCCATCAATATGTGCTCCGCCGTCGATGGTGCGGATATTGTTGGCGAAACCAAGAAGCATATCGGTGTATTGGTCCCGACTCCATTGAAGTGCGACCTGCACTTCAACATTGTGCAACTCTTTGACGAAATGGATCACATCCGCATGAATACGCTCTTTTCCCTCCGTGAGGTCATGGACATACTCGGCGATTCCTCCGCCGTGGTAGAATCGCTTTCCATCGCTAAGAAATGCGCTCTCCGCGTTCGTCTCGAGTGCAGCGTTCGGGTGGCTTGTGCTCGAGTCAGCGACCGCCCGCCGTACCGACGCGAGTCGAGCTGCCTCGGTTGTTTTCTCACCATGGTCCCTGTCCAGATCATCATCTGATGGATTCGGGTGTGCCATCGGCTGTCGCACAGCGTCTGAGCCGGAAAATTTCGGCTCGTTTTTACGACCATCAAAACCGCGGCGACGATCGACTAACCAGATGGATAGGCCCGCGTTCAAATACGCGAGCTCATTCAATCGCGTTGCCAACAAATCGTAATCAAACTCGATGTCCGTGGTGAAAATCTGGGGATCGGGCGCGAATCGAATAAACGTGCCAGAACGTTCCATAAAACCCGGGTAAGGATTGGGCGGCGCCGGCGTCACCCGGAGCTCCTCGAGCACTTCACCGCGCGCAAAGCGCATCGAGTAACAGTTCCCATCGCGGTAAACGACCGATTCTAGCCACATACTCAACGCATTCACGACAGAGACGCCAACTCCGTGGAGGCCACCGGAAACTTTATAGCTGCCGGAGCCAAACTTGCCACCAGCGTGGAGCACAGTCAGCACTGTCTCAAGCGCTGACTTGCCAGTTTTGGGGTGCTTGTCTGTTGGAATCCCTCGACCGTTGTCTAAAACAGAAATCGATCCGTCTTCGTGTAATGTGACCAGTATCTTGTCGCAGTGCCCGGCTAGCGCCTCATCGACCGAGTTGTCGATAACCTCGTAGGCAAGCTGGTGAAGGCCGCGTGTTCCCGTCGAGCCAATGTACATGCCAGGTCGACGACGCACCGGTTCGAGGTTCTCCAGCACATCTATGTGTGCCGCCGTATACCCAGGCGCTACCCGTGATGCATTTTCCGACTTGGTGGCCCCAAGGTCGCGAAAACCGGCCGAGGGTGGCGCCTGCTCCACCCCCGTGCACCGAAGCGCGACGTGCCAACCAACGGTGACACCTCGTCGTCGACGCTGAACACACCAGCTGCGCACTGACGCTCCACTACCTGCAAGTGAAGCCCCCCGTCGAACCCTATCGGGCACTCGCGCAACGCTAGCCACGAAATAAAAAAACGTCATCATACGTCTTCCTAGTCACTGCCGAGCGATAGCGTCAACGAAATCCCGCAAATCGAAACCAAACCGACGACGGGTGAACACCGACGAAGGGAATCTGTGAAGGAAATTCCCTTCCTGAAAGGTTTTCGCGGCGTGTCCCAAAACGAAACGCGCCCTGCACCTGATTTCGACCATGGCGCGTTCGTGGCGAGACGTCGACGGACGCTGCGGCCGGCGACGGCGTCCATCGCGGACCGAAGGGGCTCCTGGCACTGGTGCGCGGCGGATCCCGGCCACGTGCCGCTGTGTCCGCGTCACGCAGCGTCTGCGCGCGCACTCGGGGTACACGCATCCGAGACGACATGCCTGGTGCGTGTCGAATGCGTGCTGTCGTACGTTTTTGTGTTGCTTGCCAGCGGAAGGCACGCTGAAGAGAACTTGTACGATGTCGCCACGTTGTTGACGTTGCAGTTCTTTTGAAGTGATTCTTGTGCTGAGCGCGCTGTTTAGTACGTCAACTGGTGTCTGGTCCTGAGCGGTGAGCGAGGGACTTTGTGTCTTTGGAGCACGTCGGTGCGCGTTGGGTTCCGCGAGGCGCGCTTGCACGCAGTGTCGCAAATAGGTCTTCTGGAGCGAACGTCAGTCGACCAGCGAGATACATTCAACGTTGTCTGTGGTGTTTCTTTCGGAGTCGGTGCTTATATTTCGGTTTCGTGTTCGATACGGTTCGCGGGTTTGGTAGGTACGTTTCTCTGACGATAGCTGTTCGCGCGCTCCACAAAACTTCAGCTGCGCCACCTCGCTCTTCCGGCTCAAGAGACCGTGGTTGTAGAGTCCAAGCTGGACTGAAAGCCTTGTCCAAACAAGATGCCGTCCGCTCTTCAGCAGTGGCCGGCAGGGAGGCCTCGCCCGGGGGTTAGCCGTCGTACCGATTTGGCACCCGCTCTGGTCCGAATGAAACTACCTAGTCTGAATAAGCGTGCCTCTCGTGATCAGAGAGCGCAGAACCAAGAGCGGCAGGTGCGTGAGCAATTCCATGTCTCACGGCAGGCGACATTCCTTCCAGGTTATCGGTTGTATGAACCAGGGACGCTAGGCGTCGTCACGGACGAGGAAAAATTGGCTCGTCGCGAGCTCCTATTCAGCACTGTGCGAGCAAACCAGGATGCCGGTAGTGGCGGCAGAGGTGGCTACTGGCATTGCTCCGAACGAGCGACTCTGTCTCACGGGACTAGATGAGTTGCATCACGAAACAGAGGTTTTCGTCTCACCATCTGCAGCACCGCAGGCTGTAGCCCGCGCGCTCGAATCCGACTGGCACTGTATCGGCCCCGCGGATATTTCCGGAGACTCTCTCCTGGAGCGTGCTCTCCTTTTATTCCAACGTGCTCGACAGCATACGCACGATGATTCGCGAGTTTTGGTGGAGCAGTCTGCTCGGAGCAAACGATCGCCCCGCTCATCGCCGGAGGAAAAGCACCCAAACGGGGAGAGCCCAGCGACGCTTCGGACTGTCTCAGCAAGGTCCTGTCGTTGTTTGGTGGCTTTTCGCCGCTGCATTAGAGATGCAATTTCGACGGGAAACCGTTGGCCTTGCGGTGCACTTTTTTGACACGATACGACCGAAGATCCCTCTACATTCGTGGCTGGAATATGCTGCTACCTGTCCTCCTCATTGCGGGGAAAGTTCAGGAACGATATCCAGCGGCGGACGATGCTGCCAAGTCCATCGCTGGCTTGCTCGAGTCCCTGCTCGGAGATGAGGTCGAACGCCAGGCGTCAGCGGAGTGCGTTGAGTCAAAACTGCCTGCTGGTGTGCGAACCCAGGCTGCATGCCTGGTAGACTCGTGTCCTGTCGACGCACGCTTGATGTCCGATCCTAGAGTCGCAGTTTGTGGCGTTGCCTCTGGGGTAGGCTTACCTTTCACCACGTTTCGGGCCGAGACAGAACAAAAGCGCCTGTTTCAAACATTGTTGCTACGCGGCGACGCAGACGCCTGGAAGTGTTTCTCCACAATAACACCTACTCGCCAGGGGTGCTGGAGGGTTGTTCTGGGAAGCAAGTTACCGCCAAATCCAAGACGAAAGCAACGTCAACATGAACCCGCGTCGAGCGTGAGTTCGGTGGCTGGCCCTTCGAGCCAGACCACCACGGGAACTGGCTGGCAACGAATCATGCATCTCGAGCCCCAGGTTCTCGATTTGTTGCATTGGGATCTCTACTGTCCCACCATCTATAACTGCCTGTACATGCTTTATCAACTGGAAAGAACGTCCGACCTTGTCAGCTCCGGCGTCGAACGCGAGTGGGTCAGGGCCACTGAGCGAAACGAAACGGCATCTCCAGCACAAACGCCCGTCCGTATCGAACCGTCAAGGATCAAGAGTACCGCCTCGACCAGCCCGCCAATCTCGTCCGGTGCTCGCTCTGAAGCGACGCCTTTCCGGCCCATGCATCAGGGTCGTCCGAGCACGGTCGAGACGCCCGGACATCCAGCTCAAGTCGGGTTTCACACCCCTGCATCAGTTTCGAACCGGGACTCGACCGATTCGGCTGCTCGTTTGCACCGAAGGCCTCGCTGATCGATGCCTTCATGATCAACAAATTTTGATGCACGCGTCAGACTGTGACCGCCAGCGCCTGTCTCATCGAGGCGCTTATCGAGTGCGGCCTTGAGGAACGCGCTGAAACCCTACAGTCATTCGCGATTCAACGACTGCATGTTTCCGCTGACGCGTTGCGTGATTGTCGGAGGCAGCTTCGAGACAAGTGGATCAATCCACCAGCGCTGCACCCTCAGTTACCAGGCGAGATGTGTTCGGCTCGCGACACAAGTTTGTTATCGGACGCGACAGTTTGGCGGCTCAAAGCGCAGGCAGTACCACCCAAAGACGGCACATCCTTCGAGCCGAGCCCCTTGCAGTCTACAAAGCGTTTGCTTCTGATGCAGCCCGATACGCTTCGCATGTTTACCTACCACCCGATGCGCCAGCGATGGGATAACCTGCTCTTCCAAGAGTCCTTGAGCCAATTCTGTCGAAACGGCTTGTCTACCCTGAAAACGACAGCGGATGTCTCTCCGATCGACATCACTCAAGGTCGATTCGAATGAAACGGCTCAGACAGTCGTGATTTTTTCTCAGCGATCCAAGTCGCTCTGGATCTCCGAGATCTGGAAGCAAAATCGATGCGATTTGCGACGTGATATGGTCTTTGGATGCTGGGTACGAATGCTCCCGATACGAGCACGACACAACAAGCGCTCCAGGTGTCGAGTTCGTGGCCGTGAAACCGAACCATCTAGAGATCCGTGCATGAGGTGATTACAAACGCGCGAACGCGTCGCCAAATAGCGCTATCAGAGACCTGTCTTCAATCGTTGTGATCAGCCGAGGCTCTGATCCGATCAGGGTGTGCTTCGCCATCCCCGCCTACCGCACTGTTCGCATGTTGCGCTCGAGCGTTGCCCACGGAGCACTTACGAACGCAGGTTAGACGACGAGACAAAATCCTCGAGAGCACTTTATGCAGCTGGCATCGGTCGAGGCCGGACAACCTCTGGCGTCGATAGACGCTGCCAGCGCTCTTCATAAGTCTGTCGAAGCACCTCATCTTCGAGGCGTAGCAAGACATCGCGGGTGCATTCGCGCAGCTTTTCTCGCTCTATCCCTGGATCCTGAAGGGAGAGGATTGCCAAACACGTATCCAGGACTACTTGTCGATCCCAGTCGGAGAACGTTGCCGCCACGGGAAACGGCAACGGCAAATCGTTCCGGTGCTTCTCGGGCTGCGCACCCCGCCGCAAGCCTCGATGGTGTCTGCCGAGCGCTTGTATAGCAGACCCCGAGGTGCTCGTTGGCACCGCCGAGGCGGCAGACATGGAACCTGCGCTCGTGCTCGTTGTTGCGATGGAAAGCGCAGCCAGCGCCATCAGAGAATCCAACCAGAAGGTCAACCTATCCAACTCCGCCGTAACGTTTTTCGAGCAGTGAGCATGATCCAGTGCGCATTGGGCAACCAGCGCGAGTGCCACCCGTTGCACCCAATGAGGGTTCAGTGCCAGCCATTTGGCGACAACTTTCGAGCGCGATCCCTTTTGACTCGTTTTGAAGGAATGGACCATATCGAGGTAGAGCGTTGCGAGCAGCAGCTTTGCCGGCTGTTCCACCCAGTCATCAGATAGGCATTGCTCAATTGAGGTTCCGGTATCGGTAGCGCGCATCGTCTGTCCAAGCTCTGCACGAACGCTGGCAATCCAATGAGTCAAGTCGGTTTCAGACTCCCACGTTTCGTACTTCGTGTCGTTCCAGTCAAGCAGATGCGCGACTTTGGAGAACCACGTTGCTCCCGTGGGAGATCGAGGCGATCTCCAGAGCGTCGCTCGGGCGCTGAACGGCAACGCTGCTTTTTCAGGACTGACTCGACGGAGCGCTCGTCGCAGAATCGCATGGGCGCTGGCATCACCCCTCTGATCGAGCTCCGATAGAATCGCGTTCTGAATTAGTGGATGAGCTCGAAGCGCATCTGCCAGTCCTTGCAAACCCAAATTCTCCTCCAAATAACGATCCAAAATGATCAAAAGATCCTCGTTCGAAATACGTGGATAGAATCCAATGAACACCTGCAGCGCCTGGGCTGGTGCTGACGTCTCCGGAAGACGACAGAGTGCACGAATACGTGCGCTTGGATTTGGCTCCGCCAGCGCAAGCTCGTAGGCGAGTCGCTCTTGGCTCGTTGCAAGTGCTGTCGCGTTGAGCGATGCGTAGCACAAAAACGGTGCCATCCGCTCGGACATTGCTTGCTGCTCCGTAGAGCGCTTCTCTCCAGTTAGGCTCGCGGGTAGGAAAAGCGCCCGTATCCAGTATTCCGCTCGTTGCAAGCAGCCGTTGCGGCTCTGTGCTGCCGCATAGTGAAGCAGGGCCGTGGCGAACGCCGTGGCGATCTCGTCTCGGGACACGGCCTTTGAGAGCAACATGCCCTGCTCCAAAAGGCCGAGCATCGAACCGATTCGTCCGCCAGTCAACGAAACCAATGATGCTTCCGAGAGATGCTCCTGGTCTCGTTGGAGGGCAATCACAGCTGCATATCGGACAAGCCGCCCCATGATACACCTAAGCGCACCTGGTTGTTGCAGCTGAAACGCGGAGACGGGCGTCAACGGCGCGAGCAGATTGCGAAAACGGAGCCACATTGCGACCTGATGCCACCAGTGCAGCAGGCTGGCCAGCCGACGTGCGCTGGTGCCGCCACCCTCGCGCTCTTCTTTCGAGTCGTGCGTCAGTGCATCTCTCTGGCCATCATCTCGAGGCGGCAGCCAGCGCCAAGCGTGCCAGGATGCTGAGGTCAACGCCCAACGGGCCGTCTCGAGCAAGTCTGATTGCCGCTCCTGGTCGAGGGTTAGTGTATGAAACGCCCAGACGATGCACTGCTCGGCAGCATCAAGCAGCAGACCACGCTGCTGCAAATCGGTGAGCATGAGTATTCGATTTGCAGGGTCGTCAACCAGAGACGCCCGATCAGATTCGCTTCGCTTTGAATCCATTTTTGACCTTGCGAATGCTTCGTAAAGCAATACCCCAGGTGCGCGAAGACCCCAGTCCACCAGCGGCTGCTGGCAAGGCATTGTGCTCTGCAAGCGAGCGACCACTCGAAACACACCGGACTGGATCCATAGCAACGTACACCCATCATCCTCAGCGATACAAACCAAAGAACCGAGATCCGTTCCGGTCGGAATCTTCATCTCGTATACGGCCATCGATTGGGCAACTCCATCCGGTATGGATACGAGACTCCAATACCAATGAACGGTTTCGGTGTTTGGTCGTCGCAATAATGCGATATGCATAAAGATCCGTCGTGATTGCTTGGGTTGGCGCCGAGTCGAGGGGACCCAGAGCCCATCCTGCCGCTCGACGAGCCAATCCTCTTTCGGTAACGGCAGTCGATACCAGTAAGAACGAAAGTCATCGGTTGTTGCTAAAGAATCCAGCACAAGCAGTCGCCAAGGTTTCCTTGTCAGCCATACGCAATAACGTCCGTCACTGGAGACAAAGCCGGATTTGCTCCCCGTCAGGACTGACTGCCACTCGGGATGAACGCTCGCCCGTCTAGATCGGATCCCGTGCAGCACCATGGTCGTTGTTTGTCTGCGTCCAGTCGGCGCAGCGGCTTCAAGAGATACGAGGCACCAGTCGCCAGCGTTGCTGCAGACACTCACGGTCGCGCTGTCCGCTAACCAGCACAGGTCGAGGCTGGCAGCCCGAGCAAGGGCGCTCGGCAAGGTTGTGACCGGTGTCAGCACAGCGCTCTCCAAGATATTTTCTCCCGTGCCAACAGCGGGTCCGGAACAGCAACGCAGCGATCGGTCGGAAACCGACACACCAAGGTGTCCTGTCCAGAGGCGGTTCTGCGTGCTCACCCAGACCAGCCGGTACGTATCATGGTCTAGTTGGACGGCAGCAGCTCGAACGCCCTCCGGTGCTGCTTCCGCCTCTGTAGTCGATGGAAACAACTTACAGCGTTCCAACACGCATCCAAGTTCCGAGTACCGCCAAAGTTCGCCGTCCTCGTGGAAGACCCATAGTTGAGCGCCACACACCAAAGGAGCGGCTGGCGTCGGTACCCATACTGCTGTCACAATCCGGGCCGAAAAGAGACTCGTTCGTACAGGCAAGGAAATCGTTCGCTGTCCTGTGAGTGTCTCAAAGTAACCCTGACCTGTTCGCGGCCCGCACGTGACTAGTCGGCCCAGTGGTGTTCCACCACTGCTACCGAAGAACTGGGCTTCGTCGAACAAACTCGTTTCTCTCGGCCTAGGCCTGCGCGTGCTCGTCAACCCGAAACCACCAAGCCTCATCCTCTAACCTTACTAGACTCATCGTCGATTCCTTTTCATAGTGCAATGAAACAGCCCGTTTCGTCGCTGGCGGCTCGGCGATGAACGCCAAGGCTTCTTTCCAGTCAGCAGTCCAAGCCTTGGCGGAGACAGATATGGCGAACGAACCGCTCGTAGGTAGGAGGCGCTGCTGGCTTCCGCAATGTCCGCGCTATCGCTGAAAACGAGATTGTTTGCGTAGATGTCCTGTTTACTTCATCTCAACAACAATGGATTGACGCATTTCTCGAAGAGCACACCATGATTCCATAATCGATCACTGTTTCGGATACAATCCATACACGTTTTGCGAGCGATAGCTGCACGAGATCAGCAACGTTTCTGCACGATCAGGATTGTCTGTATGCTCTGGTTATGGGCCACAGCATACCATCGTTGCTCAAAAACGGGTCGGAACGGGCGCTTCTTGCCCCATCAAACACTGATCGATTTTTTGTTTCGAGTCGGACGATAGCGTTGATGAATCCGACGAAAAGAGATCAAGACCAAGAGATCTGATGGGATCTGGAGGAGACAACGAGGGAACCAATCGCACCCATCTTCTCGACACCCGCGCTGCATGTCGAGCTCCGAACGGAAACGCTCCAGTGGACGAGCGCGTTCCGATAGCGCGCGTCTCCGGACACGAGAGGCGTCTCCACCCAGAGGACACGGACACGTGTCCGTCCAACGCCCTTGTGTCCGTGATATCCAAGTTCTTTCGAAACTTGTTCAAGATTAGATAAAAGGGACTTGAGATTCAAAACGCCGCATGTCTCGCCGCGCGCTGGCCTTTGCGCCCAGCTCGGGTTCCCGCTTGAACGATCCGAACGTTTCTTTTTATAGCTTGTGTAAATTCGTCCGTTCTTGTTCATGACAAGCGATTCCGCATCCGCTTCGGTTTGGTCTGAGTGGATCAATGGCTTTCGTCAACTGGAACGTGATATTGCCCAACTCAAAGCATTCTGGGACGCGCCGGCCTTGGACGAGACGAGTCGTGACCCAGCAGAGGCGCTGGCGCCTGCGCAGGAGCTGTTTCAACAGGCCTCGAGTCTCTGTCAAGGCCTGGAGAAAACGAGACGGCTCGCCGAACGGATGCCTACGGCTTCGTCGCTGACGACAACTGTTTCAGCAATGATTCAGCAAAATGAACGCTTCCTGCAGTTGATTGGGCGCGTGCTCGGCACTGAGCAGGACTGCTGGCCAGCGCCACTCGAGGCTGATGGAACGTGTGGTACACCCGCTTCAAGCCCGTGTCGGACGAGTGCGCCTGAGACCATTGGCTGCTCATCACCGTGGTCTCAAGTGGCTCCGCGAACGCCCAATGTTGGGGATTTGCGGTTAGCGTCGAGTACGCTCGCACAACTCAAGTTGGAGGGGAACAAAAGTCCGCTTATACCGACGACTGCAGAGCCTGCCGTTCGTGTCAACGGTGACGCTTTCGAGCGGTTGTACCAGCAGCATGTGTCCGTGTTTGTTCAGCGTCAGTTGTCGGCGAATGAACTCGCCACCTGGTGGCAACGTCTACAAGACCTCTTGGCATCCGGCGCTGAATGGCGCTCAGCGACAGAGCTCCTGCAAATCTGGGACCAGGATCGAACCAGACTAAAATTAGCGCTACTGGCACTAACTCAGATGGACCTGCTTGCGACTCGCTGGGAAGATAGCGAGTGTACATACGCACTCCACCGAGCAAAGGATGACCAGGAGGCTTCGCATGCTCCGTCGTTGGCGTCGACAGTTCCATCGATGTGAACGCAAACATCCACTTGAGTTCAAGAGAACCGCCATATCGTTTGATGAACAAGAACACAACCATCCGACCAAGACGCTCGAGCATACCACCTTGGTTGCATGATATTGGCAGAGAATCTCTTTATATTCGCGAGCGGGTAGGACAAGGTCGTCTCCCCAGCGCTACGAACGACCTCAAGTCGCGCCTCCAAGTGCGATTCGGTGCGCGTACCTGCATTTGGAGTAGCACCCAGGTAACAACTAGCCGTTTGTAGTCGTCGCTGCCTCAACGTGCACTCTTGATGCACGAGAAAATGGGTCGCCGGCGAGCCTAGGCCAGCCGTTTTCGAATCTCGACCAGCAGGTGCTCACTCAGACCACGGCAGTTGATACAGCCCTCGCAGGCGCAGTGCACGGTGCACTCTCGACCGGTCTGGAAGCACTCACAATACCGTTTGAGACAACCTGTGCGCTTACAGCGGCAACCTCGCAGAGAAACGCGGTCGGTTAAACTCGTCTCTCCGACGACTCCGTCTCCGTTTGTACTCGACCGCTGGGATGCACTCTGACGAGCTTGTTCCACTTCGGACCGGTTCTCCTCGTGATTGCCACAGTTCTCGCACTCGCACTCCGGTCCACAGAAATGGCCAGCGGCGAAACAATCACAATACTTTTTGAGACAACGTGATCGACGACAACGACATCGCTTGGCCGTTGTTCGCGTAGGATGGGTTCGAGGAGTCTGTAAACGCCGTGATGCTCGTTGCAACTCCGCAGCGGTCACCGGATCGACAGCCAATGTCGTAATACCGCCATCCTCAGTGGTTGTATAGCAGTCCGTCGATTCGTCTGCAGGACATCCGTCTAGAGAGACCATTGCGTGGGTCGAGGCCTCTGTAGCGTAGCCCGCTGGCTCATGCAATCGGTGGCCAGGGAGGAGCTCGAAGCCGTACGGGTTTGCGTCGTGTCTAGTCGGCACTCGCCCGATCTCTTGCCACTGGTTGTCTCTTTTCGACGAAAGGGATGCAGTGGCACTCGCCCCGGTGTGAGGTAGCGGCCCACAAGGCGACAGGAACGAGCTTTGTCCCAGGCAGGAGGCCGTCATGGAAGATTCGTTCACAGTGCTTACGGCACTCGCATCGAGAGGTACATGACGAGGCACGCGTTGTTTCCGAGACTTGGCCTTGGTGCCTCCATACGCGTTTGTCAGCACTGAATGCGTCGAGCCGGTGTCTGCATCAAGCGCATGGTCTGCAAAGGCGACTCGCTTGTTTTCCAGACGACCCTGCTTGGCAGGGCGTTGGACGAGGCGGCTCATTGTATGCGGGTGCCCCGCACCAGGCAGCGCAGCGTCGCTCGCTGACAGCTCCGACTCGGTAATAAAAACTGGCTCGCCATTCTGAATGGAGACCCGAAACAGGTTCGGTACTTTTCCGTCGGTGCCTGGATGCACATGAGCCGTGCCCGATAACGCCGCAGCGTCAGGACGTAAGCGTTTCCGTAGCGGCGATGTTGCTTCCTGAAGCGGGTCAGAATTCCAAAAGGGGCCATGTGCATCAACGACTGCTGCATAAGCATGATTCGGTACATGGCGTTCGTTCAGCACGTGCACTGAACCAAGTTCAAATCGATTCAGCTCATCAGCAGCGTCGACGAGCGGCATTCGTTGACTGTGGGTACCCAATCGAGCCAAGTGCATACGCGCACAACTGGGCCGCGTGCTCGCAACCAAGGGCGAAGCAAGCCCGCTGTTTTCATCTATGCCGCCGAGATTATCGGAGTGGTCCTCAGGGTCGGTGTCGTTCACGCCGCCGCTATCGAAGAGCGTTTGGTGTTCAAATCGATAATACATGCCAGCAATCGTGGCAGCTGGAGTTGCACGACCAGGATCTCGCGATGACTGCGCAACGCCAAGCGGAATGGACGGTTGGGGAGCCTCGATTCGCTGCTCGAGTGGAGCAAAAGTTGTCCAACGCTCCGCAGCCGACTGTGATGCAGGATGAGTTGCGCACAGAGGTTGTGGATTCATTCCAGGTACAGCGGTGCTCATCGGTGCATGGACCGGCTCTATCGTTCGAGCTCTCGACGCCTGTGAGACAGCACGAGACGAGGCTAGTGGTGACGATACTGGTCCATAGAGTTGCTGGTACCGCTTGATTCGTAGGCGCTGGTCGTTGGTTGCCAGAGCGACTTGAGCAAAATCTGGATCCAGATCGGCGGCGACTTGAGACTGCTCTCGCAGACGGGCTGTTAGCGGCGTCATCGCGACAGCAGCAGCCGGCCAAGAGACAGGTTGTAATAATGAACATCCGGTGATCAGGGCAGCGTCGAAAGGGGGCAGCAGGAGGATCCAGCCGGTGCAGCGTCCAGTCCGTTTTCGCTCGCGAATGGCAGCGCGGTTCCTGCATAGCTAGGACTCGATAATGGCGGTGAGCTGGCACGCAGACGATTCGGAGTCGCTGAGACAGGCAGGCTCCATGCCCAAGCCGGTGCCGCCAGGCGAGAACGCATCGTCATCGGTCTGTTCATGATCAGAGGGGGGCTCCATAGCCCTCCGCAGAGAATTACCCTCATGCTCATCGGTCAAACTCGATCCGGCTGCGATCGCATCGACATCGGGTCCCTGAACCGAACTTGGACGAAACATCGACCAGTTCCGCACCGACCGCAGACGATCATTACGCGACATTGGTGAGCCTAACCTCCATGAATAAAAAGCCCCCAAGCTGGGATTTGGTAGATCAGGCGGCGTCCCGCTCCAGTGCTCTGGCATTGCGTACACTGACGGACGACGCCCGATCGGTGTCTGTCGAATGGACGGCGTGATCGGCGACAAGGTCCAGTCGGCAGACACCGCCGAGCGATGACCAGTGTAAAGGCGTTGTTCAGCCTGCCCGGTCAGAAGTGGCGCTTGAGACGTAGTCTGTGCAGCAGCTTGGTCTTGTAGCAAGGGTTCACGACGTGCCTCGGGAAAGACACGTGGCTCTGAAGTGTCTACGATACATACACTCTGTTCGGCCACAGATCGACGGTTTCGAAGACGTGGTGGCGTCCGGACTGAACGGTCACCCGAACGAGTTACCTCAGCAGTGCCAAAAAAAGTGCTCATCCGAACTGATGCCTTGGAGACGCTCGAGTGACGTGACTCAAGCGCGCTACTGTCGCAGTTTTCACCTATTCAACACGGTTTCGCCTTGTATGCGCCGTTCCCTAAGCACAACACTACGATAAACCCTATCCTACGCTCACCGAAACACGATGAAACAAACCCCTCGTTGACCTTTGTACCCAAAGGCTTTGAGGGTGTGCGCTACTCAGGACCAGCTACGGACGCTTTGGCTTTGCAAGCCAAACCTTGGCTCCCAGGTCTCGTGGCGTGGCGCGCCCAAACGCCAAACAGAATCGGGCGCGCCTGATCGACCACGGCCTGCGACGACGGTGCATGCGTGGGCGCGCGCGCGCGCGTCCCCGCGGTGCTGCGCCGATTTCGGGTTGCGCCCATCGTCGCCGTATGGAACGATCGTTCGCTGGCGCCGATGTCGGCCGCGGCGGGTGCGCAGGTGACATCTCGAAGAAACGGCCGATCCGTCCGTGTGTCGACGACAGGAGGCGTTTTGGCGCGGCGCATCCATCACATGGACAGAACGGTTTTTGGTTCTGTTCAGATTCGTTCTTTGCAAATGGGGCAATCGCTTTGGTAATGGTGAGTTTTCAAGAGAGAACTGGAAAATTCTGGTCTGTGCACGATGTATTGCGCGTTTCATTGGTTCTAGGGATGTTCTGTTTTCAGGACTCGAGCTCGATATATTCGAGTTGTTTCCGGATGATCAGCCCAATGCTGCGGCATGACGGCGTATCTCTCGGCATGTGACGGGATGAGGCGGCTATCAGGCGGGCGGGACGAAGTCCTTTTGGGATCGTTTTGCATGGGGGCTCTGGGTCAGGCAACGGCCCTCGGTCGCGCTTGACGGCGTTGTTTTTTTACCTGTCTCGAGGTCATTGCCCCCAGCCTTGTGTAAGTTTGTATGGTCAGAACTTGCAGATACGACGTGCTTGCAAAATCAGAACGGATGATCCAATAGGAATGCGTCGACTCTTCAGGCTGGTATAGGCACGATAGAGACCGACGCCTCCGCTCGAAGCTAGTCGTGCAGGTGCTAACTCGGTTGCGGATTGCTTTTTTTCGAGGCTAAGTCAGGATTCTATCGTTTGGATAAAGAACGAGACTGTACAGTAGTTGGGATATCAAAACTTTTAGAACAGAGGCGCTCGGCGCGACGGGCGGACGAATTGAACCTGAACGGAGTACACACGCCACCAACGTGCTACGTTCCTCACAGAGCAGCACGCGCACTCGTGGGTCGTTGCGAGCATGCGGCGAAATACGATCATCTGCTGGACTATTTCAGGAATTTCTGTTTGCCTTGTCGCCATGAATAACGCTTTATCCATCCGTTGCCGGAATCTGAGATTGCACATCCACGCATACACTATCCTTCTCATCACACCTTTCCGTTTGTGTGGGCGGTGACAAACAAGCCAAGCACTTGCACTTGGGAGCTTTTCGCAGCGGTCTGCGCACGACGAGGCCCGATATCCTGCGGTTCATCGTGTTGGCTCGTCCCCGGGGGCGCGATGGCTACGAATCGTGCCGATGGCGCGCACGCGCATCCGCGAGTCCGACATGCTTCCCCGCGTCGCCCTTGTCCTTTATTCCTGTCCAACATTCAATATTGCTCAACGCACACCAATGAAAATCATTCCACATCCATCACCGTCCAAAAACCAGTCCTTTGTAGGGGTCCGTGATCCAGAGGAGCTCCCCGCGCTCGGCGATTGGACCCTCTACCAACAGCCGCTCCACTTTACCAGTAAAACTGGTTCTGGTAGTTCTGCTGGTACTGCTCTTGCTGCTTCTGGCAAACGAGCACTTTTGCGTACTGCTTGCAGACTTGCTGATAATTGATGCATTTTTGACCATAGTTGTTGCATCCCTGCTCGAACTGCAGGCACTTGCCCTGACCGTATTTCGCGCACTGATTCTCGTACTGAACGCACTGCTGAATTTTCTGATATTGCGTTCCGTACTGAGCGCACTTGTTCTTGTTCTCCTGGTACTGCACGCAATATTGCTGCTTCTTGCAGACCTGCTTCTGCGGGATCTCTTCTTTGTACCAGCGGCGATACCAGTAGTTCTGTGATACCTGCTGTTGTTGTTGGCAGTCCTCCTTGTAGCCATACTGGATACACTCCTTCTCGTACTGCACGCAAACCTTCACTGGTTTCTCAACCGTCTGGTACTGCTTGCACTGCTGCTGCTGCTGCACACATATCTGTTGGTACTGCTTGCACTGCTGCACCGGCTGGAGACAGACGTTCTGATACTGCTGGCACTGATTCGCATACTGCACGCACTGCTGCTGGATCTGGCACTGCTGCTTATACTCCCAGGCAGAGGCCATGGGAACGACTATCGCAAGCACGGCCAAAAAGGCGATCAGTAGTGTCCGCATAGATAGGGTCGTCACTTTCATGATATCTGTTCGCTCAAATTCGCTCTCTCGGAACTTGTCGGAAGCAACGTCAATTGTTTCGATGGCTCGTTATACAGCTCCAAACGCACATGAAATCAATTATGAGGGTGGATCCGCAGGCATGCAGTTCACATGCCCCTATCTCCCATTTTAGCGGGTGCCCAAATCTGGCATCGATTTTCGTGGTGGAATGCGCACGAATTCGGCGGCTCGCATCTGTTCCGACGGCGGCGCGCGTGATCACCAGTGGCGTCCACGGATGGCTGCGCATGCGTCCTCGAGGCGTTTGGGGTGATTTGTTTCATCTATTGGATCTCGGTTGCTCGCCGGAGCGCATCTCGAAGCGAAAACCGCCATGTTCCGGATGCTGCGATAGGTTTCCGGGGTCAGAAACAGCGCATCGAAGGGTGCACTGTTCTGTCACGTCTCGAGGGGCGCGGAGATTGGCTCTCTGTGCCGCACCACCAATTCGTCCGATCGTGGATGGTATTGTGTAGGGTGATTGTTTGCCTAAATTTGTTCGCTGTTTATAACAGACGATACGTGTACGCAGATCGCGGAGGCGAATGTGCATCTACTGTCTGGCTCGTGTTCGCGGTGATGCGATTTGACCATTTTTGTACCAAAAATCGGATGGACAAATTGCGGGACGGAAACCGCGGGAAAGGCAGCAGGGCGCCTCACGTCAATAGAACGTCTACAGGCGAGGTAATTGTGCTTGTGTATTCCTCTGAGGAACGTCCAGTTGAATAGAAAAGTCGTCCTAGTCTAAAAGAAAATGGTTGACGTATTTGGTTCTCTGTCGAGGGAGTTTGTGACTCGCTTCGAGGCGGAGACTGCGAAACAGCCACCGTAGTATAAAACCTCCAGTGACGAAAACACGACGCAGCATGCTTGGCCGGTTTTGCGTGCCTGTTGCCCGCCCCCTGGAACAGTGCTCCTGAACCGAGACCCGGTTGTGCGATGCCGGCATGCCTCGAAACCTCAACAGATGCTGGCTTTGTCTCTCTAGATAATAAGGATGCTTTCGCGACCGTAGGCGCCGATGACTGAAGTGTCGTTCAACGCCTTTCTTATCGTAATATGGGCCAGCATGCGCTCGCAGCGGCGCGTTTCCAGCCTACCCTGGTTGACGTCGCCTTGAAAGCGATGCTCTTTGTCAGAGCGTCAGCGACCCCGAAAGCTCCTCGTGCTGTGCATGAACCGCGCGATACCCTTTTTGAACCACTATCTGTCATTTTAGATTGACCGCGTTCAGATTTTCTGTAAATTGTTTGGGAAACCAATGGAATACCACAAGTCGAGAACAGAAAAGTGAGTGCATACGCATGCAAACTTTACGATCACTAGCTGAGACAAAAGCGCAAAAGCCCCCTCTACGAACTCCGCTTGAATCACTTGGTCTCAAGTCAATCTGCAACCTCGTGTTTATGTGAATCAAGATCGCTTTCCTCAGATGCTTGGACGCATTTCCGGAACGGTCGTTAGGGACAAGGCCCGAACTCTACTGGTGTCTGGAGAGCGAATGAAACACGAGTGCCCGACTCTCGGACGACTTGCACTCCGAGACCTTCTCTGCTCGTTTGCGCACATCGACGATTGTGTCTCCGAACGTAACCAGGTGATGGTGAAATCAGAACGAGTCGAAATTGCATCACCTTGCAGAAGCTTTTAGGCAAAGCTGCATGAGCCCGGAGACTCGACGATTGAGCGAGACATTCGGCGCAGCGAACGACGCCGTCGCCCTACACTAACGACGCTTCAGGAGTGTTCGAAAGCAATACTCACAGACGCATCAGGGCAGCTCTTCTTCGACCCACTGCCTCTTTTTTCCAACAAATCCATCAAATAAACATGAGTCTACGTGTTGCTAACGCGGAGACAGAACTTGAACGAGAACCCTGGGAAGAGGCGGACGATGAGCAGCCGTACGCCACTGCACAACGAACACGGGGTGCTCAGACGCCCCTTACCAAAGACGCTCCCGGGCTACCACCGCCTCAAGTAAGCGACCCTGACGCTGAAGGATGTGTGACCATCACGGACTACTATGTAAACGATGAGGGCTACGTGGTTCGGCGGACGCGTCGGGTACGACGACGACTCGAACGACGTCGGGTCTGTGCCGCTGTCGCCGAGCGTCATCGTCGTTGGCGCAAGTTCGGACTGGCAGCCGCAGGGAACACCAATACCACAACACAGGCAAACGAAGACATTCCTATCGAGTGGAACACGCGCAGCGCTGATGACAGCGATGCAGAGGAGCGTGGTGAGGCGGAAACTGGCCCCGGAGCGGCTGCGGCTTCGGCTACCGCCGACTGGAATACGAAACCCTCTGGCAGTGGCGAAGAGCTCATGACGAACAAGTCCATTGTAGTTTGTCGGATATGTGGTCGAGTTGGCGATCACTGGACGCTCCGTTGCCCATACAAGGGGTTGCAAGGGCCGCTCGGAGAGCTCGGAGCGAACGATCGGGACGCCCAGACCGAAACCGGTGCAGGTTTCACCGGCATAGGCGTGGCTGGCAATGCCAACGGACCACCAGGCACAAACGGTGTGGCTACAGCAGGTAGTGGCTCCTCGAGATATGTTCCGCCCTCGATGCGTAGTGGTGCGTCGGCGCGACTTCGGGAAGGCGACTCGCTCTACGGCCGACGGGAGGAAAACTCTATTCGAATTAGTAACTTGACGGAGGCTGCAACTGAGGATGATCTTCGACAGCTTTTAGAACCTTTTGGTCGCGTGGTGCGTATTTATCTCGCACGTGACAAATATACGGGCGCCCCAAAGGGATTCGCTTTTGCTGCGTTTGCGGAACGCTCGGCTGCGGAACGTTGCATTGCCAAACTCAACGGATTTGGCTACGATCATCTGATCCTCTCCGTGGAGTGGGCTCGTCCAAGTGGTGAGAGATCGACCTCGACAGGCACGGCTGCATCGACTGCCCCCGGGTTGGCCAGTGCGCTTCCGGGAAGCGGTGCCGGGACATCCAGCTTGCCATAAAAGGCTTTCATGCTTTCGTTGATCTTGATCGTGAGGCACGATAAAGCGCTTCGAACGCGAGCGAACTCGAAGCTGTACAAGATTGTCTGCCGCTAGTGACTAGCGGTAACTCAGGGTGTCTCGTATTCCGCAAATCTGCACACTTTGTTCCGTCCTGCGTAGCGTCGATGCATGCAGCAGGCGCAGGGACAGTATTCCATAACGAGCCTTGACACGAGGTTTTCGTGCCCATGCTTGCGGCTATTCACTGTGCTTCCCTTCCTTTACGGCGACTGATGCGGCTTTGAGTTGGTTTCAAGGTAGTTTTTTGCGCGAGCGCTAAAGAAACGCAGCCCCATGAACGACGTCCTCCTGACTTGGAACCAGAGCCACACTGCTTTCATTCAGTGACATGATGTCAGAGAGAAGAGACAAGCAACTTTTCATCGTCCGCGGAGCTTGGAAAGTCTCGGTTCCAGAAACCACCACATACATCTTGTCCATGACTCGAAATGACGTCGAGTCCGAACTCTGAACGACAACCATCAGGATTAGCGGAAATACCCCATCAAAATAGAGAGCCAAGTACGACTAGCTCTGGTTCCTGCTGTACATGCTTCAGCTCCGCGGAAAAAGAAACCCATTTCCCAATACTGGAGCAGGTTTTGCGCCACTCACTAGGTGCGCTATCTAGACGACAAGGCATGATTCGATCGAGAATGGATATATATCGACTTGTATGGTCAGCATGCACAAACAGAGTCCATAGACCAGACCGCTCGATGCGAAAAACTGAGCAAGGACAAGATCGCGAGCCGCACAAAGACCGACTTGCGCTTGGGTGGCTTTCGCAGCGAGCGCTCCCATCCGACAGACAGGGAGAACGCCAGGGCGGGAATACCAATACACTCTTCCAGGCTCAACGTTGCCTGCCCGGTTCAAAAGCTCTGTCGCTTGTACCGAGAATCGGAGATATTTGAACGCCTCGGACTCGCTACGAAACGAGGTTTCGATGCTCACGACAGGGACAGCAAAGCGAGGTCGCGCGGCGAGCCCAGCACCGCATATTCTTTTACGAATCCATCCACATTCGTTTCGACATGTGACTTGGTGAAAATCATGGGCCTCCATTCGTTTCGGATATGCCGACCAGGTATCGTTGCAAGAATCGCTGATCCGAGCACATGTCGTGATGGTGGTTGACGACCCGATCCACAGAAACACACTCGCGTTGGCCGAGGTTACACCAGGGCTAGTCATGTTCATCCGCCTGCCAAGCCGCACATCTCCATCTGAAACGTGTCTTGTTTGGAAGCTGAACAAGGTTCAACCGAGTTTGCCAAGACGTCGCTTCTGGGCTCGAATCATGGTGCCTGCGCCAAAGACCAACCGGTCGATCATGCCGCTGACCGTGAAGACGCCACCGACGATTGCACAGAGCTGGACGATGAAATGAAGAAAACCGTACTCTCGACCTTCGAAATAGGCTATCTGAAGCGGTTGGGGCTCGTAAAAGAAAAAGATGCCCGGCATTGAGCCAGTGCTGTGGGTCACACCAGCGCGATCCTGTTCTGAAGATTGTGTCAGGTCTGCAGCAGCGTACTCCATCGAGCGAAGAACATCTATGTTTTGCTGGCTGCGGCTATAGGTCGCTGGCACCAGCTTGCAGTAATATTGCACCATATTCCCAAATGGTGATCCCGGTTGCGGCTCCTGAAGAATACGCACAGTTCCATCCAGCGGGTTTTTCTGATGGGGAAACAAGGGCCCAAAGTGCAGATAGAGAATACGATGGGAGAAGTTGTATGTTCGATGAAGCAGTTGATCATCCACCGCATGGATGTGTTGGCCCATGCGGTGCGTATGACCCTTGCCGGGAGCAAGGTGAAAGTTACCAGCAACCCGAGGCAGTTGCAACCGCCCAAATACGCGACAGCCACCAGTGCCGCTATGATTCAACTCACTGAGCAGCGTCTGGTAACGTTTTTCCGCACACTGCTCGGCAGTGCGCAAGACTTGTTCAAATGACCAGTTTCGTTCGTTGTAACGAGCCCGGATCTCATCACAGGTATTGCAACAGACAAGCGGGACCGAACGATTCTCAGCGTCTGTTCCAGCTTCTGCAGGTGCAGTGCCAAAACAGGAGCCACAGTATGGCTTGCCGGCCTTGTCTAACTCAGCGAGCTGGTTGCGGAAAGCCATCGCTTCCTGACGATACTGCTGCAGTTGTGCATAGACCTGTGGAGAAACTCGCTCAGCTACACGTTGCGTTTTCGGGTCCCATTCTTGTCCAGCCTCTATGGTTTGATCCTGCGCAACTCGCTTTTCAGAGCGGTGTGCACGGAGATGGGCGCCTCTTGGGGGCCGCACCGGTCCTCCAGAGCGATCAAGAGGTCGTTTGTTTAACTCTACCACGCTGTCCGGAAGCGGCACGCCACTAACGGTCAAGGACATCCAAGGTAAACTCGTCACAGTCAAGGGAGAGGAGATCAATACCCAGCGTCACCGTGATAGGAGCCTTGTCGCCGACGGAGCGAGCATCGACAAGCACATTCGAGCGCAGTTGTGGTCGCAGCCAACGGAGGAACTCTGCAACGACCAAGATGCCGATAAAAAGGTAGGAAACGAGCGCGATCAAGCCCCCCGTGACGGTACGTAAACGGACATCCTCCACTGTCTTCGGATAGACGTCCAAGTTACGAATCCAGCTCGTCACACGCCTAGTCGACGCTGGCTCCCTGCCCAGGTCACCGAGCCAGCGCTGACGAGTACCGTACTCGAGTCCGTTGCCACCCTCTGCTCGTGACCAGAAAGCGTCCATCGAAGACGAAAATCCTCCGGTTCAGCACCGAAACGGACTAGTTTTAGGATACCAGTTGTGACGACTCGCGTCAAGCACTGCACCACCGTGTCGTCTGAGTACTCGCTGAAGCGTCTCCACCCGTTGACAGCGGAGGGAGGATTCCACCGAGCGACCGCACAGAAAACGAAGCACCACCACAAACTCGTTTGCATCGACATGGGTGGTGCAGTTCCAGTCGGCATGGATTGGATATGGTGGTTATCAGAGGTGCTGCTGAGGTCAATGATTCTCTCTCAAAAGCAAAGCGAGTGACTCCAGTGGTACTCTGTTCGATAACCATGTTCTGAGTGGGCTCCAAAAACGGTGTGCTTTCCATGCGAGCCTGTTCATGGGATGCTCGCCAGCGCTCGGTCGCAGAGCGAGATACACTTTCTGAAGAGGAGAACGCGTCTTGGGTCGCTCGCTTACCAGAACTCGTGTCTAGCATAACTTGACGAAGAGCACTAGTCGATATTTGCGACACGAACAAGTTCCAGTAACGCGCTGAATGGTGCGGGTGAGCGCTCGCTTGTGGGAACGGAACGTAGCGACCGTCGCCCAAGTGTTGCAGACCGAGTGGCTGACAGAGATCGCCCGAGGAACGCTCGATACAGTGCGAATCGAGCAGTTTCTTGCAGTTGATGAAAAATTCCTGGCAAGTTATTGGCGTTGTTTAGGCCTTCTTTGTTATACAGCCGAAACGGAATGGGAGCGAGCCCTGCTTTCCGGGCAGAGTCAAGCGATCTTTGCGGAGCTCGACAGCATTGGTGCACTTCGACGCGCTGCACAGAAGCCGACTCGAGCTTGGCCTCTATCGGAGACTGCATCAAACGAAACGGAGACGACCTTGTCAGTGAACGAGTGGCGATCGCTGCCGGTCTCGCAAGGTTTGCTCGAGGCCTGTGACGGGTATCTGCGACTCCTATTCGATGCGAGTCGTGCGCTTTTGGGAGCACTGGCACACGCGTCGAGCTCGGCAAATAGTCTCGAAAATGCATCCTTCTCCAGCAGCGCTCCCTGGAGACGTGAACGAATGCTGCTGGTGGCTGCTTTGGTTCCTTGCATGTCCCTCTATGCCTACCTCGGCAGGACGCTTGCGAGTGCGCAGACAATCTTGGAAGCGGACGCTCCAGTGAATGCAGTTTGTAAGGAATGGGTCGAAACCTATCGAAGCGCCGACTTCCAACAGCGGTCGGAACGCCTGGAACAGCTGCTGGATTCATGTTTTGAAGAGTGGTGCTCCGCGACCGGCGATGCTGAAGATGAGGTGGTGACCCTGCTGGACACCCTGGCATATGCGCCAGCGATGCGTTTTGAAAAGGCGCTTTTTGAAGCAGCGAACCAACTAGAGGGATCGAGTGCTTTGAGTAGGTAGCGTTTTGGAGCCACGGCACGTTTTTGCTTAAGCTGGAACTTGTCTCAGCAGGCTGAGAATCGGTCCCTGACCCCAGGCATTCATCAGTCATGAGTACAAGCGATGAACGGGAAGCGTTCGACGCACAAGGCGGAGAGCGCGCGCAACGTTTCGCATGCGCATGAGAATGCAAGCCCTGTCGGCAGCTCGAACCAATCAACGATTGGTAGGGCATCGCGACTCTTCATACGAAAGAGCACGTAGCGATAAAGTTTGTGATTGAAGGAACCATGACGGGTTCGTTTTTTCGACACACCAATCGATGTGAATTGAATACTTTGGGTCATCACTCCATGCTGGTGATGGTTGTGATAACTTCATTTCATGAGTCTGCGACAAAAACCGTCCTTATCGCGATGAAGCGTGCTCCTGCTCGTAGAGTTTGGCGAGCGCGCGACGAATGTTGCGCATCAGATGGTCGTTGAGACATTGGCGGCTCAGTACAATATCATGAAAGGTGCATGGAGTGACTTGCTGTAGTAACATCCGTTGCGGCTCGGTGCCGGCAGGGTTTGCGGACGCATCCGACGTCATGCCCGCGCTGGTATTGTCACTGGTTGCGTCATCCGAACTGAGACGCCCCTTTCCGATGGGCATTTCGTTCCATAGCTCATGACCAATGCTGGAGATATCTTGGACGAATTGTCGTCGTGCTCGTCCATTCGCAGAATCAAAATTGTCTTCCTCGACGGTTCGATCAGTCTTCGGCGATCGAACAGCGTGAAGGTGCCAAATCCGTCCTCCCGGTGGGTAGAACTGTGGGAGCGTGATTGGATCCGCCAGGCTGGTTTCTCTCTTTTCAGCGTCCGATCGATGCTCGCTCTGGAACAGACCCGAGTACCAATTCATCCAACCGGAAGCGCTGCCAGCAGCCGCAGCAACGAGTCCAAAGGTGTTCCCCAGGCGAGCACTTTTCAGTGATGACGAAGCTCTGCTGAGCCGCTCGCCGATTTCGCTGACGAAACGTTGCACTTGTTCTCGTTGGACGGACCAACGCAGCACCTGCTGCGACCAACGCATAAGCGCACTCGTGTTCATGTACTCATTGAGCTCGCTTGTGATTTGCTCTCGCCAGTTAAAGGCAGCGAGCTCGCGGACCACTCGATCGATGCTTGCTGCTGACGCTCGCGGTACCAAATCGTCGCCCAACACAACAGTGACCAGTGCATCTCGGAGGTCGGCAGGGCTGTCCTGAACCTGTTGGACCAACTCTGACGATATGCAAGCTGGCGTTCCGAAAGCGTACGCTCGAAGCCTCGGTGGTTGGCGGCCTTCAAAAAGACCAAATGAGGTCTCACGCTCCCAGAGCAGTTTCATCGCCAAAATGGAAGCGACACCTCCGCCTAACGAGTGTCCAGTGAACACCAAATCGTACTGAGGATGGGTCGCCAGTGCTTGTCGCAACGTTTCATGGACCTCTTCGTACAACCGCAGCGCTGCTCGAGTCATCCCTGCATGGGCCATGCCGCTGAGAAATGGGGTCGGATGCAGACTCAGATCCGTAAACACATCCGAAACGGTATCGGTCCCTCGAATAGCCAACACGATCGATTGAGACAAGTCGTCGATGGTGATGTAGTAGGCGGGCTCGTCTTGACTACTGGACCATCGTGCCTTGCGCAACATTTTGGCGTAAACTGGCGTATGTGCATATAGTTCATCTTCATTGGCACTATAGGCACCGTGCGCAAGCTGAGCAAAATGATGAAGACGTTTCAACTCGACTGCATCGAGCTCGACATGCTCGCGCTGCAGCTGCGCAACCCACTGCGCCCATTGCTGCTCGCGCTCGCGCTCTTTGCGTTGAATCAACATCGCCAAGCCAATACTCAAGTCTGCAACCAGTGCCGAGCGCTCATACTGCGTGCCACCAACCACCCGAAGGAAGTTGTACAGCCCCCGAGCGACTTGGATAGGGGTCGACTTCCCATCTGCCTCGCCATTCGTGTCGCCACTCATACGCAAACGCGACCAAGCCAGCTACAGGAGTATCGTTACAGAGTCCTGTACGAGCCGAGTGGACACCGATAACTTCCCAGAGGCTGAAACTCAAACCAGCGCACGCGTCAAGTCTGCGCTCAACGACAGGAGGCCACGCCAGGTCCACGTGGCACAGCGCGTACTGCACCCAGACGTTGTGCCCCAGATACCTGTCTCGTCAGAGGTCTGAACTGGTCGGAAACAAGCCAACAGCCCCGACACAATAGATGGGTCTCAGACCCGTGCGCACCGGTCGTTTTCCGCTCTGTTCCGAAAACGACTTCGAGGCCGTATCCCAGACGTCTCTCAAGGCCAAAAATCGAAAAACGTTGCTGATACTTGCCCAGCAGCAAGTATTCTAATCGATCCTTCCTTGAGGCCTAAAAATATTCAACGAATCAACTTGCTTCTGAAACGTGATTGCGGTTACGAGCACAACACTCGAGGAACGAATATCGAGTTGTTCAGCGTTTGGCCGAAAACCGATCGGCTGCGAATCATCCCATGGCGCGAGGCGGAGGTCGTTCTCGCCTCTGGGTCGCCCTGTCGCCACGTACGCACGTTCGACCTCAACGATTCATCGTGATCGATATCGAAACTTACGAAATAAAGGTAGGAATTTTCTTGATCAAGTGAAATTAGTGTGATTGAATTATCGGGTTATCTCCTGTGGGAAACTCGAAGCAGAACGAAACGGAGGTTGGTGTGACGAGCAACGCGCGCCAAGGAACGGACACCTGTTTGGAGGCTGTCCATTCGCGTTCTTGTCATGTTGTGCGTGTAACCGCCTTGATTATTAGGTTTGAAGTGGATTTTTTTCTGAAGGTTTATTGACAAGTGTAAAAGTTAAGGAGCTTGCTTGCTGAGCGTTTTTTTGGTCACCAAGCGCGTCTGCTCGCGGGCGGGTTTCTCCTTTTTGAAAACGTCGGAAATAGAAAAGCGTGTTGTGTCGATTTCGACGATCACTGCGCTACTGATTCTCGTGTCAACGAGAGTTTCTGGAAGCGCGCTGGACGCGCAGCTGTAACTGAGTTCTGAAGTCTGTTTCTCGTCTTGTTCAGCGAGGTCCCTCGGGCCAGTGCGTGCGACGCGTTTCGTTTCCGAGCAGCGACGTGCGCCAGTCGTGTTCACGTGACGAGGCTTTTGGAACTTGACGACTGCGTTTGAACGAACGTCTTTGGGGAGGCGCGCTCGGAGACAGTCGCCGGCCTCTTGCCTCAGCCTCCGTAGGTGCGGCTCCAGCTGCATCCATGGTCATGTCCGCTGGTGCGGACGCCGTCATTGGCCTCGATACCTTTCCATCTGAAAAGGCTTCGACCGATGTACCGAATGCTTCGTCCAGCGAGGCGGCGAGCCAGAAAGCGAAGACCATTGCTTGCTCGTCCGAGAGACGCTCGTGCAGGGTACGCCCAGCGTCCGCGTCGAGGCGAGCGCCACAACTCCTCATGGAGCAGTCGAGCACTGTTGAATCGTTCTGGGGCAGGGACTCGAGGCTCTGATGGACAGACTGAAGTGGATGCGTCGTCTGAGGCCCAGATACTCGAAAATCCCTGGCTTATCGAAATGGCTGATGGGACCATTCCGCCGCCGTGCTGCACAGAGCACAACCAGCCCTGTGTGAGACGTCTCTCTCGGGGTCGAGGTGGTCAGCTTCGACGAGCGTATTATGTCTGTGCGCAAAGCCCTCGTTGTGCATTTTTCTGCTGGGAACATGCGTATCGAGCGGATCGATATGCGGAACTCGAATGGTTGAACAGTCGTCCAAGCCCGTTGTCGAGCGAAGCGGAACCATATCGGTTGCCGAGACGCGCACCGCCTCTGTTGGAGACCTCTACTCCATGTGATCCTAACCAGGTCCTGAAGGAGCTCATGCCAGGTTTTTCATTTCGGGAAGGACAAGCAGAATCTCTTCAACGACTCGCGGCCGGAGAATCCGTGCTGCTCTGCACGCCCCCTGCGAGCGGCAAATCCTTGGTTTTTCAACTGTATGCGGCAATGTCCGGTGGTACGGTGATCGTTATCGAGCCACTCGTCTCCCTGATACGCGATCAAATGGAACAGCGTCCGGCATGGCTTCCCG
This sequence comes from Cyanidiococcus yangmingshanensis, assembly GCA_013995675.1. Classification (NCBI taxonomy): domain Eukaryota; phylum Rhodophyta; class Bangiophyceae; order Cyanidiales; family Cyanidiaceae; genus Cyanidiococcus; species Cyanidiococcus yangmingshanensis. The sequence goes on along the minus strand of VWRR01000014.1, from coordinate 268,661 downwards.
CTGCAGCGATCCGAACTGAGGATATGGAGGTGAACGCCTTTGACAAATTGTCCAGAGCGGTCCTCGGAGGAGCCTACAAAGTTCTCTACTGCACACCCGAGAGGCTTCTCAGTTGCCGCATTCAGGAGCTCGTGGAACGCCTCAAACCGGCTGCAATTGTCCTCGATGAAGCTCATTGTCTTCTGGAATGGGGTCATCTGTTTCGCCCCGCTTATCTACAAATTCAGCCGCTGCTTAGACGACTGCTTGCACCGCAACAGCACTGCCCATTACTGGCCTTAACGGCAACCGCGACGCCCTCGGTCCGAGCGTATCTCGCTGGTCTCGTATCAACTTCTCTGACCTGTGTACCTTCAAGCATGACAAACGTCGTTCGATCGAATTTACATTTCAGTGTCTCGACTCCGGTTGATCGATATCGTGCACTTGTTCAGATGCTCAGCAAGCAAGAGGAATGGTCCGGCCCGGTGCTTGTTTACGTTTCGCGTCAGCGTGATGCCGACGCGCTGGCGGTGTGGTTGCAGAACCATCTCGTCGACGCTCGATGCTACCACGCCGGTCTCACACCAGAGCACCGCCAGACCGTGGAAAAAGCATTTCGACAAAACCAGTGCCGGATCGTCGTCGCCACCGTTGCGTTCGGTATGGGCATTCACAAGCCCGATATCAGAGGCGTCATCCATTGGACGATTCCGACCAGCATCGAGGAGTTCATTCAGCAGACCGGGCGGGCCGGGCGAGACGGACTCACTGCCCGCTGCCATCTCTTCTACGATGCTGCCGATGCCGAACGCCTGAGAACACTCGTGCTCGCACAAGACTTGGACCCTGCAGCTATTTCCAAGCTCATTCGGGGTCTGTGCATCAACAAAACAACGCCTGGAGAAGAGCGCTGCGCAGACGATGCGAATGCTGAGCGTTTCGTGTTGCTCGATATGGACATGCTCGAGAAAACCTTGGACGTGCCAGCCACCGTGCTGGAGCATCTTCTCGTCTGTTTCAGCTTGCTCACAACAGCGGAGGATCCCCCTCAAGCCGAGAAACACTGGAAGGTGCTCCAGCATGTGCCAGCGCAATTGAAAATCACCTTACACCGCCATACTTCGGGTCTCCCGGAGACAACCCAGACCTTTCTGAGGCGCCTCCAAAGTGTCAGCGAGCGCGGTACCTCAACTCGTCCCACACGCGAGCCTACCCTAGAGGTACGACTGGAGGCTGCCTGTCGCGTTCTGTCTATTCCACCGCTCAAGCTGCTCGCCGAATGCACGCGACTAAGATGCCAAGGTGTTCTCTCCATGCAGGCAAGTGGACAGAGCCTCTTGCTTCAACGTTCAAGCGCTGAACCATCCGCGGTGACGATTCGAGACTGGATCAGAGCGCTGATAAGGCAACGCCTTCAGTTCCAACAGGCTACTCTTTTGCGCATTGAACAGATGATCACCTTGGTGCGTTCTTTGCTCCATGACGTTGACGCTGGAGCTAGCCAATGCACATTGCAGGGGCAGCAAAAACTCATCGACTGGGTGCAGTGCTATTTTCGGGACGGCCGCTTGCCTGTTGATGGCTCGATTCACCACACCGTAGCCTCGATCGATTCGGGTGCCAGCGAGTCATCACCTGCTCAGGCACTGTTGGCTGCTGACATTGGAGCGTTGCTCCGTGCACTCTATCGGAACTTGACGTCTACGAATTCCGCGGAGAAGAGCGTTATGCGGCCTATCCCGTGTACACCACTTCAGATCACTCGCCTGCTGCTTGGCATTGGGAGCCCATGTTTTCCCGTCTCAACGTGGCAAAGCTTTCCATTCTGGGGCAAATACGCACACTTTTCGTTCGCTCAAGTCAAACATGCAGTCGAGCAGGTGCTGCAGCGTCTCGCGGCACATGCTAGCGGGTCTAGCCCTGCCATGATCGAGGAAGCTCCCCGTCTGTGAACACAAGTCGCTTGGCTCCGGTCTCGTCGATGCAGACCATACGAATCACTCCTCCCGAACTGCCATCTCTTGACATGGCCAGTGACACAGACTGCTTGCAGAACTCGATGCACTCATCGCGACTCATTCCCTTTCGATAGGACGCGTCGCAGTAACCGTAAATATACGTGCTGCCGCTGCCACCGATCGCAAACGGTTGACGCACCATGGTCCCGCCAAGCGTGATCGAGTACACCTGGCCAGTTTTTGGACGGATCCCAGCCAGCGCAGATGACGCCAGCCGTTAGACGACTCTTATTCTGGTAGATAAGCTCGCGAAAGAGCGCTGCAGCAGTACGCACGGTTGCCGGGCGCTTTGTCTCCAGCGCCAGCGCTGTCGTATATCGCCGAACCAGATCAGCGAGCATCTGCGTATCCGCCGCCGATCCCGAACGAGCACAGTAGATAAAAGGTGGGGCCACAGCGGTGATTTTATCCGATACTCGGTTTGCGACGTAGATGCCGGTCGAGGTGCGCGAGTCGGCCGCCAGCACAACCCCGCCCTCGTACTCCACAGCCATAATCGTTGTGCCAAGCGATGGGTCTCGAGTTCCATCAATCCATTCCATGCCCAAACCGTTGTCCGTGATCATTATGAAGGAGTCTGGGAGAGAAACAAAGTCCGCCAAAAATTCTGTCGAAGCCGACCGCCACCCGTCCAGGGAGGCAGCGCCGATGTTGCGGCCGACTTGTCGCAGTTCGTGGCCTGCTGAACTGGGACGCTGGTCGGAACCGGGAACCTTGCTTCCCCATTTTGCTGCTGCTGCTGCTGGTGATGGTGCTGACTGTCTCGAGACCTTTTGAACTTTTATCGATAGGACACAGATGAACACGACTGCAAGTTCACTTCAAGTATGATAATGACGCGAACGCGTTTGATCGTCGCGAATGAGGCGTCTTCGTAACGTTGCGAAGGCACTGCCAAGCTCCTGAAGCGACTCGGGAAACGAACCGACTGTGCGTGTTCTTTGTTCCACGAAGGATCCTGGGTTCAGTTGTCTAATCTGAATATGGAGTCGGCAAACTGCTCTTAGAGGAGCCACTGAAATGGGAGAGAAAGATAGAAGACCAAGGCGGTGGTTGCGCTCGTGCAACGCTGCCTTGACCGTTTGAGCTCCGCTTTCTGACTCTCATTATCCTCTCGGCTTCGCAGTATCCGCTCTGGTCTCGAGCATTGATGTGGAGCGTCTGAAACAAACTGTCGCTCTGGCAGCAAGACGCTGTCGAGAAGGAGATCAGCGTCTCTAAGCAAGACCTGCTTGCTCTGTTCAGTTCATCGCGATTGGTCTGATGGACGAGCGTACGCGTCATCGATGCTCAACCAGTTCCGGTTTGCAAGAGGTGAGCATACGCCCATGAAATGGTGAAGACGTGAATCAATCGATGGTGATGATGCGATGATGATGACTGAATGGCTCGATTTGTACGACATAACGATCCGTATAGCCTCGAGTGGATCAGTCTATCCCTGCACTGGCATTCGTTTCCTCCTCGGATGACACTTGGTTCGTCTCACATGGGATTGCTTGTGCACTTCACAAGCATAGGTGCTCGGGACTTTATGTTCGACGCTGCTTGTCCGCGACGCAATAAAAACGTTGGTCTCTATCGGCTCGACGAGCAAGCGACCACAGTTGGCCTGCAACAACCTCGATCGCATGAGAGAAAGCGAATACCTCACGCAACATTTCGGACAGAGGGCCTCTGGTGCATGATTTGGAGATATTGCTGGTACGGGGCACGTAAACGACCAGAGCATACCATCGTGACGAGGGGGACCAGCACCACCAACAGACCCTGAGGGCGACAACAGACCTCGGCGAGGACGGCGTTTTGAAGCGAGACGCGTTGTTGTCGTGCAAGGCGTCCAAGCCTACCATGCGAGCCTGGGTGCGGAGTGTGCCTCTCTCCGGTGTTGATCACGTGTATACGCGAAAAACATGGGTGTTCAAGTCCTGCACCCGGCGTTGGTTGAAGCAGCCGTCTCGTTTTCAGCGTGTCCGGCAGTCGACGGGTCATCAACGGCGAGCCTGCCAACTCTGGACGCTGAAACAGGTCGAAGCGACCGCTGGTGCTCCGTTTTGCGATAGTTTGCCAGAGGACTGCTCTCCGGAAAAGTCTCTCGAGTGGGGTCAGCGTCTTCTGGCATACTCGGGGCGTTTTCGACAAGGATGGTGCACACTAGCGCCACAGAACAGTGTCACACCGATCGATCTCTTAGACAGCGCCGCATTCGAAGATTGGATAAGAAAACAGAGTCATGAGTTTCAATCCTGGCTCCGTTCAGTGGAGAGCCTATCAGCGACGGGCAGTGACCCTCGAGAGCTATTCTGTCAGTGCGTACCCGAGCTAGACCCGCCAATGGTCGTGACTCCGGAGCCAACCTCGCTACACAACGTACCGCATACATCATGGAGTGTCCTTGCACGTGCAGACGTCCCGTTCTCTCGCGGAGCGCTGCGAGTTCCTTGGCAACTCGCGGCCATTCCAGCACGAGTGCCGCCAGGTACTTATTATATCCGGGAGGGGTCCTCGAAACATTCGCTGTCGGCCATCGCTTTAGCTTGGGCGCTCGGAAACTACGTTTTCGACGCTTACAAGACGCGGGATCCCTGGATATCGCGCAAACTTGTCTGGCAGGTCTCTGAAGAGACCAGCCTGATTGAAACAACAGCAGAAGCGGCGTTTTTGGTTCGAGATCTCATTAACGTACCCGCTGAGCATATGGGTCCAGCCGCACTGGAGGCCTGTGCTAGGGCACTCACACATCGCCACAAAGGCAGCTGTCGTGTTGTTCGTGGAGATGCTCTGCTCGCGGAGAACTTTCCCCAGATCCATGCCGTAGGACGCGCAGCGAGCATGCGTCACGAGCCCCGTCTCATTGAACTTCATTTTTCTGATCAGGATGCCTCTCGGCAGCCAGATCCATCTTTACCGCTTGTCGTGATCATCGGCAAAGGAGTCACTTTTGATAGCGGAGGTCTCGACATCAAGCCGGCCCAGGCGATGCGGCTCATGAAAAAAGACATGGGGGGCGCAGCCCATGCGCTCGGGCTGGCTCACCTGTTGCGGGCGGAGCCCCAGCTGGCAGCGAGGCATCGTCTCTGTGTCCTAGTTGCCGGCTGTGGAGAACGCCATTTCAGGAGGAGCGTTTCGCCCGGGGGATGTCCTGACCGCACGCAACGGCACAACGACTGAGATTGGCAACACCGATGCCGAAGGAAGACTTATCCTGGCCGATGCGCTTGTCTATGCAATGGAGATGCAGCCGGCTTTTATGATTGACTTTGCTACCCTAACTGGTGCAGCACGCATAGCACTCGGCACTGATTTACCAGCCCTCTTTTGCACTCATGAAGAGGTGGCACAGGAGGCTGTAGAGATCGGTTCACAGATTGGTGATCCTGTCTGGCACATGCCTCTTCATCGCGCAGTATCGCAAAATGCTCCGCAGTAAGGTCGCCGACATCCAGAACGTCGCTGAGAGTCCCTACGCAGGAGCCATTCTGGCGGCGCTTTATCTGGCCGAGTTTGTCAATCCGGAAAGGAAAGCGGTCAGCGAACCTCTATCGAGGAAGGACTCGTCGTTGCCTGCCGACAGGGGAAACGAACGAACGGATCCGGTCTGGTTGCATATGGATCTCATGGCCTACGCAGTTGCTGCGTCTGCGGGTCGTCCAGAGGGAGGTATTGAGCAGGGCCTCTATACACTCTATCATTTACTTCGTCGGCGAATACTGTCTGCGACCAGTTCTTGACGAGGTTCGCGTGGTCGACTTGGCGCGTGAACCCTGGCCATCTGACTTGAGTGCCGCGGATGCGACAACATAGGAAATTACCGTTGTGAAACCGAGACGAAACAGAATGCTTGAAACGACTGAATTAGGTCGGTCGTTTGTGTCTGGGTACTCAACGGAGCTGCTGCATGAGGTGGTTTCTAGGCGTCTACAATCGATCTTGCCTTGAGGCAACGATCGAACTCGTGGTCAAAAAAGATTACTCTTCCTGTAAAAGGATGGACTTGAGATCCTCCCAGACACGTCTCCTCGTACCGCTACCTTTCAGGTGAGCACAGACTCGTCGAACGATGCGAGAACGGGTATTGGTCGTTCACGCCAACCGTTTCTCACAACGAGCACCAGATCAGTTGGTCCAAAGACATCTTTTACACGTTGGTTCTGTCTCGGACAGAGACGCTCCTAACTCTTGTTGCTTGTATCCGGCCCGTTCTCCACCGTAAAGGACGCGGACAAAGTCCACAGCACGCCTGAGTTTGCATAATGAGTGACCTAACTGCAAAGATCACAACCAGGTCAACGATCGAATCGAGACTTGTTCACGTTGCTGAACTATTGCTCGATGAATGGCGTGTGGGCGCAAGCATTGGCGACACACCATCGCTGACAGAGAGGAGCGTCCTCAAGTTTCATAAAAAGTTGGTTTTTTTTGCTTCTGCGTTGGTCGAGGGCACTGCCGACGCGTTGACGTCATACAGACGACCGCGGAATGTATGGATTCGCCTGCCCGCCCAGAGCCGGTGTTGTCGAGCGCGGCAACGGTTTGCCTCAAGTTCTGCTCTTCGAAAAGAGTTTGTGCTTTGCAGTTGAAGATGGAGCAGTCAGGTGAGCGACCACCTTTGATGCGACCCGGGGCGACTCGCTGCGATGACATCACTCGTCAAATTGCTGGTTGGACGGGGCTCTGCTGGCTGTTGGCAGGCTGGCCACTGGCTCGAATCTATTATCGCTTTGAGCCTGTACCGCGGTGGAAAACGGCGCAGTTTGCTGTACTGACTGGGGCGGTGGCAGCGGCTTCTGCAGCCTGGTGGGTGCAGCGAACCGAGCCGGCCTGTTCTGCTGCAAACCGTGCCGTGTACGGCTCACGACGATAGCAGGGACTGCTCTACAAAGTCAAGAGGTTGATGACTGTATCGGCTGGAGCAAACTGGCGCTGATTTGAATCCAAGTCGTTCTCTAGATTCAAATTAACTAGTGCTGATCGCTCCCGCACCACAGATGTATCACTAAAGTGACGCGCGTGCTTCTGCGCCGCAGTACCTTTTGGCACCGGCAAACACTCCAGTTTGGTTCTACTGGGCCAACAGGGTATGCGTCGTTGATTCTCTAAGGGCGACAAGTTGGCAAGTAACCATACGTGACGTTTCCTGGTTGGTCATCGTGGATGCATGCGCTCTTCGCTCGCGACGACAAGTGAGAGAGGAGGACGATCCCGCATCTGCATCACGAGATAGGCGAAGAAGCGCACTCGTCTGCCGCTGGTCCTGGGTCTCAACAAGCGCTGTGCTCCTCGTTGCCGATGAAGCCATGGATGCGAGCGCTTGAACCGCGTTCCTATGCTTTGCTCGCAAGTTCACTTGCCAGACACGAATATGATGAATAGACCGTCCAGCGCAGGCGAGACCGCGCGGTCTACGTCACATCAACCATTTCACGTTGCTCGTGTGGCAATCAATCGCGCATCTGCTGTCGACGTCTTGGCGCTGACCTGTATTGCCAAACGACTCATCAAAAGTCGAATTCATCTTGCACGCTGATTCTTGTCGTGAAAATGATCACAAGGCGGTTTTACGAGTGCTCTCTATGTCTGAGACGCTAAGTGTAATCCCATCTACATTGTGAGCGGGCAACGCAGCATTCTATCGATACCCCTATCGAGTGCGTTCTGCGCAAAGATAACCAAACGCTCTGCGGTTGATTGAGCAAGCTGATCGTGTACGTGACCAACTTGCTCGCAGTCTACTTCTCCGTCCGCGCTTGAAGAGTGCAGCACCGATGCTCGATTCAACAAGATGCGCTAATGTGGTTCTGGCATCACTCGAGAAGGACGTACGCTGCATCGCGTTCGTAAACGAACAATCTTATCATCCTCGCAGATGGATTCAGTAACCGACGCTCATGTACCATCAATACTTGATAGGGAATCAGGTCGTTCAAACACCGAACCACGAGTCTCGATCCCTGCATAGAGCCGCATGCTCACGAAACAGATCCCGTTCGTATTGGAAGCGATGGGCATTTGCTTTCGGATTCGCGGGGCACAGAAGTCGGACGAGTTGCGACGTTTCTCTATTCCTCTGTCGCGAGTGGGCAAAAATGGAGCTTTGAGCCTCCATGTGGGCGCACACGTCGCACCTCTACCTCGAATACCATATCCGTGTGACGCTGACGCAAACGAGCAAAACGCCGCTGCGCACCAAAGTCACTCGAGCCTGGCTGCGGTACCTCGGTGCCGTTCACGTAGCCAAGCGCTGAAGGCACCCAGATGCGTCGAAGCGCGTTTTCGCGAGCACCTTCAAGCCCTTGAGCAAGACCGCAGACGAGCGTTGATTCCCCGGCCGGTATAGCGCGAAACAGATCGTCATCTAGCGAGGCTCGATTCCAACTCCCAAACTGATAGTAGAGATCATTTGGTCGCAGGACTGCCCAGGAAAGCACCACGTCTGGAGACTCCTTCCAGTGCAAGACAGGGCCGTTGCCTGGCCGCAGCTCCCGATAAATCACTCCCGAGGACAGATGCACACGCGGTGGCAAACGAGCCTCCTGCGCTGCTCGCTTGGCCTCACCGATTTCCCGCGCGGTATCCAAGTCAATCGCAAAAACAGGTGATGTGTGTGCCATCCACGCAACGAGCGCGCCAGCAACCAAAGCGCCAAGTCGCTCGGATAACAAGCAGGTGCAGGAGCGCGATGACCAGCGACAAACGTCTGGTCGCCGCCGTCGCGCAAGCAGACGAACATCGAACGGCACGCGCTTCAGCAGGAAACTAAAACCAAACCCTAGTTTGCGAGTACGGCGACCTGCAAAGCCCACCATTAACGTTCACACCGACACACCACCATGCAACTGCGACGAGTCACAACAGTGTCAGCCTTGAAGCGCAGCGCCCCAGGCCAGCGCCGTTAGAGACACCTTGTACAGCGCTGCATCCTCGACGATATTGTGCCTCATCGCCAGCGCTGGGAACAGCGCGCTGCCTAGCCATCCCTTAAGGAAATTCCCTCGGGACGAGCGCGTTCCCGATACCGGCGGCGCACTCCTCTCGGGGCGGCATGCAGGCGGACGCCGCCTCCACTAGGGCCCCGGGCGCCTCCATCCAGACCCCGATGATGAGACCATTGCGCGCGAGGCCGACCAAATTTGGCGATGGATTCCGTTGGGGGCCACGAGTGCGCCCCGATCCGGGTGCAGGTATGACGGCCACGTCCGATCTCTCGGGGAAGGATGGGTGGCGGTCCAACGACGATGGCCACCGTCTCCGCGTCGAAAGCAGGCGCGTGTCCTTCGACAGCGCTCCCCCGTGCCATAATGGGACAGACGCGTTCCTACAACCGCCGCCAACAACGCGTTCGGACGAACCCCAGTTTGGAGCCCGGGGGCAAATCGAAACGGTACCGCATTTGTCACCGAGAGCCGTCGTCGTCGTCGTCATCATCATCATCACCACCACCACCACCATCGGACACGGTTCCGCTGATCAGAGGCCAAATCCGCTTGACGAAACTAAAATTGGTGGTCTCTCCGTCTGGTGAGAACGTACAAGGGTGTTTTCTGAGACTTTTCTGATGCGGTTTTTGCTCTTCCTCTTGAGCGTTTTGGTGTTGTGGAGTTCGGTTCAGGGGAGTTTCGCGGCTGCGGCAGTGGTGAGGGTGTCAGCCAGTAGCAGTGGTGGCGTGCTCAACGAGGACGTTGCGGAAACCCTGAACTATACACACTTTGACTACACGCTATTGAATGCGTTGCATCATAAAAATCCGAAGATTTGCATTAACGAAGCTTTGACGATCGGGGCTGCGAACGTGGCTGATCTGCTCACGTACTGCAGCGTGGAGGAGATCAAGAGCAGTACGTGTCACTTTGTGACTCCCGAACTGATTCGAGAGACACTGGCCCAAGCCGGGTTTGTTGGTGGCGAATATGTCGGCGTCGAGTTGGCGACTAGCTTGCCGGCGTCGTACTTCAACTGGACTTTGGGTGAGGGCCTTGCGGGCGAAAAAGGCTGGAAGGCCGCGCTTTTAGCGATGCCGACTCTGTTGGAGAAACTGGGTCCCGAGCTCAGTGCGCAACGACTGAATCTCGCTGGAGCCGGCACCGCGGTCTTGAGGACGGATCTTGTCTATACGTTTGTTGTCCTTGGTGCGTCGAGCAACCAGACTTGCTACGGCGATGGACCGGGTCAACAAGTCTTCTCTTTTGGCGGCCCCGATAGTGGCTACATTACGGCATTGTAAATGCACACGAACGCTCCTGGGATAGTGTCCTGCAGTTTTGGGGTGTTTGGCGAATGGGTCGAAATACGGGTTGGGAGGCGCGAAAAGGAATGGCACCATCGAAGCGGCGAAGCGGTGATCAATCGAACAAGATGTCCAGGTTAAACTACTTCGAGGAGAAACATGCACGCGCTGGAGAGATCGCGTCATCGAACGGCAAACACTGGATAGTTTCACTGGGCCAGGACGCAAAGTAGATGTAGGGTCGACCATGTGAACCTCGCTTACATATCAGGGTCGCTCGATGGGCGTTACAGATTGTAAAGGAACAACTTGACTTACGTAGATCAGCGGTGATCACGCAAATTTTGATCCGCATGGACTAGGGCTCAGATTCGTCCGTCCCTCGACATACATCGATTCTTCCGTGGACTGATCTCCGAAACAGGGCGCCCTCCAACGCTTGACTTTTCCACCGAGGCGCCAAATGGGTGCGTGTCGACATTGGAGAGCGCGCGCGCACGCACGCTCCCCAACGACGACATCAGGACGATCGATCGGGACCTTGCTGCGTATGGGAATCCATGACGGACAAAACAGGACGAAAACAGGTAGACGGCATGCGTCAACGCGCTGTGGACGCTTGTCAGATCGCGCCCGCCCGATATGCAATGCGGTATGTTAGACGCTCGAATAAAGGTCATGCGGAAACATTCTGTCCGCACATACAGTAACCACGTTTGAGGATGTTCATCAGTAGCCTCTCCCGACGGGTAGCGTGATTCAATACCAATCCGGATGGATCATGTTGCTGATACCCGAAATCGATCTCTTCACGTCCGATTTAACGCAGCATCGTGCAGTGTCTGAAGCGCTGGTAACAAGACGCGTCAGCGAATCTCTGCCTTGGTCGCTCTCGTCGATCCCAGAACCATCTGAATCGAATCCGATGGATGTTCTCAGCATACGGGAAGCCAAAAGGCACACATCTGGTCGCAGAACCCGCTCTCCGCCGGACGGGAACCGAACCTAACAGCTCTATCGTCTTCTCCGATTCCATACAAGATAGACAACGAACCCGTCTTCACTCCAAACCTACCGATCAATACCATTTTATGACGCAAAGTCACTGGCAAGCATGGAACCATGGACAGGTTGACCGCCACTGCAATCAGCGACCACATGGTTGGTACTCGGACCAGCATCCATTCCGTGGCCGGGGCAGCACGCTCGCGAGAAAACAGCGCCTGGCGATCGCCGCGCTCTTTCGGGGTCGTCGCTCGAGCCAGGAGATGTGCCGGTTACGGACCTGCTGGCGGCGCGGAGCGTGACCCGCGTGTGACCCCCCGCTGGCGGGAAGCGTTCGATTCAATTTTCCCTTCGGGTGGATCTACGTGTTGCGCGCGCAACGCAACTCGTCGCGACGCACACGGCATATTTATTGGCGTTGTGTTTGAAAAGTATAGTGGAGCGTTTTCTGTTCATTTCACGCATACCTCGTCTATTTCATGGAGAAACGTTCGCGTCGTGTAACGAAGCGCAGGTTCGATGGGGTTCATCTGCCGGGATCAGTGTGGGCGCCCACAGAGTACAGTGAACTCAAGGAGGAGGAATCTACGATAAAGTCAAGTCAGTCGAAAGGCGCAGATGACTTTAGCTCCTCGGAGAAAAAGTTTCTAGAGGGTCTTCGTGAGTCACGGGGGCTTTGGTCTGCGCCAGAACCTTCCAAAGGGACACCGTCGCTGGTTTCGTCCCCCGTCAAGTTGTCGGCCCGCAAGACGCCTGCGCAGCGCTTCATGACCCTCCAAGACTCTATGACGGAGCGGAAAGAGCTGGATGAATTGTCGGCCAGTGCAAACGAAAGCCTTTCAGCCGAACAGGGCGCTGCTGCTACGACATCAAGGGTACCGCCGGCGAACCTCTCCGAGTCGCCCATCAAATCTGAAGTGAGGGGACGAACGTCACCGACTGGGAACAAGACTTCACCAAAGGATAGGTCGAATGTGCAGATACCCAAAGCGAGGCGTTGGTCACTGCGCAATGCGCTCTCGCTCCGCACGCCGCCGGCCACGCCTACGTCGCCGATCAGTGCTGCGACAAGTGAAGGTGCGAATGGAGCAACATCCATGAAAACGGCACCACCGGTGCAAACGGCAGAAATCGATGGATCCGCGTCAACCAAAGAGATGGTTTTGCCAAAAGTCCGGCCCGCACCGACGGTCTCGCTGCCCGACAAAGTAGTCAAGAATAACTTTCAGTCATTCGATGCGGTGGAGTGTATGTCAATACCGAGTGTTTCTCCGGCGGCCCAGTCGGATGCGAGCGCGTTCTCCGTAGGCGACATCCTGGCGTCCAGCAACGATTCAGCACGCTGGGAGGAAGAGCCGTTTGAGAAAGTGCCCCCCGGCGAGGCCAAAATGAGACCGCGTCGGCGGTCTGCGCTTGCGAAAATGCTCGTGTGTTTCCGTTAAAGACAACGTGTTGTTGACGGAAGCAAACGCGAAAAGACACGCAAGTGCTACAAGGGGATCTTGTGAACGAATGGATAAGGACAATGCCTCCTACTTTATAAAGCAGTCATAGTGAGGTACGTGCCTTCATGTCTCGACCATGAATCGGAGACTGCAGCCAGTTCCGATTCAGTGACTGCCCCTGTCAAGGCTACACAACGGGAAGTTTCTTGAAACCGAGTCTCTCGGGAACGAGCAAACTCGTTCGACGTCCGCGTTTCTCATAAACGAGGTGAGGTAGGCTCTGGAATCAGAACGAGACCGGTTGCGACCCAGCAGAGCCAGGTCGCCACATTCGAGTACTCAACGCCACCAGCGCCAGCAAAACGGTCACGCACGCGACCAGCACGCTGCTTTCAAATATCTCCAAACCTCAAGTCCTTAATTCTTTCCAGAGAACACTTTTATCGAACAAGCATATCATTACGTTTACGTTACCCCAACGCAAGCAACATACGTTGCGTACAGAGAACGCCTCCGAGTCGCTTCGAGGAAGAGGAGCATCGGGGCGCGCCCGCTGCCCGCCAGGCGCCGCAAGGCCTCCGCACAAAAACGATCACGGCTAGCTGTTCCCGAAACGTTTATTGCCACGGCGCTCGTATAGAGGACACAAATAAACGCTCAACATAAGTACTGTTATGGGTGAAGCCCAGAGGACCTGGGCGTATACTATGCCCGTGGACGCGGCCCTCAAGCTCCACGGTCGGCGACACCAGTGCAGTTGGGGAGTGATGGCGGCGCAACAGGTGGGTAGCTACCGCCCTGCAGTTGCTCGGGACGTCGCCCCGGCTTTCCGTTTGGTATGTGGACGCTTGAATCGAGATCATCGATGTTCAGTCTCCATCTGGACTGGGAGTGCCTTGAAAAATGGTGGCTTCGCGAAACTTGGACACGGACGCCGCCCTTGCCTGGGGTTGCAGGCGAATCTTGAGCGCATCTCAGTAGAGGTCGAGGTTCCCGGAGCAGCGTCCACCATTCAACTTGAGACTGGATTTTTTGCTCGACAAGCGGGTGGGGCTGTCTCCGTACGCTCCGGTGATACGGTCGTGTACTGCACGGCGTGTACGAGTGACGAGCTTTCACCGAACGTCGACTTTGCACCGCTGCGCGTCGATTATGTGGAGAAGTTCTCTGCTGTGGGACGCACCTCTGCTGGATACCTCAAAAGGGAACGTCCTGGAGATCGCGAGATACTGGTATCGCGCCTCATAGACCGACCAATACGCCCTTGTATCGCGGATGGTTTCTTCAAGGAGACGCAGGTCCTCGCGAATGTGTTCTCTTTCGATGGAGCTCATCAGGCGGACACGCTGGCAATCTGTGGTGCAGCTGCTGCATTGGCGCTCTCGCCAGTACCAATGCGCTCAACTGTTGCCGCTGTGCGAATTGGGATGCGACAGGACGGTACATTTGTGGTCAACCCGACGGAGCAGCAGATGCGAGACGAGACCAAATACCTGGACATGGTCGTTGCGGGCACGAAGAATGCGGTTCTCATGATCGAGGCCGGTTGTCAGTTTGCCACCGAACAGCAAATTGTGGAAGCGATTGATGTTGCACAGCAGGCGATTGCAAGTCTTTGTGAGGGTATCGCACGATTAGAGTCTCTGGTGGTTGCCGCACACCCCGAGAGAGCATCAAAGGATACGACAGATTTACGACTCGTCCCACCGCAGATCCTGGAAGAGATTCGAGAGGTCGCTTGTCGCTGCGGTCTCATGGACGCGATTCGGATTCACGAGAAGAAGCGACGTGAAACGGCGCTCGCTGATCTGCGAGAACAGGTGCTGGAAGAGGCCATGGAGCGAGCCACGGAGGATAAGCTCGCTGCTTATGGCATCTGTGACGAGGACGAGTACGAAACGCTGTGCCGAATGGCATGGAAGCGAATGCTCTCAAATGAAATGCGTCGCCTCATCTTGGATGAGCAGGTCCGGGCGGATGGTCGTGGGCCGCTCCATATACGCCCCATTGACATTGTTCAGGCGCCGTTGCCGTGTGCGCACGGGTCAGCGCTTTTCACCCGCGGCGAGACACAGACGCTCGCAGTGGTGACCCTAGGTGGGCAAGACAGTGCCCAGCGCTCCGAATCCCTACTTGGCGAGCATACTTCCCATTTTTACTTGCAGTACATGTTTCCACCGTTCGCTGTGGGCGAAGTCGGGCGAGTTGGCGCACCTGGCCGACGAGAGATTGGCCATGGCATGCTCGCACAACGAGCGCTGGAACCGGTTGTGCCACCCCGTGAAGCATTTCCCTATGTGATTCGTGTCGAGAGCAATATCCTGGAGAGCAACGGCAGCAGCTCCATGGCGTCAGTCTGCGGGGGTAGCCTCGCACTCATGGATGCGGGCGTGCCGGTCAGCGCTGCGGTCGCTGGCGTCGCCATGGGCCTGATTCTGAACAACGCTAACCAGGGACTGAACCAGCAAAACGCCCCGCCTTATCTGATCCTTACCGACATTTTAGGTATGGAGGATGCCCTCGGGGATATGGATTTCAAGGTCGCGGGGACACGCGCTGGCATCACCGCGTTGCAAATGGACATCAAGGTCGAAGGCATTACTTCCGACATTATTCGTCGAGCGTTGGCCCAAGCGCACGGTGCGCGCATCCATATTCTTGATGTGATGGATTCAACATGCAATGCCCCCCGACCGAGCTTACCGGAATCAGTTCCCAAGATCAAAATCCTCACCATTGATCCGAAACGAATTGGTGATGTGATCGGTCCAGGGGGGCGAATGGTGCGAAGCATCATTGAAGCATGCGGTGGCGAAGACCAGATCACCATCGATATCGAGTCTGATGGCACAGTGAGTATTCTCGGATCGCAACCAGACCTGCTGGAACGAGCTGCTCGGACGATTCGCAACATTACCACCGAAGTCGAGATCGGCCAAGTGTTCGAACAAGCTCGCGTCACCAAGATCCTTCCGTTTGGGGCGTATGTTGAACTCGACTCACTGACAGGCAAGGAAGGCTGGTTGCATATCTCCGAAGTCGCCTGGCAACATATTGAGAAAATTGAAAACGTTTTACGCGAGGATCAAGTCCTTGCGGTGAAGGTGCTCGAAGTGAACGCACGTGGCCAGGTTCGGGTCAGTCGCAAGGCCCTCCTGGAGCGACCGCCAGCCACCAGTGCCGCTAGCGGCTCGTCAGCGAACGGCACGCCAGCATCTTCGGGTCGAGGTACATCAACGTCGGCATCGACCAGCCCAGCAAGACCCTCGACCCCGACATCGTCGTCGCGAACGAGTCGCTCGTCGCCATCAACAAGAGCAGGGCCGAGTCGCAGTCCGTCGCCACCATCATCGGGCGAGTTGAAACCGAAAGGGCCACCGCCAACGCATCCAGAAGCATAAACGACGCTCAGTTTTCAACAACACCCGTTTGCGTGGCACTGCTCCAACGCCTGAGCGTAACCACTACCATGGGCGCAAGCGAGTGCCCATGCATCGGTCTGTATGGATGCGAGGTTGCCTCGTTACGCGCAGACAGAGCGTACATGTCCGCTGGTAGAGAGGTTTGTCGGCGCATCTCCTAGACGAATTCCTCATCACGCCCAATGATACCATCAATCTGATCACCATGCAGCGCTGCAATCGTTTCGTGCTTGCACAAATGGCTGTACAGGTTCTCTACCTGCGATTGATAGTGAACATGGACCCGAACGACGACTCGTTTCATGTCGCCAACGAGTTCTATCCAGAAGGCGTCCTCTTCCACCTCTCGCCGCAAGACTGCCTCGATATCTTGCAGAATTCGTTCGACTGCCTCGTTGGGCACCGGGTTACGTAACAGAATGCGCAGCTCGTAGTGTGCCGGGAACGAGTTTGGCATGGTGAGGACTCCAGCAATGCGTTTGGTCTCCTCCATGCGCGTTGGCAGCGCACCTGCCTGCCTCCGTTGATCCTCTTCGTCTTCGTAGCGACGGCGCGAGGGACCCCAACGGGCACCTGTGTGGGGCCCGGTTCGTCGTCCTGTGCCTCGGGTCAGATTTTCAGGATCCGAGTCCTCCTCCGCATCGATCGCTGCATCCAAATTCACCTCGTTGGCAAAGCGCAGCTGGTATGGGTCGTAATCATCCGAGGTCGAAGCTGGATCATCTTCGTAAGCGCTTGTCTCCATGGGTTTTGGTTCGTCCCATGGCACGGCATCCTTTCTGCTGGAACGTTCCTGTGGCTCGGCAGGCGTCGTCGAGACCTCATCAGTCGCCTCCGGATCGTCTTCATGATCTTCATTGCGATCAGAGATCCCTTTCTTCCATTCCTTTTGATTCGAGTCGAATCGATAGCGGCCATCCATCCGTCCGCGCAGTCCCGTTGGAGCAAATCCTCGAGTGCTTGCTCAATGTCCTCATCAGAACTCGACGCAAAACCGATATCCGTGAGCAGATCGGCATTGCTAACATCAGCAGGGCGCTGGTCATGAACCTTCCAGACCATGCGATCAGGCAGAGGCAGCGGAGGACCCTCACCTGTCTCGATACGTTGTCCGGGAATCGGTACAGGGGGCGGGTTCGATGGCCCGAACAGGACCCCAAGTACACGAGGCGGTTGGCCGCCCTGACTCCATCGATCTAGTTCCTTGTAGGAGATGTTTGAATGGATGAGCCGCTGATATGCTTTCTGGAATGGGCTTCCGGGTGCAATCAGCGGCAAATACTCATGTGATGTTGAGTCGTCTATGAGCAACTCTTGCTCGGTTGGTTCCGGACTTGGGTTGCTCGGGAGCGGTTTGTACGATTCACCGATGAGCTCGGAACGGCCCAGAGGATGTTTCGCCTGCACCCGCTGTCTGGCGCGCTCGAGTAGCTCTGGGTCCCATGGCTCTTCGATAGCACCGATCATATCATCCAGGCCGCCACGGCCACTGACCTCCGGATCAGGGACCACTGGAGTGTGCTTTGTCGATGCCTCACGATTCGAGATTTGCGCCGAGGGATCACCATGCGGGCTTCTCATATCCGCAATAAGGTCATCTCCGTCTGCATCATCCGGCCAATCCGGAATAAAGTTCAGGCCTTCCGTAGAGGATCCCATAGATGCACGTGTTCCCTCGTCATTCGTATCGGCGCCAACAGTTCCTTCAGACGCTGGCGCGAATAAATTGTCATACGTTATGGATGACTGATGAGACACGCTTTTTGACTTGGGGGTCGCAAACGATGCGGCTTTGCTCGACGTTGAGCGGCCACGGCCAGCAACCCGACTCGAGCTGCGTTCTTTGAGCCGGCGATCAGTTGACGGGTCGGATGACCTCTCTGCAGGGACGCGCTCATCTGAATTGTCGCCCAGCGAAGGTGTATCGCTTCGGATACTGGCTGAGCGCTCGCTCTGCTCTGGTACAGCGACGGTTTGGTCGCCCTCTGATATGTTGCTCGTCTTTGACCGGGAGCGAGACGCTGAGCGCGTTTTCCCACGACTGCTTGTTCCAGATGCCAACGTACCATTCAGAGGTTCTTTTGAAGAATCTCTCGAGGGCGCAGCATCGATCATCTCCTTTTCGGTGCTGCTCTTCCGTGAGCGACGTTGAGAACCCGTTTTCGAAGCAGCTCGCATCCCGTCGTCCGTTTGCTGAGCCTCCATTTTCCCGGTTGTTGCATCCTCCAGAGCACTTGCAGAGGCAACTTCGCGCGCAAGATGCTCTTGACCTGATTTTTGGCCAGTTCTTCGAGGTTTGCTCCGCGACGTCGAGGTATCGCTAGACGTTGGCTCTGGCGTCAGACTTGGTCCATTCATGTCCATTGCATTAGGGGACGCGTGCTCCACAGCCGATGGCAAGTCTCCTTCTCGAGTCGTGCGCGTTCGCCGGCTCTTCGTTTTCCTCGCCGACGATGGCATGGATGCTGGTGTCACCGGTGAATTCGAGTCGCCAATGGACGCTGATTGCGCATTATTCAAATCGGTATCATCGAAATCGACGCGGGGAGCCTCGGCGTCATCGTGGAGCTCCATCCGAAAGGGA
Source organism: Cyanidiococcus yangmingshanensis (assembly GCA_013995675.1). NCBI lineage: Eukaryota > Rhodophyta > Bangiophyceae > Cyanidiales > Cyanidiaceae > Cyanidiococcus > Cyanidiococcus yangmingshanensis. The sequence continues at coordinate 249,981 of VWRR01000014.1, read as the reverse complement.
CAACCACCAGCAGACCTCGGTCGTCTGAACGGTTGAGCCGTCTGGGGGCACCACGCTCGTCTTCGACTCAACAGGGCGCCATCGCGGCGTATGATCGGCTCTGGGACGCGCGTCCTATGCTGGCACCAGGGATTGACTCCCCATAGAAACATATTCGCCACAAAGACTGTCCTCATATCGAATAATGTGTTGCAGTAACACGCTACGCTCTTTGCCCTTCTATCCGGATCCAACGCCGTTCAAGAATAGCACCTGACGCGCTCGCGCGTAACAATCAGCCAAGACGATCAGCAGGCACGCACTGGCTTCCAGCAGACCGAAAACCCAATATCCAACTCTGTAACTATGCCGTGCGCTGCCCCAGTCTCGTTTTTAGTGACTTGGACGCTGCAGTGATCTGGCCTCGTCAACGTACAGAGAGGTACCTCTCGTCTTGCCCAGAAGCGCGTCTCTATCACCTCCTCGCGAGTGAAAACCCCCACTCAAGTAATCCGCTAAATCACTACCTTTGGATTGAAGCACCAATCAAGACTGCTGCAACACAATGAGGGCCGTTTCCTTCCGAGACCTACACACGCCCGAACGCAACCAGCCAGCAGCGAGGCGCGCTCAACCGTAGGCCAATTGTACTCGCACAGGACGCACTGACCCGACAACTATCGTAGCCACACGTTTGCAGGGATCCAGACAGTAATCCCCTCAAGCCCTGCAAAAAGAGCGTCTCCTCGAGGGACAACAAAGCAGCCAGATGAGAAAGCTTTTCGAGACGCCCTGCACAGAGTCCCTGTACATCGCGCTGCGCAGAGACGCGTCCTCCGTCGCGGCCAGCGCTCGATCGTTGCAAGCCAAAAGCGCCGCCGCCGTCGCCGCCGTCGCCGCCGTCGTCGTTGTCCATCGATGATCGAAGTCATGGAATCGGAGACACTCAACGTGCCCCAGCTAGACTGGAACGCCGATGCATCGGCAAAGCTGAATCACTCGAACATCTTATTCATGAAGTCGTCATCCATGAATCAAAGACAATACGAAAGGCTTGATGAATGAACCAGAGATCTACTTGATGAATCAAAGACCTCATTCCAAGCGTGATCAGGGACCTGGGTACTGGATCCAAGGCTTGATTCATCGAAGGGATCGCCGCCGCCGCCGCCGCCGCGTCGTCCGCCGTCAGGCGCACACGCACGCGCGTCGGCGATGCGAAGTGAATGTTCGCCAGTATCATCGACCAACGACTTGTTGGGCGTGTCCTGTGTCGGTTCCGAGTACGTTTGGTTGTATTCGACGCACCTTGTGTGTGAACACGCTCGTTATGCACGCTTTCGTGACTGTTGGTGCACCTAGTGTGCTCGTGGGGGGGTTTCAGAAGGACCTCGCTTGGTCAGGCGCGTGGCCTCGTCGGCATCAGGGACGGGGGGCGCACGCTGGCGCGTCACCCTTCAGCTGGCGCATGGGTCACCAGCCTCGCGACCGAAAGCAAGTCATTGTGGAACGACTGCGCGAACAGCTGCAAAACGCGGAGGCAGGTGGTTGCGTTGCCTTTGACAGGGTTGAAGCACCGACAAATTGAGCATTTTAAGGGCTCGCTTCCAGCTACTGTTCGCTGTAAGGTCGTCAAGAACTCTTTTTTCCAAAAAGCTGCCAATGGCGTCACGTGGTTGCAAGGGGTCGTCTGAAGGTGACGAGGGCACGTTGCTTGCGCAGCCGCTTCTCAAGATGGCGAACTTTTGGCTGTTTGCAGAGAAACTCGACGACCTGCCTTCGGCGATTCGTGCGTATCAGGAGTTGGTGGAAAGTCTCAAGTTAGAGGAGACGAATAAAATACGAGGAGGAGTGCTTGAAGGTCACTACTACGATGGCAACGCCGTTGTTCGCATCGGCAAGATACCAAGTAAGAAGAAGCTATACCAGGACATGGCGATCGTGATGCGCATGGTTCCCACACGACTCGCTCGCACGCTCAAAGCAGTGCCGACGAATCTAACACGAGCAGTGAAACTCGCCAAGGTGCCGGACGAGGAGGCATAAACTTGTTTGGGGTCTCGTCGGGCTCTCGATTAAGACGGGTGCGCGCTGGCAGACGGACGAGCGCACTCGCCAAACCCAATGACGTATCCGAGCGCGTTTGAAGATGTGCGACGCTTGCCTGCCCGTTTATCATTCGGAGGACGAGTAGTGAGACGTCTTTGCAAAACGTAACCTATCTGCTGATCTGCATGATGCCCGTTCGGAGATACCTCGCTGACATTCGATCACTAGTCGCGTAAATGAGCATTTTTCCTCCGGGTTCATCCATCCATTTATGCATTCGTCCTCGGTGGTTTCCGTTTCCAAAGACTCGAGCCTATCCCCATCGCCCGAAGAGTCCTCGCCGTCGCCGTTCGGATGGCTCCCGACGGTCAGCACCACTTGGGCGATCCTCAGTCGACGTATTCCTAGTCGTGTCCTCGTGTGCTGGCGCGCTTTCTGTCGGCGTTGCAGTGGCTCCAACCAAGTCCGATGATGCTTCGACTGGGCTCTCATCAACACGCACCGGTGCGCACTCCGTCTGGTCAAGAGCGTCTGCTATCTGCGTCCTTGTTTGAGACTCTGGAGCCGCGTCCAATTTCGACGGATCTGCGGTCTGACCAGTTCCCTGCAGGTCAGCGTTTGCGCCCGACGACGAGTCCGCATCGACCGCCGCATCCTCGACTGGTGGCTGCAGGCCTTCGTGGCGTTTTCCCGCATGAGCCTCGACATCAACGACTTGGGTACCCTCCATTTCGAAACAGAAATAAACCTGAGCGGTCCGACAGGGTAGATACAGTTGAAGATAGTTCGGGCGTCCGTGCCATGGAGACTTGGCAGCGACATGGGTGACATCCCAGTGGACGCGACCTTGACCACCGGTGTCCCAGCTGTCGGTATCGAGAACGATGGAGTACTTGCCTGGCCACCACACACCGATGCGGTAGTCGTTGTAGGAGCGGGTCGGGTGGAAGTTGAAAACGAAAAGCAAGCGGTCCCCACGCTCAAACGCAATCACATGGTCATCGTGATGAGCGAGTACTACCCACTGGTGATTGTTCGGACGGCAGAATGGATGCTTGGTATCGAGTTCATGCATGTTGATATCAAACTGCTGCAGGAACTTGTATTTGAGCGACGGGTTGTCCGCAAGATCCCATCGACGGCGAGCATGATGATACGAAAAATTGTTTCCCTCACGGGGGAAATCGATCCATTCTGGGTGGCCGAACTCGTTGCCCATAAAATTGAGGTAGGCCTCGCCACCTAGGCCGTAGGTTATTAAGCGAATCATTTTGTGAAGGGCGATTCCCCGATCAACCAGCAAGTTCGGAGGCGAGCTGCACGCCATGAAATCGTACATTTCCTTGTCCATGAGCCAGAACGCAATGGTTTTGTCACCAACCAGTGCCTGATCGTGCGACTCGCAGTACGCTACAGCCATCTCCTTGTACCGTCGATTCGTCAACGTGAACACGATATTCCCCATGTCCCAGTCGTCATCACTTCTTTTCAGAAGTTCAATCCACTTGTCCGGTATCGCCATCGCCAGACGAAAATCAAAGCCCAGCCCGCCCTCGGCAACCGGCCGGCAGAGCGTTGGCATGCCGCTGACGTCCTCCGCAATGGTGAGCGCCACCCCAGGATAAAATGTGTGCAACAGATCATTCGCCAGCATGAGATACACACAAGCGTCAATGTCGACCTGCATGCCGAAATACTCTCGATAGTCTCCCGAAAAACTCATGCCAACCCCGTGATGCGTGTAGAGCATAGAGGTCACACCGTCGAAGCGGAACCCATCGAAATGATATTCATCCATCCACCAGCGCAAGTTGGAGAGAAGGAAGCGCAGCACTTCCCAACTGCCATAGTCGAAACATCGCGAGTCCCAAAGTCGGTGATAGCCCCGTTCACCCGCATGAAAATACTGGTTGTCCGTTCCGTCGAAATGATTGATCCCGTCCAAGATGTTGGACGAGGCATGTGAGTGCACCACATCCATGAGAACCTGCAGACCCATTCCGTGCGCTGCATCGATCAATGACTTGAGGTCCTCTGGCGTGCCGCAACGCGAGCTGCATGCGAAAAAGTTCGTGACGTGATAACCAAACGAGGCGTAGTAGGCATGCTCCATGATGGCCATGATTTGGATGGCTGTGTAGCCGAGTCGTTTGATACGCGGTAACACATTGTCAGCGAAATTCCGCGTAGGTACCTATTCGGGGCTCGTTAGAGGCCATCCCAATATGGCACTCGTAGATTCGGAGCGCCTCCTGGCGTGGCACATGCGTTGGATGCTTCCACTGATAAGTCCATTCCGGCGGCGGATTCCAGAACAGAGTATCGTATAGAAACGTGTCCGAATTCTGGATTAGGAATTGGCTCCACGCCGGATTCCTCATCAACTCCATACCCGCCGGGGTTACAATCACGACTTTGAGTTTCGTGTAATGTGGGATCGCTCGCGAACCGTCCTCGTTATTGGGCAAAAATACGCTCCAACGGCCGAACTCTTCCCGCTTCAGCGGATGACTGCGTCGATTCCACTCGTTAAAATCCCCAGTAAGATAGACTTCGGCCGCGCTCGGGGCCCATTCGCGATACCAGATTCCCTCCTCTGTCAAGTTGAATCCGAAAAGACGATAGCCTTGAGAGAACGTTTCCATGCCATCCCTCATTCGTTTCGATCGCTTTCTTTTTCGCCACGTATTGTGCATAACGGTATCGCAAATCATGCTGAAACGGCTCCAACCAGGGATCATCGGCAATGACCGCTACGCCATCCGTCTGGGATGCCCAGTACTGGGCCCGCGCATCGCTGTCACTCATGACCAAGTCGTGCTCCGTTTCCGCCAGCTTGTGGTCCAATCACCGTTCTCACAACTCTTGACTACCCCAGCTGGCCTCCCTATGTTCTCACGTCTTGGGAGTTTTCCTATACCTTCCAAGATAACCCCAGTCGCCGCCTAGAAGGTAAACGACGCTACAGACTCGATTGAGAAGACGCTGGTGCCGAACTCACGCTTGAAACGTACGTTTCACGCGTCTGCCTACTGCTTACCAAGATCAAAGTCTCAAGATGCCTAAAAACGGAAGAAAACAACGTTCTGATCGATCTTCTGTGAACGCCGTGTTCCCTGAAAATCTTGCTCGGGCGAGCCCACAGCACGAGTTGGACGCTTGTGTTGCACCCTGGACCAACCAAAGACGGCGTGTTCTGCTCGCGCAGTTCAGAGCCGTTCAATTTAGGCTCAAAAGAGATTGGCACGTATATGCCAACAAGTCTCTGGGCAGCTCTGCTCGCACACTACTCGTGAAGGCGTTCACAGCGTCGATGATCCTTAGAGCGTTGCAGCGATCATCGACGCTATTGCGGGTCGGTTCGATGGTTGCGTGGGCCTTTCGACACGCACCGGCGCCTCGCCGGCAAATATGCGTGCGTCCGTGCCAGCATTTCTGTGGCTCTCGCGTTGCCATCGATCGCCAGGCGACGGCGGCGACGCACGCAGTGGACGCGTGTCCCCGGGCGCCACACCAGGCGTTCATACGGCGGGACGCCATCTAGAGCGTCTTATTCAGCACGAGTTCGGGCGCAAACGCCATGCCAACGCGTCCCAGTGAGATGATATGACCGCAATGCGTATGATGTATGAAGCGTATCGAATGAGTCATGGATCAGGTATGGCTTTTCTCATGACGCGAGTCGAGGATACAAATCGGACTTGGAGCAGATTCAAGGCAGCGTCGCCTTCGGGCCCAACAATGCATCTCCAAGCGGGTTGGCGGAATGCTGTTCGGATTGCTATCTCCGGATAAAGTACGCGATCTACAATAGATAAATTCAACAGTAGAGCAATGAGGGATGCTTTCGCTTTGGCAGAAAATGCAACTTTTTGAAGTGTTTGTGGAGGATCCTGAAAAGTTTCGCAAGGTGATATTTGATACAGGTTTCTGGAAAAATGAGAGCATCGTTGTTGACCTGGCGTGGTGACTCGAACGAGAACTCGCGTCGTTTTGGTGCCATGCGTACTTGCGGGGAATCGATTCGGCTTACGGGGATGCCCTCGCGAAAAGATACATACTGCGTATTTGTCTTCGCTATTGGAGTGGACATGCGTCTGAATCCAGAACAGCTCCCTGGAAAAGTGTCTGGCGCCGTCCAGAGTATCCGGGGCGTATTCGTCTGAGTTGGACGCCTACGCGCATGCTGATGTGGTGCCATGATTGCCGACACAGTCAGTCACGAGCTGGTTAATCAGGATCGCTCTATTACGGAGGTGGTCGGGTCTGGCCAGGCATAGCCCAAGCAATCCACGACTCGTAAAGGCGTTTGGCGAGGCTGAACAGACACCGAGATTCCAGCACCGCATCTTGGTCCGTAGCCAGGGGTTTTGGGGCTGGCTAACGCCGGGGGTCCTTGATTCCGAGAGCGCTGACTACAAAGATCTCGTTAAATGATCGCCCTGTGTCTGTGAAATCTTCTCTGAGCCATCCATGTCACCAAATTTCAGTGAATGCATTTCTAAACATCTTTTCCAGTCTCTTTTCATCATCTCAGAACGATATCGTCCCCTGGTTAATGAACACAGGCCTTTACGAGCTCCCAGCAGCGGATTTCTGATTCGAGGGTTTTCGAGTCCGCGCGCGCCCTTTGAGACACGGGGAAGTACAAGTGTCTCTGTTCGTCGCTGAACCATGTTCGCTCTCCTGATAAGTTTTGAAGCAATGCGTTATCACTGAGTTCGGACTTTAAGCTAGCGAACCATTTTGATAGTTTAGTTACTTCTTTGATGTTTACAGAGCTTCAACGCACTTGCAATCTTTAGGGACGCTCTGGTAGATGAAGCAAGAGACTTTGGACGGGTCGAGGTCTTAGAGACGGGGCGACGATTCCCGACAAGCACACCTGACCGCTTCTGCTACTAGCGAGTTTTTGCCTACCAAGCGAAAGTCAGAAATGAAACGTCTCGACTGGGAACTAGTAGCTAGCGGTGCCTCCGCGCAGCTTTACCGGTCGCCATCACTACCAGGACAGCTCTTACGTGTTCGGTGTTCACGCGCACTGGACCCGGAACCCCTTCGTCTTGCCATAGAGCGCGTTTTCGCACCATTCGCCGTGCCCAGACAACGAGTGAACGACTTTGCGGAATATCAGCCAGACTTATTGCCTTCGGGCAACGTCGATATGACCAATGAAGAGCGTGTCCCTGCTCTGACGATCGAAATCAAGCCCAAACGATGCGGTAGCTTCCGGCGCCTGCAATACTGTGCCAGTGAGCTTTTTGGAGGGGATGCCTTGAGATCTCGTGACGCAGTGCGCTCGCTTTTGGAAGGCCCTGAAGAACTAAGGAAACTTCTTCGAATGCACACTGGAGAGGAGCGTCACGCTCATGCTGCAAACATGAAGATGTACCCGTCCAGACCTGAATTCGTGGACTGGTTAGCGGGCGTGATCACCAAGTCCCCTGCCCTAGCCTTGGTTCATCGTATTCAGAAACTTCACCCATGTGACCATGCGTTCGTGGAGATGCTTTTAGAGCGGGAAACGGAACTCTTTGCCGCGACAGCGCAAGGCGCCTATCTGCGTTCCCGGGCCGGTGGCGACGAACGCGTTCGGTGGCAGGTTGGTCGAATGTTATACCAACGAGCCGCCGCCTGGCTCATTCGACAGCAGCAACAGCATGCGGACTGGTCTAGTGCTAGTGTGGGCTGGTCGATGGAGCCTGGCACCGATGCGTTTTACGCATTGTATAGTGTCGCGTGCATTGCGAACGACTGTTCCGTGTTGATTCGCATCGATCGTTATGGGCGAGCGCTCGATCACTGGATTGTCGACTTGGATTTCAAGCCATTTGATATCGAACGGATCCGACGAAGGGCTCGCACCTACGCGCCTCGCAACTGCGTTCATGAGACCTAGCTCAAGGCGAAGGGCAAGACGACAGAGAGTTCCCTGTGACACAACCACTTTTCCCGAAAGCGGCGAGGTGAACATGGCCCTTACGTTCTGAGGCCAAGTCTCGCAATTATCCCCACCGGAAGATGGACTGGAGATGATACTTTGTAATGTCTCCCAGATGCCATCAAGGTTGAATGACATCGCCGAGTTGAGGGGGTGCGTGCTATGCGAACCCTATTCACCAACACCATAGACAGATCTACAGGCAACACAGTCCAGGAAAGTGCGTTCCGATCAGATCCAATCTGCGACCGGTTATGAAATTCACCATAGAACTTTTTTGCATGGAAATCGATGAGGCGTATAGCCGACGACTCTAGACCTCAGAACGCGTCAATGAGGCGTTAACACGCAACGGCATCGTGAGGAACAGTGATGTCCTATATAAATATCAAATTGAATATATTTGTACATGATTAAAACGTGTCTCCCGATCATCTCGAAGTGCGACCGCGTTGCTCGGAAACAACGGCAAAATAAATGAGACAATCATGGAAGTACGTGTTGTCGGCCTCCGACTGCTTTTGCGCCACCCGCTCGATTCAAAGCTGCACGTGTACTGGTGTGCGTTCTGCACTCTACCGAATGTTCCATGGATGCCGCCAACGACGCTGTCGTAGACCCTGGAGCGGCGACGCATCGAAGGACGGCAAGTTGGTTTGTATCGTCCATCCGCCGAAGTGCTCAGTCAGTGGCATCACATGCGTCACGCTTTCACCAGCACCGCTCGAGAGACACTGTCAACGGCACGGTTTCGCACGAGGAGCCTCCGCATGAACGACAGAAGCTGTTTCGGATAGTGGGCACACCTATGCACTTTCAGCTGCCGAAGCCGTACAAAGAAGCGCTCGCGGAGTTGATGTACGCGGCAACGTTGATGCGAAGCACAAACGTTCCAGAGAGGCACGACGGCATCGTAACGGAGCAAGACGTGTCCTGGTTTCTTCGCAGTCGCTATCGGATCAAAGCTTTCGCACTTGGAAAGCAACGCGAAGAGGATGAAAACTTGCTGAGCTTTTCCGATACGGAGGTACTTTTTGAACTGGTCAGGCGTTGGCAACTCGTCGAGTCCGAGCGCAGTTTCGAAGCCTGGCGTGACCAAGCCGCTGTTGGTGCCGAATGCGAACAACACCGTTCCATCCACGGACGCGACGACAATGCTGAATAGCGTGCTCGAGTCGAATGACACTGATACAAGGATCGACGCCGGTGCCGCACCAGCGGTTTCGGAACACCGGTGTGAGCCGTTAATCGCAACTTCTGGGACCGAGCGTTCCATGCAGCATCCGAATCCGGAGCTAGATCTGGCTGAAATTGCGGCAGAACTCTTTGGGCCAGAGCTATGGCGTTGCTCACTGTGGCATTCAAGAATGCAGGCTGCTGCCTCTGGTCTGCGAATCGCATTTCAGTAGAGCAGACATTCGATATCAACGATGATTTGGAAGTACCCGACGTGGCGATTCGGCTCGCGTTTGAGGCCCTATCAGGAGGCAACGAAAGTGGACTGCTTACACCGCAGAGTCTTCGCAGCTATATGTACCGCGTCGGAGAGAAGAGCCTCATTCCATTGATTGATTTCTTATTTGCCGAGGTGGGTTCCGACGCATGTGATTTAGATACATTTCGCTCGCTGCTCGTCGCGGACTATTTTGAACTGGCCAGCATTCACGGCGGACGCGGTGGTGCAGATGGCTTTTACGTCACCGAGGCCGACGGAGTGGCAGGTGCCACATACTTCGACGACTGCGACGCAGCGTTCGAAGCATTTAGCGGTGTCGAGCTAGAGCGAGACATTCCAATCTCTGAGCTGGCGGTTATTCGGGAAGTGGCGGAAAGTGGAGGCTCAGTGGCTCTTGGGCCCGGCGAAGAGACGCTCCTCACCATGACAGACTTTTACAGCGGCTTTCATGATGCCGAGACCGCGGACCTCACCCCCGAGCAGTCTACCTTGAATTCGGAGCCTAGCTCGACGCCATCGAGTGGCGCGCAAACTCCCTCCTATCAGAATGGCGGCAGCGACTCCAATGTGGCGCTGAAACGTGGCAGGAGTCTCGCGCACACAACATCAAAACATATCCGGAAGCAAGCTCAACGGGTAATGGATGTGGGTTTGCGTATGGCTCGCGATTCTCAAAAGGTTTTGGATATGGTTTTGGACGATGCACGCTCCCTCAGTTACACAACGTTGGTGTTTCTCTTTTTTATGTTGACCGTGGTAACCTATGGCATTGCGTTGCTCTATGTCGTCGATCTTGCCTGGAAATGCAGTTCAACGGTTTGTGTGATGGCACGGGTGGGTTACTCATGGATCATGACACTTTTGCTCAGTGTCATTGTGGGTCTGATTATTTTGGTGCCTTTGAATATGGTGAATTGTCGCCTATCGACACCCACATCGGCGGTTATTTCGGCCTGGGTGACGATTGTATGTACGTTTGTACCTTTCTTCGTGACTTGGTTCCTGGTACGCATTAACTGGGGCAGTTCACAGTTTGCCAAGTTGCGCACCGACCTCCGCTCTGGGCCATACTCTGCTTTGATGATTGTGACGCTTGTTTTTGGCGGCATTTGCCTCTTCTTCCAAACCTACCTGGCGATGGTGCAATCAGCGCTGTTCCGAACTCGAATCCCATGGTTTCGATCCTCCTCGAAATGGATCCGACGACCCCGTTTCCAGCGAGTCGCTGAACAGTTGCTCCCGTGGGGCCGCCGCAAGACGCTCATGCTCATGCGCCAAGCGATCAGTCTGCATGAGAAAATGCGGCACGCGGAGGATCTCGGTGACCTCTCCGTTTTCGTGGAAGTTGAGGATCCCCGTGAGAGCTTTCTCAAGTACGCCAAACGCAAATTTCTCTACGCTTGCGAATCGAATCGACTCATTTGGACTGGCCAACTGCTTGAGAAGGAGGGCATCGTGGTGCCGACGCGCATCCAAATAGCCCAGATTCTCCAGGTGCTTCTCAGTTGTGCCTCTTTTGCTGGCTTGATTTGGTTTGCTACCTTTATCGTCAACGTGGGTTGGGTTGTCCGCGGTACGCGCATCTCGCCGACCCCATGGGTGGTCTATGTCTCGTTCTCTGTTGGTGCCGTGGCTGGTCTGATCGTAACCTTGTCGGAGAGCTTTATGATGCCGGGCAATTATCGGAAACTGAATCACGCGTATCGTTCGGGGCGCTATTCACTCTTCGATCGCGAATTCATGGTGAACAAAAACAAGCTTCACCGGGTGAGTTTCGTTCTCGGTATGTCAGCGTGGTGCACGCTCTGGGGTTTTGCGCTCTCTGCACTCGTCGTTGGTGGCGCTCTCTTTTTACTTACCTGGAGCCGCTCTCGAGTGATCGCCCTCGGTATCGCTTTAACGTGGCTTGCCACAGGGGTCATTTCAATCACGAAAAACACCATTGGCTACTGGATGCTGAACCGAGTGGTCGCCACCCAGTTGTATCGCCGTCGCGTTTTCGCTTTTATTCTAACTGATATCGGCGAATCGGCGTGGATTCTTGCGAGCGGCATCTGGTGGGTCATTGGTCGGGTGGTTATTTACTTACTCTTGTTTGCTCTGTACATTGGCCGAATTGACTCGAACCCCTGGAGCAAGAAACTCTCTGTCCTAGACGGATTCACGGCAGCTTTCACAACCGTGGCACTGGCCTATGACGCACACCACCACCCCTTCGTGAATCGACTCTGTACATTACTTTTGTTACGAGCGAGCTCGCGTCGACAGCAAGGCCTGCGTCAAGAACAGCGCGGACCGAGCAAGAAGCTGTTCACGCCGAATCGTCGGGCGGACGGGAAGGATACAAAATTGACGAAGCAGCCGACAAGTCCGAATGGTCTAGTGAGTTCAAGTTCCGCGAGAGCCGTCCACCCTCCAATGGCTCCGATATGGCGATTGCTCTTGGTTCTCGCCCTTATGCCGGACATGGTCTGGTATCGCGCTCGGACTCGTATTTACAGTGCCATGGAGCGGCGGTTCACCCAACAGGCTGCACAGAAAAATACCAAAGCTTGAGCATGCAGAGCAATACGGAGTCTCACTGGCCCCGACAGCGGAGCCTTCTATCATGGCCTGGGATGTCGATGGCGGAAAGCACTCCTCTGAAGGCGCGATGGCCAAGCAACCGCTGCAGAGCACAGACTTGCAGCGTGCCGATCGAACAGAAGTACAACAAACGCTTGAGTTGTCGTCCGATCGAGATGGATAGACTGTCGCTGGGCATGTATCCAAGAGATTTTGTGCAGAATCGAAGGTAGCGTCTCTGCAGTGCGATTGTTCACTGCGAGCGTTCACCTGGGCAAAACTCATCGATGAAACTGCAGGTTTTCATGGATCGAAACGATAGGCCCGAATCATGAACGCGCATGCTCTACGTAACGGAGACATCAGATGGATCGCAGTATAAAGAATTCAATGGATGGAACCTTGGCTGGTTCGAGTTGTCTGAAGCTGATCGGCTTGTTCGGAGTGCGTTGTCTACCGGATCGCGAGTCGCGCTGTCTACAGCACCGCTTCCAGTGATGCAATCAGTCGCCGGTCGCTTTCCAAGTGAAACTGCAGCGTTGCGAGGCCTGCGATGACATTGCCGCGGCAAGGCTCTAGATGCTGGGTGTCTCGTGCAGTCAGGGCAGGCACCATGTTCTGTTTCTGTAGACGGGGAGGCAGCCACTCGTCTCGGCGTGTGCGTCAAGGTATCAGACCGCGCTTCGTGGTCGCGCTGCACTTGTGTGGTTCCCCGATCGAAACTGCGTTCTAGAGCTTCCTGCTGATCGCTACACTTCCAGGTCAGACCCTAGCGTCAGTTGTGGTCGACGTCTCTACTACAAGGCCCTGGGCCTGTTTCGCGCTGAGTCAACCAGGATCGAATACACTTGCCTGATAGGGCGAAACGACTCGGTACGTGATGATAAGTTGCTCGCAGAGAAAACTGACTTCTGCGTATCTCGCGCCGTTGTGCAGTCGACCAGGGTAGACTGCCTGCTCTGAACCGCGAAACAGACGCTAGCTCCAGCTAGGGCTTTGTTTTCAAAATATTTTCAATCCGCCTAGATTTCCACAAGACATTCACCAATGACATGATCAGAGTCAGCTCAATTCGTCTCCGGAATAGTCGACTCTGAGCAGGCTTTTGTTTTTTTGGCAAAATACCCCTTCAAGACGACAGCGACAAGCCTTGGTGTAGGTCGACACGAGGCAAAAACGCTTACCGGCTCGTTTTCGAGTTTTTGTCTCACGCTCGTGCAAAGGCCACAAGGCTCTGATTTACGAAAACGATATGCAACCTAATGTTGAAGGGATTCGTGCAGAACGTGACCGAGTTGATGCAACACAAACTGGTTCGCAACCAGCCAAAACGTTGCTTGAAAAGTCGCGGGTGAAGTTGCAGGAACTGGGGCGCCTAAACGCTGCCACAGACGCGCTCATATCGGGTCGTGTTCAAAAAGTGCTTACCGATCAGGCTGCTGTGCGTCTCGTCGTCCTGGCTGCAGCTATTGGTTTGCGGCACTGTCAGTTCCGTCGCTGTCCAACGGCGTACTATTCGTGGACGTTGGAGCAACGACGACAATACCTCGAGCCAGCCCCAACCGTCTACCATCTGTGCAAGTCGCTCGTCCTGGAGAATATTCGAGTGACAGATCAGGATGGCTCGGCTTGCAGCTCGGTTGCTCCACTTTATGTCTGCGTGGTGCTGCCGTACCCTGCTCGGCTTCATGCCGATAAAGTGACACAAGCAGTTCGGAGTTCACCGGAGCTATGCACTTGCTTCCCAGTGTCCCGCAGTCAAATTCGATACCAAGTTGCAGCAGCAGAGACCTGTGAGCAGCTCACTGGTTACGGGTATAATGCAGTCACCCCTCTGGGCATGCGCACACCCATGCCAATTCTAGTGGCCTCGGCCCTGGTCACGTGGCTACAACGCTGTGGTGATGACTTTTTTTGGCTCGGGGGAGGCGCAACTGACCTCAAGCTGAACGTTTCCTTGAGCGAATTCATCGATACGTTCTCGCGGATCAATCGTTTACCAGTGCTGATCCGAGATGTCACCTACTGAGCTTTCCGGAGCGATCCATGATCATGAATTTGGCGACATGGCTCCGATAATGACCTTAGCTGGCCCGATAGATGCAGCATTGTCACCGTATGAGACCTGCGAGTCCAGATCTCCGCTACCAAGACCCCTTTCAACGCGAAAACGAATGACTGCGATGAGAAACAAGCGCTGCGAACACTGCGGCCGGCGCGTTCAGGTTCGACGCCATCCTCGCTGTACAAACCGAGCACACAGTTAGCATAAAGTCTGTAGCGCAGAGGTAGCCTCAATTTCTGACACTTGTCTGGAACGCTATAGACGATGGATCGATGCCTAGCCAGCTTGTAAAGGTATTCGAACAACCTTGGGCACCAGCGTTCATGCTTGCTCCATTGCGTCGCATTATGACCCAAGACATCCAAATCGCCATATCATCTGCAGAGAATACGGTCCAGTAAGCGTAAAGGCACCGTGCTGTCCATAAATGTTGTTCATCTTGGCAAATTTGCCGCGTCATTTGGTGAATATGTCGGTCACTCGATCCACTCGTTCACACTGGCGTACATCACAACGTTCTCTGGTCAGCGTTCGAGTGCTCGACCTTGCAAGCACATCGAACGATACCGAGTAGAATGCAACGCCTTCACGTGTGCCAGTTCACGTCCCAGTAAGTTCCCTGGGACAGAGCAAATGATGCGTCTTAGAACTTGAAGAGCACACGCGGATCCCGTTCGAGGGCCTCGTAGACGCTGTAGACCTGAGCTCCGGTCTCACAAAACGCTACAATGGTAACAGAGCGATACTTGCCACGGTCTCGCACCTTCGTCACACGAACTCGTTCATCCATGCTGGACGTGTTCCGCACGTCGAGGTTCTCCGCGCGCTGCAGTGCTCCGGCAACGAGTCCTGCAACGTCAGCAGTAAAGTCGCCTTGACGCAACCCCACAATTTTAAACTCAAAGTCTGTTGGAAATTGAACAAGTTCCTCGATAATTCTTCGCTTTCCGTCAGAGTTAAAAGCTCCAGGATTGGGAAACCCCCGTAGCAACATTTCGGGAACGGTACTGTGCCGAAGCAGACTTGCTCGCGATCGAGTCCTGTTCAGCAACCATTCTCGCAGTGATGTCGAGCACTTGTTCGAAAACGCACTTGAAACACGAACAGGTCTGTCTCTGCTGAGACCATTCCAGCGAAAAGATTGCGTCGTAGCAGTTGATAGCGAGACTGAAACCGACCCCCCAGGACATCACGCTCAGGAGCTGCAAACGCCTGTCCGCAACGGCTGCTTCCCGCAATGCGTTCCAGTGCCTGGCCAGAGTGGCGACGAAGCTGGCGACCTTTGGTGCGGACTCGGGAGACAGGGCAGTACCCAACCAAGCTTTCTTTCCTATTGTTCATGACGTTGCCGCTCGTGAACGTTGGATATACCAGTAGCGCCATTCGCACTCTTGATCATACATTTTCGGCCTGCAGCGACTTGAACGAGAACTGACAGGGTTTTGAGAACGATGCAACTACTACGAACAGTTGCGGAGGTACGCGCGCTCCGCAAGAAGCTAGACGAGCGAGTCAACACGCGGCAGCGCATCGCCGTGGTCATGACGATGGGTGCTCTTCATGAAGGCCACGAGTCTCTGATTCGGGCAGCAAAGTTCGCGGGCACCTTTGTCCTCGTGACGATATTTGTGAACCCGCTTCAGTTCGCTGCCGGTGAAGACCTCGAACGCTATCCGCGTACAGAGCCAGCAGACGTGGCTCGCTGTGCGAACTTGGGCGTTGAGGTAGTTTTCGCACCGCTAGATAGCAACGAACTGTATCCGCGGGGAATCGCTGAGCAAACAGTGGTAGATGTACCAAGTGGGCGACCGAGTCATCATCCTCGCAGTGAAGGTGCCTTTCGGCCAACGTTCTTTCGTGGCGTTGCCACGGTGGTAAGCAAGCTACTGCATATCGTGCATCCTGATGACGCCTGGTTTGGCGCCAAAGACGCACAACAGTGCTGTGTCGTACGGCATATGGTTCGTGACTTGAACATGCCAGTTACGATACGCATTGGACCAACCTATCGTGAGCGTAGCGGCCTCGCAATGAGCAGTCGAAACCAGTATTTGACGGCGAAGGAACGGGAAACTGCTGCAGTTATTTATCGTGCGTTGTGCGCAGGCCGTGATAACTGGGCAGCGTGCTGCCAAAAGCGCAGTATGCATGGAGAATCCGCCTGTTATGGGGATCTCTGGCAGGCCGCTTCGACAACGCTCAGCGTGATCCAAACAGAACCTTCGATGCACGTTCAGTACATTGGTTTGTCGGACGCTGACGATTGGCAAGACCTAGGCGGAGGCTATCCGGTCGAGCCGCAACGACTCGATCTACGAGGTGACACGCCACTGCCATCGACCTTATCGACAGCTGTCATGGCGGTCGCGGTGTTCGTAGGATCCACCCGCCTCATCGACAATATTCGTCTTTCGGTGCAGATTGAAAACGGAAGAGGAGAAATGGAGGTACCCACCGAGGCTCTTGAATGAAACGGAGTCGCAAGATGATTGCCGAGCGAATCAAGACCGCTCGTGGCGGAGAGATCGCAGCCGCGTTTGCGCTCGTGCCTCTGTCTCTTCTGGGAACCGAGCGAGGATGGGCTCAAATGAAATCTCTGAGATCTCTTCGCGCTTTGGAGAAATGAGTCTTTCTTTTGGCATGTATGGAGCTCAAGCCGTGTCGATTACGATGATGGACTGCATCGAGGCCGGTTGCTCTTTCGAAGACATGTGGTTTTGTTGATGCTGATCGCGACGGGGATGATTGGAAGACCAAGTCTCTGAAACTTGAGCCTGTTTGACCATCTTGGAAATCGATTTCCATCTTGGCGCATGTGGGGGAGCATCGATTCGGTGCATGAAACCTGGAATTTGTGACCTCAGACGGTCTTGAAGGCGTCCTACTAGGATTTTCATCTAGGCAGAAAAGCGGCCATCTTCGCAGGCAGCCCGCAATTTGCACCTAAGCACGATATATTTCCAAGGAATGGAGAACATGGGGTATGCATTTCACACCCAGCTACCTCGTATGCTGATGATGGTGGGTACACATTGGGCACCATTCGTAAAGCCAGGACGAGCAAAAAAGATCTGGCACTCATTCAAGTCGAATCGCTTGAGATAGATTCAAACGGACCGCACGCCCTGTGCCTGGCAGCGAGTGGACTCGCGCTCAATCATGGCAACCTGGGTGAGCAGGATCGCCAGTCATGAATGTTTCCAAGCCAACCGAGTCGGCAGAGTGGTTCATCCGAACAGCATCATCGATTGAGGTAACGTTTGCTTTATATACTGAACCTTTTGCCTTGCAATGGGAAACGATTGCCATTGGGCGACAAGAAAGAGCACACAAGTTGGTCCGCTCAACGCTGGCGCACAGATGACGAGGCGCTTTTCTCCGGTTCGCTCAAAAAGAGACGCGGAAACGCTGGAGAGTCTCAGTTCGCGGTCGTACCGCCCAGCGCGTCAAGTCAAAACCGCACAACCTCGACGTCTTTCCGAATTCATATGAACGGTGAATGTTCGGTCCGTTCCTGAATCCGCCCGCGTCTCACGCTGTGTTCGGAAATTGCATATTGAGGCGCTGCTGGCCCCCGCACTCTTTGTATAAATGCGCCCTCGTTCATTCTCGATCCATCAGGTGTAGTGAGTACCAAGTGAACGGGACCGAGCGGCAGCAGCTGCAGCCGCAGCCATCACTGCCCTGCGGAACCCGCTCTCCTCCAGGACGCATGAGCCAGCGATCGTGGTGCCGCCCGGGGACTCAACTCGGTTCCGCAGCTCTCCCAGGTGAGTCTTCGCCTCCCGAGCAGCCATCTGCGCCGCTCCACTCATTGTTTGAACAACAAAAGTGCGAGCAACTTGGCGCGGGAGACCTTCTCGGACAGCGGCATCGGTAAGCGCCTCCATGAACATGAACACGAATGCAGGTGCACTGCCAGCCGCTGCCACGACCGCATCCAGTAAGTGCTCGTCGACGACAGTTGCCACACCCAAGTGTCCCAACAATCGCTCCGTCCAGGCAACGTCCTCGGCACTGGCAAAGTTTCCTGGTGTTATACCAGTGACGCCGTGACCAAAACGCACCAAAATATTCGGCATGCATCGAAGAACCCGAGCATGCCTCGCCTCGGGTCGTTGTCGTCCCAGGTATCGCTCCAAAGTCGCTATCGGCACGCCAGCAGCTACTGAAATGACCCGTTTCGTCTCCAACGCCCCCCCAGTTATGGCAGCCACACTATCAAGAACTGCCTCACACTGAGCAGGTTTCACACAGAGGAAGAGCGTCGAGGCCTCGGCACAGAGCGTGGCCAGGTCGGCAGCGACAGTGCACCCCGTCTCCGCTGAGAGTCGATCAAGTTTCTCACGGTCTCGACCAGATGAGAGAATGTCACTCGGGCTGACTGCCTGAGTTTCGATAAGACCTCGAATGATTGCAGAACCCATGTTTCCTGTTCCGCCAATGAAACCAAGTTTTTCGTTCGTTGTCTGTCGCGGCGCGCTCGCAGTAGCTCGAACCCCAGCAACGGCAGCTGCTCCTTGCGTTGCGCTTTGACCAACTCCAACCCGATAAGCATAGTCTTGAGGCTTCCCACCAAACGCTGCGTTAACTGAAACGAGCGTGGATATCGAAGCGAATGCACCTTGAAGACCCATCGCTAGAGCCACTCACCACCAGCTTGCGCTACTCGAATCAGTCAATTCGTGTGATTGCCAAGCGGGTCCCGATACTCGCCAGGATATCCAGGCACACGACCGCATCCGTAGAGAGGAATAGGCGTCCGAAAAGCAACTTCTGCATCACCATATTCGAATTCTTATCCAACCGAACCCAAAAAGGATGTGAATGACCTTAACCGAGGCGCTGATTGCTCAGTATAAGCATCGCAGAGTTACCGACGAGAACTCCATAGGGCACTCTTCGATACGGTATCGATAGAGAGCGAGTCGCTCTCTCATGATTACGAAGAATGCCACCCATACGACCGTGAAATGATGCGACCACTGCAGTGATATGCGAGCCGTTCCTCACAAGTCTCGTTCAAGCATACAGACAGATCGAAACTCCAAACATCAACATCGATGCCCCGATCTGTGCTCGTCAGCGATGCTACCAGACACATACCATGCAAGCCGTTCCTCACAAGTCTCGTTCAAGCATACAGACAGGCGCCTTGGCAACCGACGACAGCCGGCCGCGCACGACTTTATCGGCGCACGGATTGGCGGCGCGCGCGCAAAACCATCGCCCTGTTGCGATTCGCGCGCTGTTGCGGCTGGGCAGCAAGGGCGTGTAACGTTGGCACGCCCTTGTGCACAAGTTTCGTTTTGCACCGAGGCGATCACAGATGGAAGTTGATCATACTGCTCGTGTGCCGCGAGCGAATTGCTCAGGGACGGATTCAAAAGGCATATCGTGGACGGAGAGTAGGTGTTAGGTAACCGGAAAGATAGTCAACGCGCTGGTGCTGCCGCTGTTGTACTGTCAGTGAGCAACTTGGCGCCGACCGTAACTTCACAAGACGTTGCAGACCTCTTTAATTCTGTCGGTCCAACGATTACTGCATTTGTTCGCTATGACCGTGAGGGGAAAAGTAAAGGGACTGCGACGGTCAAGTACGCGGACATGGAGACGGCGCAGCGTGCGGTGAAGCAGTTTCACTCGTTGACGTTGGACGGGCAGCCGCTCGTTGTCGAGATTGAGCACACTGGAGCGCAGCGTCGAGGTGATTCTGCAAAGACTGCTTTGTCAGGCTCGTTAGGGCGCTCGATGTTGTCGTCGCCGTTGCGTGCGAAGAAGCGGTCTCTTGGGAAGAGCGTGGTGGCACAGTTGCCTCCGGTGCCTGCACCTACGGCAGAAGCTGTTGGTGGTCTGCGCATCGTTGCCGGCAAGGGCGGTGTGCGTGACGTGTTGCGGGTGCTCGGGTCGTCGGCGACACCGGAACGTAGGCGTCGTCGTCGTCGTCGAACAGGGACGGCTGCTGCAGTTCAGCCGATGGAGACTGATTCAACGGCTGGCGCTGGGGCAGCAACTGTGGCAAAGGGCTCTGCATCGAAGAGCGCCGCGAGGACACGCGGACGGCGTGCTCGGAGGCGTCCGAGCCGCCAGCAAGAGAAAGAGCACCCCTCAAAAAGCGCAGAGGAACTAGATCGGGAACTGGAAGAATACCGGATGGCGGATACTTGAAAATCGATATGACTGGCAAGGAGAAACGGCTCATTGATCCTTCATCGCACACGATAAACAAGACAAGAAATTGAGTGAGCAATGCGCTCGGCCTTAGGTTTCGTCGCGACGGCCCGTGCATTTGTACAGTGGGGACGCTCCCAGCGGACGCCCCATGAGCCCGTGTCGAGGCTACAGCTGTTGGTTCGGCTAGGCTCATGGAGTCTGTAGCGGCCTTGGGTAATCGGAACCTTTATTTCTTGCGCCAACGAAGCAGACGTCTTTGTCACGACCAGTAATAGGAATATCCCAAGGATAGCTCTTTTGTTGGGACATTTCTCCGCCGAAGTGTCACGGCTGAAATGGAACGCATTTCAGTAACGTTCCATCTATGCGCAGTAGTCGTTCCGCATCGTCTGATTCGCTTCGGGCCGCAGCGTTTCATCAGGAGAGGTCGATGTAGCTCTCAGAAATTCGGATGACCACCTCCGTCGGCATCTATACGACTGAGACTGTGAATGCGCCCAAGCCCGATGGAAACAGCACGCCCTTTTGCGCCAAGCCCACCGAGCACTTGTCCTGAACACGTCCTCGTGGATAGCGAAGAGAGTCGTTGCCCTGGCGCGACAACTTGGCATACCGGATACCCATGGAGCGCTTGCTGTGCGTGGAGTCTGGACCCCAGCTCTGATTGGAAAGCACCGGAAGGAATCGTCCCGCTCCCATCCTCTCTATCTATTGGTCTGAACCTGGTTTCGTGCCTCAGCTCAATGGCGGCGTTTGACTTTCAACCGAGACCTTGAACCTGTAATCAAACGAGGATCATGGCCTTGATGCTCCATAGAGCTCAATGCACAGCATTGAGGCAGGCGCGATTCAGGTCAACGTGCAGAGAGCGATCTTGGGCGAGGCCCAGGCCTCCGCCTGTCCACCGATACGATCCCTCACATTCCAGCACGGATAATTCCTAGAAGCGAACTCAGCCCTGGCCCTCTTGAGTTCGGTTCGCCGCAGATTGAACATTTCATCAATCCAATCCAGGCCTCAAACCAATCTGTGCTCCGACCCGACCAGACGACACGGAACACCGTCGAATGCTCCATAAGGCACAGTACCCCCTTTGAAAGCTCGCACGCTCCACGCTCAGCACGGATTGTATCTAGTCCGCCGCTTGACGCTCACCTGTAGAAGAGAATCGTCCAAGGATTCCCAGGTGAGCCAACCGTGCCCGCTTGCCTTTCACCCGAACCTATCGCATGCACCTTCCCAGACCAGAGCGTTGTTCATAGTGCTCGAAGTGTGCCATACAAGAACCTTCGATATAGCACAGCACAGCTCTTGTATGCCAACAGCAACGCACCGACCAGGAGAGGCGGACCGAGGCAACCCGACACAGAATCACGCGCTATTCGTGCAAGCGTGGTGTCGGGTTGCAGACCAGCCCCCCGATATCTTGCATGATCCGCGTAACTGCAAGGTTGCGAGAAAGAAACACATTCCTAAGCATACGAGACTGCTTGCCATGGCGTTTGTTGACAGGACAGCCTGACCAGCCGGGCCAGAGGGACGGTGTTCGTCGGCTTTGATCTCTGCAGGCGCTTGAGCTCCGACCTCATTCAACAACGCTGCTTTGCCACCGCAGCGGGACCTGTGGGCTTGGTTGCCGAGCAATCTGCAAGTAAGTATCGCTAGGGAAACGACTGGGCCGGTTTATAGGGGCATGTCTGTTCGTGAAGGTCCAACACTCAAGTTTGAATTGCATCCGACAGCAGCCTTTGTTGCTGAGGGCAAACTTCGCTATTACTCGCTCTTCAACGCCGTGCTGAGCTGTATTTCCCGAGTTGATGGCTCCTCCGAAGTCGCGTTCGGCCTCGAACTTGTCGAGTTTCCCTATCTGCGCTTGCAACTGACGCCCAAACAGCGCTGGTCTATGCGAGTGCCGGTGTGGGACCTTGGTCGCGGTCGTCGGGTTTTCTTAGGGACAACTGGCGGCCTCTCAGGCGACCCCGTAGAGGACCAACCAGAACTCTTGGTGGAGGGACACCACCAAATGCGCCTCATTGATGCGGTTCTAGATGATAAACGTCGCAAAGCGATCCAGGCGGCTCTTCGGGAACAAGAGGAAACCCTGCGACGTCTGCGGAGTTCGGTTGTCCGACCGTATCGAGGGGAGATAGAACGACCATAGCGGCGTCCTCGATCGGTGCAGAAACCTCCACGAGTAGCGCCCGTGGTGGGGAATCGGAAATGGCACTCGTCATGTTCAGAAGAGGATCGAGTTTGACTTTCGATCCCTACCGCTTGGTGCGCTGCCCGTGACGGACTGCAATCGGTTTTCAGCACTTGACGCGACGGGCGTGTTGTTGGCTGGCCTTGAACCGGATACCTTCCGCCACGGACCGCATGTCGCATTGTATTGAGGTATCTGTATGACGCAATGAGGCCTCTAGCAGTATTTCTGCTCAAACTATGCACTGATGAAGAAGTCAATGAACGTCGGGTACTTTACATCAGTTGCTTCGGTGCATGCATCTAGTCAGGTGTCAAATCCATCCTGTTCAGCTGCCCAGTGGATGGATGGTTGACGCATTCGGCACTTCGGTTAGGGCTGCATCCAGCAAATGGTCATTGTCTTGTTTGGACGTCGCTCGCCAGAGCATCGTATGCAACGCGTTCTTTTCAGGCGATTGGGCAGCGTGAACCGCGCCTGGTCGCACGAAAGCCTCGTTTTGGAGTCATCTCGGCCAGGTCCGCGCAATGGATGCATGTCAGACACTCAGTTTTCCCTACACAAAGAGGCATTTTTCCCGTATGAGAGAGGAGTTCATGTAGATCTTGTTAGAATCGCTCGTTGAATCGACGGAAAATACTCCGATAGGCTTCTCGAAGAGCACTGGATGCCCTGGAACATCGCTCAATATGCAATCGAACTGCGTTTCGCCTCGCTGAGCGAGAAACAGCTCTCTGTCCTGGTAGGCAGCAGAACCGCCACGGCGCATTCCACCGCAATCAATCTTCCTCCCTCGATCGAGAATTGTGGGCGCAAGAGAACCTTTTTCAAGCGCGTTTGCGAACCAAGGGCATAAAGCTGGAGCTTGATACCCCCGCTCGAGCTGTGCGATAGGAGATATGACGCCATCGCGTTCCTGGAAGCGCTCCGGTACGGCAGAGAGAATCAACGCGGTTGTTTTGAAATATTTCCTCATTGCTACAAATATGCATTCTGGAAAAGTTGACTATGTATCAGCACGTCCGTCCACCGGAACGCGAAGGCACCGAGCCTTGTTTGGGTGAGGATCAGCGTCGGCATTCGGTCGCGATTGCATAAAAAACGGGGCGTTCCAACCTAACTTCAGTTTTCCTTCCCCTCCTTGCTGAACTGGTTTGCACCTTTACGCCAGGTGTCGTACCGCGAATACGGGCTCTCCACGGACCCTAGGTTGTCGGTGCGTATCCAAACGATTCCAAAGTTGTTTTAGGGCCAGCGCTAATCTGAACCTGACAGTTCAGGAATGAACCGCGACAACAACGACCCAGATACGCTGTGCACCCTCAGATTAGGCCGCCCAACATCACGCAAACGCCTGCAATGATTGGTGACCACAGAACAAGCGCTCGGTCCCGAAGGCAACGTAAAGCAATGCAACCCTCTTCCGCGAAGATGCTGAGAGATCCAAGATTGCGCCGTTGACTGCGTTTCCAGCCGCGGCACCCACAAGTACGATTTCCTCCCTGATCTTCCATTTATGTTCCATGAAATGTCTAGGCCTTGGGCTTGTTGGCCCTTGATCCATCTCATGTGCTCGGGCACGCAAGTTCCTGGGGAGGCTCTGCAACCATGTCTGCCTTTGTGACTCCATCACTAGCACTGTCGCTTCAAGCAATTCCTCTAGGACAGTGTCTCCGTTTCAGCCGAGACGGATATCGTGTGAATTCAGTGCCTTCTGGGCGGTTACAGTCTGCGCACGACTATAAACGAATGTCGCTTCGCAGCAGCCTCGAAGGGGATCTCGTGACTGTTGTCGGCGCTGGTCGTATAGGCACTCTGCTTGCAGGGGCGAAAGGGAGTGGGCTTGCGCCTGCTCGCCTTATTCGGCGTAATGAACGTATTGTTGAAGGAAGCAAAGGACCTATTTACGTTTGCACACGCAACGACGACCTGGCGAGCGTCGTTGAACAGTGTCCTCCGGGGCGCCGTACTGATCTTGTCTTCATCCAGAATGGAATGTTGCGCTCGTTTCTTCGTCAGCATAACTTGGGGAACGCCACGCAGGCGCTCGTCTTCTTCGCAGTCCCGCGTGTTGGTGCTCCGCCTGCTGACGGAGGCGGAACCGTGGCATGGGGCCCTTGGGCGGCGGCCTTTGCAGCACGCGTTCGTGCGTGCGGGTGTCACTGCACGGTGCTGGAGGACAAACTTGAATTTGACCGACGAATGATCGAGAAGCTTCTTTGGATCTGTATTTTCGGGGTTCTTTGTGAGAGCGAAGGAGGTATTCCGGTCGGAGAGGTTGCTGAAAAACAGGCCGATCGCGTCCGTCATCTCATTGATGAGCTCTGCCCTCTCGCTGAAGAAGAAGTTGGCTTGCACGGGAAGGACGCGCTCGATCGTGAACGACTCTTGCAGTCTCTCTTAGAATATAGTCGGAAGATACCCGATTTCGTAGCAGGGTTCAAGGAGTATCCTATGGCGAAACGGATGGTTTATGGAACGCCGCCAAACACCATTGCATAGCGAGCTCGTTGAGCGATGTCGTCAGAAGGCTGCTCAACGTGCCTAATACACATATCGCAAACAGAGACTCGGAAGAGAATTTCAGTGCACGTTGGCCGTTAGTTTTGGGCCCAGCTGAAACGTGCTCGCCCACAGACTGTCACTGCGACTGGACGGTCTCGTGGGCGATCCAGATTTCAGTTGGTCCCTGATAGATTCGATATGAATTTGAAGCGGATACGCCTTTCTTTAAGGGCTCCTGAGGCTACTCGGATGAATGCGAGACCAACCGCCTTCGAAACCTGACCGCCAAATTTATCTTCTGGATCGCGCACGCTTACGACACGCTCATCTCAACAACTTGTTTTTAGACAGCGCCTGATCCTTGTGTGGCTTCAGTTGAGACCATGAGCCAAGAGATGACGCTGTTGTTGATACGAATCCGAACAGTGTTCTTTGTGGCTGAATAGGTTCGCTGCATCTGTGTTACCAAACGCTGAAAACTGAGCCAACTCGGATATCGGACACAACAGGGCGCTATCTTGCTGGTTCCAATGTCGGTGGCAAACTCTCTGCAAAACCTGATGACTGGGAGGCTGTCACACCATTCTGTCTCGATATCGATGGCCTTTTGGCTACCTCCTTGGTGTCAAACCTATCTCGATGCCGCCAAGCGTCGTTCGCGGTGGCGCATCGCTCCGTGCCCGCCCAACGATGGGCGCATGGCTCGCTACGCTCCCGAGCCACATCGGCTGGTGGTGGTGGTGTCTGCTGCCTGCAGCGAGCGCGTCTTCGTTACAACCTGGTGCTGTTCTGTGCTTTAAAAAGTGCTGGCTTTTCTGGTCACTGAAGCAGCATTCGAGAAGCTAGCGATGACGCTTGTCTCGCGCTTATTAGGAAGGCTCAACGGCCGCAGTTGGCGTCCAGCACTCGAATCGAGACTCTGGAAACGCAGCGCAAGCACCCTTGCGCTTGATAGGAGACTAAAGCAGTTTGAAATGGTTCGCTGCACGACTTGCACACAGCAAACGCGTCTGTTTGGAAACAAATCGGCGCTGGCGCCTGAGAAACGTCCGCTCCCGGTCGTTAGTGCGGAAACGCGCGTGCTCGTGCAGGGCTTCACAGGCAAGCACGGTACCTTCCACTCCGAGCAGGCGCTGTCTTATGGCACGAAGATTGTCGCTGGAGTATCACCCTCCAAGGCAGGTACCAAGCACCTTGGCCTTCCGGTGTTCGGCACGGTTGCAGAAGCAGTGCGTGAGACTGGCGCGACGGCTAGCGTGGTCTTCGTGCCGCCGCCGTTTGCTGCTGCAGCGATCGAGGAAGCCATCGATGCCCAGGTACAGCTGATTGTCGTCATCACAGAGGGCATTCCACAACAGGATATGGTTCGAGTGAAACGGAAACTTGAAAAGTGTACCACGTCTCGTCTCATCGGACCGAATTGTCCGGGGATTCTGCATCCTGGTGCGCGGTGCAAGCTGGGTATCATGCCGACCTCAATTGTTCAACCAGGACGAATCGGGGTAGTATCCCGTTCCGGTACGCTAACGTATGAGGCAGTGGCCCAGACCACCGCGGCTGGCTTGGGGCAATCCCTGTGCATTGGTATTGGTGGTGATCCTTTCAATGGGACCAGTTTCATCGACTGTCTGGAGTATTTCTTCCAGGATGAGCACACGGACGGCATTGTCATGATAGGAGAGATCGGCGGGCAAGCGGAGGAGCAAGCTGCAGGAATTTATTCGCGAACAGGCTAGTCCTAAGCCAATTGCCTCGTTCATTGCGGGCGTAGCGGCACCTCCAGGGTCGACGGATGGGCCATGCGGGTGCCATCGTCAGCGGCGGTCGCGGAACAGCAGCAAGCAAAGTACAAGGCACTTGGGGAGGCCGGTGCGCATGTCGTTCAGACACCTTCAGAACTCGGCGTGGTGATGCGGAGAGCACTCGGCCGGTAACCTGTCCACCACAGAACCTAGATAATCATTGCGAGCTCGGATTTGCAATTCGCTCTAGAATGCGTTCCAGAGCGGCTTCTTGAGGGGGGCGCTCTGAGACTGCCTCTGATCTGATATTTGGACTCTGTCGGCTTTCTCGATACGACGGCTCGTTGTTGTGATCAACCGTACGCACTCGCCTTTGGGGTGGCAGTTTCGGTGTGTGCTCTACGCCTGAAACCGACTCGCGGTCTTTTTGCCCGATTGGGTGTCGCTGTCGACGCCGTTCTTGGATCGCCTCTTGCGCGCGTGCCTTGTTCAACCGCTCTAACCAGAGATCACGCTCTCGTCGTGAGGCCTGTACCTCGTTCTTGATCCGCAAGATGCGCTCTCTCCGGGTCGCCGCCATTTGATCCGTGAGATGGTGCCACTGCAGGGCGGGAATATATTCAAGACACCATAAATCGTCGTGAAATCGGCTGCGTCTGTTCTGCGGATCCATTGGCGTGGCATTCAGTAGCGACGCCACCTGTTCAGCGGTGCGATGATCCAGGAACTCTACCCAGGCCTCAAGGGCTCGTTTTCGGCGAATTCCGCCTCGCTGGATTCGTTCGCGTCGCTCGTGCTCATGCTCCTTGCGTATGTAGACGCGTCCAATACGACCATACCTCTCCAGTAACCGCCGAATCTCTGAAATACTCATCCCGGGTGGAATTCGGCGTAGGTGAATGATGCCGCTAACTGGGGCGAGTCGGTGTTGGTGTCGCGGCTTCACAACGAGCGTACTGTGAGCAGCTGCAGAGGAACGCGTCCGACTTGAATCAGCCAGGTCAAAAGCGTTCCCTTCGCAGTCGAGATCGTTTACAGGGAGCGAAGAGGACGTGTTCGCTGCGGTCCCTGAACGCGACTCTAAATGATCCGCTCCGTCTCGACTTGAGAGCTTGACTGCGTTCATCGTCAGGAGCCAGTGATATATTGGTGTCTGGTTTGAGTCAGGTCGCAGCTGCCGTTTCGCCTTCGCCCGACGCGCCCTTACTTCCGCTTGTGGTGATAACGCTACCTAATAAAAACGTTACCTAACTCGAACAACGTACCTGACACGTGCCCCCGTAACGCTTTCCTTTGCGCTCAAGCGCTCCAAACTCGGGGCGACTCGGTCGAACTTTTGTAGGCGCAGCGCCCGGCACGAAACTGCAAACTCGTCGACCAAGCTGAACAGCACAGCACAAC
Organism: Cyanidiococcus yangmingshanensis; assembly: GCA_013995675.1. NCBI lineage: Eukaryota > Rhodophyta > Bangiophyceae > Cyanidiales > Cyanidiaceae > Cyanidiococcus > Cyanidiococcus yangmingshanensis. The sequence continues at coordinate 221,901 of VWRR01000014.1, read as the reverse complement.
TGTGTTCTTTTCTATAAATGGAGCCAAACACAAAGGGATTGAGGCCTTGAGGCCCAAGCGTTTCGCACAACTCAAGGACAGCTGCGAAACCTCAGACGATCTGTTGGCTCAAGGTACCCGATTCGTACCGACTCGACGGGATGCTCGCACGCCCCGCGGTGGGACGCGACACCTCGGATTCGCAAAGCCCTCGTCAGTTCCGCCTTAGATGCCCTGCCACCATGAAGAAAGACCAAGTGCACGGCATGAACTTGCAACCGTCGAGACTCTGGACGATGGATGATCAGTAACGACAATCCCAGTTCATGTTCTGCCCTCAGCGACTCAATCCATAAACCGAGCATAACTTTCATCAAATGGCAGTCGTGCTCTTTGAAATGGATTGGCCTCTATCGCGGCGATGTATCTGAATGCAACACTTCCAAAAGAACTCGGAGTGTTTGGCGTTATGCTCAGCAAGATACACGCTCATTCGAAGAACCGAAATATCCCTCCGCTGGCGCTTTGTGAGTCCCGAGCTGGGCCAGGGAACCGGACCCGACGCAGGTTGTAGCCAAACAAACCTATGTTCTGGATACCTTTGGGGATCGCACACGCTGGATCCGCTTCTGGACCCAGACCCTCCCCTGGCGAAGAAGAGCCATCTTGCGGTCGTGGGAGAGCCCGATGTATGTAGTCACAGCGTATTCGAAAATAGCGGAAGGATTCGAAGCACTGAGCGGGGCGATAAAAACATGGGCGTGCAGCGGCTGCCGGGCACATCCGCGTGGGTCCCTCGGTCGATCGCAAGCGAGCACGGACACGTGTGTTCCATGCCCAGGATGAATTTCATGTACTCGGGCGTCAATCGCTGCCTCTTGCGAAAGTGCTGCGCCGGTGAAGGTGCTCCGATACGTGCCTCAAAGGTGTTTACCTGTGATTGTGATCCTAGGACAGGAAATCCTTGTTCAGGTCAAGGTCGTTCAATCGAGCGGATATAGGGACATTGGCTGGACTTGCGCCATGGCGCAAGCGTCCTCAACTGACGGTTTAGGGAGAGGCGAACAGCGTCAGCTATACATGCTCCAGGCACAACCTGCCAGACAGAAAGTCGCACGCGAAAACACCCAAGCCATCGAGCTCGGTCCCCAGCAACCGTCGCGCCGGTATCTTCGCCGAGCAGAAAATATCCAGCTTTGTGCAATATGAAAACATCGGTTTCGTTTGTCTCACTTCACAAGCTTTTTCGTCGTCATCCTCAACGTCTATTCCGTCCTCTCAACCAGATCAGGTGCTGGCTCCAGGCCACAGCCCTGATAGTGCAAGTGTTTTCTTTCCTTCTGATTCACTTCTCAAGTTCCAAAACTTTCCACTGAGAATTCTGTAAGAAAATTCCACCCAAGCTAGCGAAAAACGTGATCGACGTTCCTGGATCGAACTGCAGGCCGTGCGCGCATCAACCAGGGCGACGTTGCTCGGGAGTGCACTCACACCAGGGTTTGCCCTCACGCTCAGCCTGCTGTTTCACACTCTGAATGTGGTTCCCACAGCCCCTCCAGGTATACTTCTTGCAGTTCTGGCACTTTGCTAGGAAACACATCGCTTATCGATGAGCGCGTTTCGTAGCTTTGAACACAACGTAGAAGAATCTGGAGTAGTTGCAGGGCGGCCAGCGGATGGCCGTGAATTTCCGTTTCGTTGGCGATTGCGCCCGGCAGGCCAGATCCCTCGCTGGCGTCGTGGCCACCTCGGACACGAAGGCGACGGGAGGGAGCTCGACATCAAAGAAGCCTCGGCTTCGAACGATGCTATCTTTCCAGACCCGCCGACGATATAGACTTGATATTTTCGCGCCTCACCGATGAAAACGGAGAAATTCTTTCCGTGCCTGACCCGTGCTTGACGGCTCGAGACCCCTGATTCTATTGATCCGAGTCGAATCCGGACTCGAATAGAGTGACAAAGTCACAGCGGTCGCCAGATAGACGCTACGAGCTGCAAATCATCGAGCAGAGACGTCCTCTCCCAAAGTCTGGCCAGACACATCCATGTCGAGATGAGCGCGCATCGAGGTGTTCCTCACAAACCATGGAGCCCCGCGGCACGCGTATGCAAGCTCGAGCAGGGGCCATATACACCATGAACTCGCCCCGAATCCCAAAAAGTATCTGCACCTGGCACGTGACCCTGTGTTCCGAATCCGCTCGCTCGTCGACGCTGTAGGGAACTCGACCAAGCCCTCCGGCATGCAGCATATCGTGCCTGAACAGCCGGCGCGATAAAGCAAAGAATCTGCCCTGAGCGATGCATGCATTAACTTTTTTGAATCCCGATTGAACCTGCCATGCAGTTGACATATCAAGTACTCGATAGGAGTCGAGTTTCTGTCTTGAACACGCTCTGTGGATCCGAATACCCACAGCTTATCGAGGCATCCAAGAATGCAGCGACAGCAGCCCATGCATGCGCCGTCGCCGATGCGAATTCGCATCCATGCGCCACGGCGCCGGGTGCGTGTTCCAGCGAATGACGCCAACCCACGCACGAGGCCGCCATCGCGACAGCGCGGCGCAATTCAAACGCGGCGCCGTTGCGGCAGCCAATGCGTGCGCGCGTGCAGGTTGGCGAGCAACAGTCGTTTGACGACGCATCGTGCCCGAGTCTTGTTGAGGGCGTCTGGCGTCGGCAAGCATACGCGTGAACTGGTCCATTTCGTGAATATCGCAAGCTCTGGAACACGTATACTGTGCTGACTAGGTATTTGGGTGTTTTGGCTCTCTATGGAGCGCTTTCGAAGATTGGAGGTTCTAGGTCAGGGCACGTATGGCACGGTGTACAAGGCGCTAGATCTGCAGACGAACCGACTCGTGGCGCTAAAGAAGACGACACTCTCTAACGATGATGAGGGGATCCCAGCGACAACGCTACGAGAAGTGAGCATACTTCGGGCGCTTTCCGACTGCGAGAATATTGTGAAACTGATTGATGTTATTCACGCGGAGAGTCGGGGCAGGCGGCCGCTTCTGTACCTCGTGTTCGAATACGCTGAAGGTGACCTGAAGCAGTACATGAACCGGCATCGAGGTCGTGGCAAGGGTCTTCCGCTGAAGCAGGCCAAGTGCTTCGCCTACCAATTGTTACTCGGCTTGCATTTCTGTCACTTGCGTGGCGTCATGCATCGAGATTTAAAACCGCAGAATATTTTAGTGACCAATCAGGATCGTACCGTGAAGCTGGCAGACTTTGGCCTAGGGCGAGCGTTCTGTATACCGGTTGGGAAGTACACGCATGAGGTTGTAACCCTGTGGTATCGCGCCCCAGAGATTTTGCTAGGGACGCGATGCTACTCGACGCCAGTCGATGTCTGGAGTGTCGGATGCATTTTGGCGGAGATGATCCGCGGTCCGCTCTCTCTTTTGTGGTGAAAGCGAGATCGAGCAGCTTTTCGCGATATTTAGAGTCCTTGGAACGCCCGATGAGCAAACATGGCCGTCAGTGGTAGAGCTCCGCGATTGGCATGATTTTCCCCAATGGAAGGCGCGTCCCCTGATTCAGATTCTGCCCGATCTCGGGGAGACGGGATGTGCGTTGCTCTCCGAGATGCTTCGGCTGGACCCGAGTCGCCGAATCACCGCAGCTGAAGCGCTCCGCCATCCGTTCTTCGATGACGTGCGGCCCCAGTACGCGAGTGCGACGCTAGCAGTCGCACCGCCTCGAGCGGTCCCTGCCCTGAACGCAGGAGAGCTGGCGGCGCGGAACTACAATCGAATTTTGCGAGACCACCAAGACACCATGCAGTTACCAGAAGATGTGATGGTTTCCGATACATCGACTGGCACGGATGAAAACTTACCACCTGGACCGGAAAATGAGGCCATGATACCGTGACGGGCCTGGAATTCGTCACAATATCACGGCCACGACTCATGATCCACGGCCCTGTACAGAGCTTGGGGCAACATTCTTTTACAGGACGACGGATTGATCAGCATGTTGCGCCCTGTCATAAAGAGAGCCAACGACGCTTCGCGAACCCTCAATCGGCTAGCGATTCGCTGAAGAGCAACCCTGTCCTGAATCGTTCGATGCTGACTCGATCATTTGATCAGACCACCCGGAGATGAATCATGTCCCCGCTCAGCCTCCGTTCGCATCTATGTACTCGCCGCATATCCTTGTTCCGGAAATGAGCTTCCCCTATCGTTACGGTTGATGAAGGCATCACTAACGACTACATCGCTGGCGTGACCATGCCCCATGGTCGGCCATGCAGGTCATGATGAATGGTTTCAGTCCAGTGATTGGACCTTTTCTTCCAGCATAACGTCAAACCAGTGAATCGTGCGGAACGCGAACCTTGTCCGGACCTCTTGCACAAATACCGCGTTTGATGATTTGGTGACCCTCGGGCCGATACAATGCACAAGGGCGTGCTCCTGCACCTCCCGGAACAGTGGGGAAGACTCAGCGTCCGCACACACTGGTCCGAACACGCCCTTACGTTTTCGAGTCTGGTCCAAATCGATCGTTCTCCAGTGGGGTTCTCTGGACCGAATCGCCAAGGCTCTATCCATCATGCAGTCGGACGTTGCCCAACCGATGACGCTTGTCATTCAGATGCTGGACGTACATGGTCTTGATGAGCGACCTAGTCCGCTCACGGAATCGGGTCTGCTGACCTCACTCGACGCAATGGAATGGCTGTGAAGCGCCTCTTCCGCGAAAAGCGAACTCGATTATAGACCCAGTTTCTAAGAAGTTCACTTGGATGGTCGAGTACGCTGGTTTACGGGTCTTCGCTTGAGCAAGTGCATTCCAAAGCTGGCGATCTCTCACCTCATCTCTTCGAGAACGAACCAGGATCAGCGTCCAACCAATACGATATAGATATCGTTCTGGATTTCCGATGTGTGCTCGCAGTGGTCACCTCAGAGCCCTGGTAACGTACTGAAACGTGACGATTACGCATCCAAGTATTTGGAGGGGTCCCACCCAGACAATTAGAGTGGTCACTTGGCAGAAACCTTTTTCTTTCTAACCGTTGCGTGGAACTTGTCAAAACCAGGTACGTCATCTGGGTCGGGCGGACGTATAGCGCTCCTCCTCCCCACAGTCCTCGTCGGGCTGCCGACACAACCATGATCCAGGAACGGCCTGTCGAGTTATTTCTCGTCTGAAGCCCGGCTTGCCAAGCGTCTTCCAGAGAATGCCTGCCTTGTCAAACAACAAAATCGACGCAGTCCAGTCACCCTTGACGAATAGACAAAAATGCAGTCTGGCGATCAAGGCTCTCTGACGCCCCACAAGCCAGTTTCAGTACACGGACCATCGTCCGCTCGAAAAGTCGAGTGGTCACGAAGGCGAACCATGTCGACTCGATTCGCCACACGTCACGTTCTTCTTGGACGTTTCATCACTAACTTTCCTTTCGCTGCACCGGAAGGGGAAAGACACCGCTGCCTGGTGGCTGTGTGGAGTAGTAGCACCGTTCATGAGGCCGGTATGAAATTGCTCACGGAGCTGTAGAAAGGCTCTATAACGCTCGAGTCTGTCTGTCCGTATGTATGTATGTAGGTGGGTATGCATACTTGCCTATCCGCTCTGAATGAATCGTCTCAATGGGTGCCCTGTCGGCACCAAACTGACTCTGCGACAACTTGGAGCGCCCCGAGATCATCTAGACGATAAACAAGCACTACTTAGAGAGAAGCATATATTTTACATTCCCCTGCAAATTACAGAAAATAGGGTCCTATCAGATTTCGATTCATTCATTGAAAGACAAAGTAGCTATTCTTGCGCTTCGTCAAGCATCACATCGTTATGATCTGCATCGCTCGGCAGTGCAGGCTCGTGCCTTCGCTGGGCCGCCGACTTGACCTCATCCGACCAGGCCGCGGTCATATGTCGCCATATCCGCCGAGACGACTTGTGATGCTTTCGCGAGACATGCGCACGGCCAAACTCACCAGCAGTTTCTCCGGCGCGTAGCGTGCGAGCCGCAGCCAGCGGCGACGGCTCCAAGTCACCACCGGTGCTGGAGGTGTCACCCGCACCACTGCCACTAGACGGCGTACTCCGCGACACCAAGCCATGAGGCAAAGGCGTCGCGTATTTGCTGAGATCATGAGCTGGCAGTTCCGAGGCCGCTGCGAGAACCCCAGGTCCAAATTCATCGACGGAAGCGTCGCCACGATGCGACGAGAGACGCACGGTTGCTGCACTGTGCCCAGGTGCGCACACGCCCCGAACGAGCTCGTCTTGACCAATATCAACATCGGCAACGCGCTGCCCAATGGTTTTCGTCCCAAGCACCACTTGCGGTTCAGCTTCCGCCCTAGCGATTGCATTCGAGTCTGCATGAGGCGACTCTTGTTGACGTGCCGGCGACGGTGTACGACGCGGTGCGCTTTGGCCCGCAGTACCAAGGAGCCAACGATCAACTTTGGCACGCGCAGACTCGGCCCGTCGTCGCGACAAACCAGACACAGTGGGACAACGCGCTTGCTGAGATGGTGCAGCATGCATCCACGCCACTGATGCCGCCGATGGCATCGCAGCTGGCGCAATACCTTGCTGAGGTTCAGTGGTCACTGAACCCTGTCCTGGCAACAACACCGATGAAGCAGCAGCAGCAGCAGCACTCGTCACTCGCCCTGCATCTGCAGGCGGAGCCACGGTCGCGATCCCAGCGCCATGCGTCGGGCTCGCCTTCGCGCCACAACCAGCGGTGCCAACGTCCATGCGGGAATCCCACAGCCGATCTCCGTCGCCGAACGAAGCATCCAGGACTGCATGCATCGCCACGCCGGGATGCGTGTCCATCGCGGGCTGATGCTCCGATGCGTGCATGGTGGCGGATGGCGCCGCTGATCCAGCCAGTGGCGCGCATGCATGCATGATCCGTCTCCGTTCGAGTGGCGCTTCTACGAAATCCGCCAAACTCGGTTGATTCGGTGTTTTTGACCAGCAAGTCAAGTTGATTCCAGAAATTGGTTTGGACAGCGAGGGCGCTTGCAGGGCCTCTGGCTCGAACCAGGGAGCCGGGTAGGTCGCCGTGCGCGTCGTCGTCGTTCCTGTTGCTGGTGGTGCGCTCGTCGCAGCCGGGTGCCAATGGCTGCTCAGTTTTGGATGTGTTCGGGGAGGCGGCGTGTTTCGCGGGGCGTCTTCGGTCACACATATCGCTTCTCGATGTCGATTGGCAGTCTGTTGTGATGACGTGGATGCGCGGGCGACGAGTGCTGCCTCGGCCTGTGCAAGAGTGTTGCCTCTCCTGACAGCTCGCTGCGGTATTGCTTGCCCACGCGTGTTTGAGACGCGCGAAACGCGCGCCGGTTTGACAGCAGCCTGATCCGTGGACGCCGCACGGTTGTCCTTCTCAGAAGCCGTACGTCTTCTTCTCGCTCGGAGAGGTGACGCTGGGGCATGAACGCCAAGAGGTCGTGCGGACGTTGCCGCATCGCCGGTGGCCACGCCTTCATTCAGGGATACATCTTGCGTTGAGTTCATTTTGAGGGGCTGCGGTGCATTTCGGGCGGGCGGAAAACTCAATCGCGGACGCTGTGCAATCATGAGGGGTTTGTTTTTGGCCACGGCGATGGCCGTGCGCGTGTCTGTGGCGGTGATGTCGATGCAACACAGAGGCAACTCGAGATGGAGGGATGAAGTCCTCGGCGCAGTGGCTGCACTCGACGGTGCGGCCTGTTGGGCCGCGGCCATACCCACCATACAACTAGCTCCAGGGGGCGGCTCCGCAGTTGACGGCAGATCGTTGCTGCTCGCATGCCTGCTGTCGGCACTGCGAGAGCCGTTGCCATTCGCTGAAGCGAGCTCTCGCACTGCTTTCTCCGCCGCTGCGACCAAGTCCTCATCGGAAAGCGCTGTTGTCCACTTGGCGTTGGCGCCCGATCCTGTCGGTGCCGGATAAACGCTGCGCTCCTCTCGGAACTCACCAGATCGGGCACTCTCGTGTCCGAAACTCGTGCTCTCCAGATCTGCATCCTCGCTGACGCTTTCGGCTGATGCAAATTCGCCACCTTCCGCCGAGATGTCCTCCGAGCCACTCGAGCGCTGCTCACCGGAGCAGGCAAGTAGCATCATCATCGCGACTGACCTGGGTAGGTTGCGCCCCGGCAGGGACGTGGAGCCTCGATGGGCCGTCCCCACATTAATTTTCGTCGATTGCACGGTATTTTGATCCACAGCAGAGGCGGTTTCAACAGGCGACGACGAGGTTGGATCACCGCTGCCGCCGTTGCCAGAATTGGATGTTCCCTGGTCGCCACCGCTGGGCGATTCGCTGGTGGGATCGCGTTCACCGCTGCCGCTATCCCCAGAGTCGCCACATCGGCTGCGATTCGACGGGTACACCGCATCAGCATTTCCATCACCGGCAGCTTTCTTTTCGGCGAAGCCTGCTTGAACGGTTTCAGCAGTGCGCGCTCGCCAATCCGTTAACATATCTTGTTGCACCGCTTGAGCAACCTCTGCTGAATGCGCCCGTTTTGCGCAACGCTCACAATAACAACATGTTTGACCCGTACAATACACAACTGCAGGCATTGCGCCACATGCGTCGCAAAGGAGTAGCACAGCGGGCCCTACAATCGGATGTCGAACATGAGAGCGATTCTCATGAGCTCTCGGCTGTAATACACCGCTGGGTCGCAGATCCGACGAACTCCCGGTGATTCCCGGTCCATCACGCGATGAAGAGGAGTTCGAGCAGGACTGTCCTTCCTCTGGTGGTGTCTCCAGTGAAGGCGCACCTTCACGCATGTCGCTGGTCTTTTCTCCAAGCTCTCCAGATCCTGACATCGAAGACGATCCTGAGCTGGAAATGTACACTTGATTTGCCCAGTGCGTGTCGACGGCAGGTCCATCGTACCCAGACCTATGGGGGGGTCCGCTTTCACACCGATCGCATGCTCTCGCGGTCGCCGCACCCTGTTCCGCCATTGCCTCAGAAGCTTTCAAAGACGTCGTCGACATTCCTATTGCCGGAACAATGACGGAAAGAATCGCTCCCGCATCTATTCGGTTGCTATCGTCACCGCTGCTGTCAAGAGCGCCCCCTGTTCCAAGCGCTTCAGCATCCGTGCGCTCTACCGTTCCTACACCCGTTCCCCGTAATGGATCTCTTCCTGACACGTCTTCAGTACTGTGTTTCGTGACAGCCGTCTCTCCTGGGGCTGAGCTCTCGACTCGCAAATGCTTGCGTGTCAAGTTACCAGCTCGACCTGGCGGGCGTCTGCTCCCTTGACGTCGACCTGCATCAGTTGCTGCTGCTGCTGTCGCCCCAGTGGTCACCTTCACGTCCGCGGCAGACACCGTGTCCCTCACGTTAGGCTCCACACTTGGTCGCACCCATCCAAGTCGTCCAGAGTCAAACCCTCGCGTGTCCAACGGACCAACCGCCTTGTGCTCTTTGCGATCACATGCGGAACAAAACGCACAACCATGCGTACAGCAGTAAACAACCGCTTCTCTCGTCTTGCACAGTGTGCACGCTGCGCGCACTCGATGGAGCTTCGGCATCTCAACAGTTCTTCTGATGAGCCAGGCCGAAGAACCAGCGCTCCGCAGCAACACTTCTCAACAACAACAAGTCCCGTTATGCTCGCCGTGAACGTTTCGCCTGAAAGCCCTCGAAGATATTTTCGCCCCCGAGGAATCCGGCCGCGGCCGAGGCGCGCGCGCCGGCCCTCGACCGCACTGGCGTCGCGTCCATGACGACGACGACGGGACACGATGCACCTGTGGCCGATGCGCCTTGCGTGGCGAGCTGGTCGGCGCGTCTCTTCGGGATCGCTCTGGACGCCTGCTCACTCGGCCGAACGATCTGGGACACGCCGGACAGCGACGCCTGCGGTCCTGTCCGTCGCGCGCCCCAGAGACTCGCCCTGTCCATGGCGCACCGTTTCGATTCCGCGCTGTCCCCGCGAAATTCGCGCGTTCGAATCCGACATGATCGGTGGGAATCGGATTCGCTAGCGGCACGCGTACGCTCGTTGCGCGACGGACCATCACGTGGCCCAATCGAATGCCCGTGCTTTGTTGCGGTGCGTCTGGGTGCTGGCCAATATTCGGTGTCTGGATGAGCATGGCGCTGGCGGTAGTCTCGAACCCGGTACCCGGTCGTGGACCGAAACCGGCTGAGTGCGTTCTGCCAGCGCTCGAGCCTACACAAGCAGCATGTGCGTCTGCAGCGCAACATCGTGAGCGATGTGATGTCTCTGCGGAGTGCGTTGTCTTGGGACTGGGCGATACGCGGCTGGACCAAGGGAATGCACGGGACATCTTTTCACGGTTGAGGTCTCTTGATTGAAACGAAACGAGAGAGAGAAGCAACGGGTTGCTGATTTCAGGATTTGTCCTGGTCTCGACTGGGGGCTGCGCGCCTCCTGAGGCGATCACTCCCTGATGAGCTGGGATGCCACGCTCCGTGGTCTGCCTCAGTCTGCCGTCATAGCAGAACAACGCAGATCAAAATTTGTGTGGCCGCTTTTTTAGTCGTGCATGGAGGCCGTGGCGAGCAACTCGATTGCCAGAGTTTGTGGATTCTTCTGTGCTCTATTTCAAGTCATTTTGGAACAAGTCGATATCTTCACGGCTCGGTCCTTGTATTCGTGACGGCTGCAGAGGTTTTTATCTAGTGTCTGGGGGATGCTTGCGCAGTCCGAGGCGATGATGTGCAGAAACGCCATGCGATGGAGACCACTTGCTGAACACCAGCGTACCATGTTTGTGCTCCTTGATCAACAAGTGAGTGCGAAGCATTCCGAACATGTCATCTGTTCAGTTTTTACTGGGATACAGACTTGATTCTCTCACAGTTCGTGTTAAAAACTCCTCTGGAAATAAGAATCTGTATCCTTTCTCACGCGATGAAACAGCGTCCATGGAAAACTAGTTCTCGGCGTGATGCGATATGCGCGCCAATGGATACCACGGTCGGTGGATAAGCAGAGCATGGGATCTCGATGACTGGATGCTCCGCTCGCCAACCTAAACGCACTTGTTTAAGGTACCCCCATGAGCCTTGATCTGTTGTCTACTGAATCTATCACCCAAACAGCTCCGTGCTTTCCATGTCGCATCTGCGGCCGGGATCCGATTTCACACTGATCTTGTCCTCGTTACAATGACCTCCGGCACGGAAATATGCATGCTCACCGCTTGACAGCATCGGGTTTCCCACCATCCTCGCGTATCGAAAACCAGAGAACACCCAAGCGCAACCCTAATCCCATGGCCATTCATCAGAAATCGCTTGCTCTTGTAGAGCAAGGCGACGCAGCGACCTCGTCAAGCCGATGCAGCAGGTCGTGCGACTTGGATACGCATACACGCTATGAATGAAACAATCTCGACACGATCATGGGTGCTGCAAGCTAAGGCCCACTCTATGGTTTTCTTGCGGGGCGTCTTGCGCACTCGGGCAGCCGCGTCGTGCCACCAGAAGCCATGACGTATATTGTCCATCTTGTCTCTAAAAGTATGATCCATCCAGTGTCCAGCCTTGTACCGAATTTATCGTCGACAGAGCCGCGGGGATGTTTTCGTTCGCCCCTCTGCAGCAAACCTTTTGAGTGCGAACGACGCTGCGTTGGAAAGTCGTGCTGGAAACTTGAAAGCCGCTCTCAACCCAGTACGACAATCGTTTTTCGAGTACGTTTAGAGATCAGGATAAGTATCACGGATCCGAAAGAATTGTGATGACCTCTCGTTTTTTTGCAACCGGGGACACTTCGGAGGAGGAGTCTTCAGCTTCTTCGGGGGAGCTCTCCGACGCGGCAGAGGATGTTCCGCGAACCGCGCCCACTCTGACACGTCTAGCAAGTGCTGGTGCTGGAGCTACCTCGACAGTGGGCGGAGGTTTTAGCAGGGCGCGTTTTTTGATGGACGAAGATGAGTCAGACTCCGATGCATGACGGCAGACGAGTGGTCAAGTCCAAAGAGGACCAAAAAGTATGAGGCGCTCGTACGTTCTCTTCGGATACTGCGCAACCATCTCAAGATTAACGATTGGACGAGCGTGCAACAGGACTTTGACGAGCTGAATCGGCGTCTGGAACGCGCTCTTTCGTCGGACGTTGTCCGAGGTGCGCGACCGCCTGTGCCGCGCGCCTTACGTGAAAGCGCTGGTGCTGCTCGAGGACCAAGTTGCCAAAGTCATGGCCGAGAAGCCAAAGCTAAGCAAAACCAACACCAAAGCGCTGAACACGACCCGTCAACGCTTGAGGAAGAACAACCGTGAGTACGAACGAGAAATTCAGGACTATCGAGCAAGCGCAGGAGATCCGTGGGAGTCCAGCGACGGTGGCGAAGGCTCACCGAGCGATTCCGAGGCATCCGAGTCGGACGCGATATCTGGGACTCGTGAGCGCAGCGTGGCAAAGGGCGCTGGTGCAAGTGGTTCCCTGGTGGTCTCTTCTCGCGGTCGTTTATCGTCCTCGTCAGCTTCTGAAACCTCGTCGAACGAGAGCGAAAATGAAAGCGAATCAGACGAGTCGTCATCGTGGGCAACTTCAGAGGACGAGGAGAGTGATGCCTCAAGCGAAGAGAGCTCAGAGAGCTCTGTTGCGCCTGAAGAAACAGTGGCAGTGCGTGGAGCCCGGGCAGCTCGTTGGCTTCGCCGCGACTCGTCGTCCTCATCGTCCTCGTCAGCAACAGACAGCGGCGAAAGCTCCGAGGAGTCCGCAACCGCTGGACGGCGAAAGCGCCGCGAACGTCAGGCTCGTGCAGCGGATCGCAAAACCCGTGCAGATAATGACTGCGGATACCCTGGTGCGGAAGCTTGCGTCACCCGCCCGCCAAGAGCGGCCGGAGGAACTCTCGGCAGAACAAGTTGAAGAGCGTATCGTGGAGCTTGTTGCTGCTCGCGGCCGCAAAGGAACAGACCGCCGCGAACAGGTACAACAGATGGAGTGGCTCTCGCGCGCTGCAAAGACCCCAGCACAGCTGGTACGCGTCCTGCTTCACATGATTGCCGCTCAGTTCGATCTCGGGCACATGCTTGGCGTCATGCCACGAGACATGTATCAGGCTGCGATGAGCACTGCAGAGCGGCTGTTGGATATCGCGAAAATGCATCCCAAAATTGTGCGATCAGCTGTTCGGGACGTTGGCGTAGCCTCGGCTGCTCTGGAACCCGCCGACGCCGAGGCACTCGAACGGGTCATGGTCGATTTCGCAGCGCTTGTGGAGCGCCTCGACGACGAACTCACGCGGGCTTTTCAGGCAGCCAATCCGCACTCCACAGAGTATATAGAACGTCTTCGTGATGAACCGCGCTGGATCGATTTTGCCGGGCAGGTACAGCAATATTACGAGCAGCAGGTCGGGGATATGTGCCAGGCTGCGCGGGTCGCGGCCCGTCGTATTCTACATCTCTACTATCAGTCCAGCGCGGTACATCATCGCATGCGCAGCCTCAAAGTTACCTCGGAACAGACGACAGATGATCAGGAAATGGACTTTGAGGCGCTCTTTACAGAACTGACCGTGCTTGTCTATCGGTACGGAGATGAACGCGCCAAGGCAGAGACGATGCTGGCTCACGTCTATCATCTGGCTATCGAGGGTCAGTTCGCTCGGGCTCGAGACCTCTTCTTCATGACCCATCTGCAGGAAAATATTCATCAGCAGGATATCACCCTGCAGATCATGTATAATCGTGCCCTGGCCCAGCTCGGTCTCTGTGCCTTTCGGTGCGGCTTGATTACGGAAGCGCACGCGTGCCTCGCGGAGCTCTGCTCACCGCCGCAGTTCTTCGACCCGCGCACCGGAACATCCGCATCTTCCGTGTCACGAGTCCGTGAATTGCTCGCACAGAACACTCCGTCGTCGCGTAACTCAACTTCCGGGACTCATGGCAATGCATCAGAGCAGGAGCGACGCCGACAGGTACCCTTTCACATGCAGCTTTCCACGGAGTTGCTCGAAGCAGTGCATTTGACTTCGGCCATGCTGGTGGAGGTGCCCCTGATGGCTGCTGTATCAGCTCGAAGTGCGGATTGGCTCGCTGGCATGGATATTTCGATGCATGCCGAGGGTGCTGCCGGGAACATCAGCCAGAACGCTTCGAATTTTTCCTCATCTAGCTTGTTGAGTACTCTACAACAGCAGGCTCGTCAAGCGAGCACTTCACGTGCATGGCAGCATCTCATGCGTGGTTCTCTTCGAGGCCAGTACACTGGGCCGCCGGAGAACACCCGTGACCACATTGTTGTGGCGAGCAAGCACCTGCTGCGCGGAGATTGGCGTGCTGCGTATGAAGTGCTCGCGAGCGCCAAGATATGGACGTTGCTGGAGCCGCTCAGTAATGAATCCAGTGCAAGTCATGGACATGCTGCAGAACACGTGTCCCAGAAGGCGGCCCCGTTCGATACCACCCATGTTCCGTGTACCAGCGGCCAAACGTGTCTTGATCGCCTGCAATCGTTCATGAAGGAGGCAGCGCTCAAGGCGTATGTGCTCTCCTATGCTCCCTGTTGCGATGCCTTCGCGCTGGAGTCACAGCTGGCCCAGCACTTTGAGCTAGAACCCCGACGGATTCACGCGATCCTTAGCAAAATGATCGCACAGGGCGAACTTTTCGCTCGCTGGCACCAACCCTCAGCAGCACTGGTCGTTCATCATCGGCACACCTCTCGGCTCCAGCGCCTTGGCTTGGCATGGGCGGAGAAGCTCACGCAACTAGTGGAAAACAATGAGCGCCTCGTGGATATGCGCATAGATGCTGAACTGGCGGCTTCTCCAGTCATGGGTAGCGAAAACCTTCCGGCTGGGGCTTGCGCCATCACATCTGTTCCGAACTTGAGCTCCTAAGCCTGAACGGAGACTAGCCCCAGAGAGACACGCCGAGCCGTCGTTCACGACACCAGCAACAGATCATAAAGGCACCAATTGAGCCCAACAAACTTAGAGAAACGAACAACCCAAACGTGATGAATCGGTGTCGTCCACACGAAAATTCGCCACCGTGAGCACGTTGGGCCGCGCAACCAGCACATGCATTTATCCAGAGACATCCTCAGAAGAGAGGCCCGCGAACCTGACCACATTGATCAGGTATTGCTACTGATTCCAAAGGAATCAGTACCCGAACCAAACCCTGTTCCAACAATGCAGACGAAAAAGGAAAAAGACCATAGTACAAGTGCCATCCTTATCGGCGCATGCAGCCAGCCGTCACGGCATGCAGGAAACATTGAGCGTGCAGGTCACGACCCGCGGCCATGCATGCACCGGGCCAGCGAACGACACGCATCGTTTCCCGCGAACAACGCCCGCGCATGCGTGTCGTGGCGGCACACACGCCCGCATGCGCACCGCCAATCCGGAGACTCATCACCCTCATGCGCGCCAATCGCGGTTTTCGGGTAACAGCGCCGGCAGCGACGTTGGCGTCCGAACCGCGTCCGGGTACAGCGGAGCGCGCTCCGTGAGGCTCGCTGGACGGTTTTACCCTGATTGAGACCAGGGCTGACTGTTCAAGTAAAACTTTTTCTAGCTGTCTTTATCATTTCATCGGTTTTGACTGATTAGTCGAGTTCGTGACTGGTGCAGGGTGCGTTTTCGGGAGAAGCGCACGGACGCGGTGCTGTTCTTGTTGCTCGGCCTGGCGTTCTGTTTCGCGACACGCTGTCGTGCCTGCATCTCACGACGAATCACTGCGAATATATGCACGTTCGAGTTGCCGGGAAACTGGAAATGGTTGTTCGCAAACATATGGAAGCGATAACTTCTTCGCTTGCCTATGCGTCATGTTCGATCCTCTTGACGTTGTTTAACAAGGCCGTCTTTTCGGGGCGGCACTTTGACTACCCGTGGTTTTCGCTCGCGTGGCAGAACGCGGTGACTGCAGTTTTGGTGGCGCTGAGTGCTGGTTGTAGCCTCAGTGGGAAGCTGCGCTGGAGCACGGATCTGGTTCGGCGGATGGCGATGCCGAATTTTTTCTTCGTTCTTTTTCTCTTCTCCAACTCCCGCTCCCTGCGATACATGACATTGCCGGTGCAGGTTGTCTTCAAATCATTGGCGCCAGTCGGTATCACTATTTTTGAGTCCATGTGGCATGGCGACCGGATCGCACCCGGCACTTGGGTGGCGATGATCCTGTGTATTGCCGGCAACGTCGTTGCTGCGCTGGGGCGCGGCGGGATTTCTTTCTCCATCCGAGGCTACCTGTGGGCGTTTGTGAATCTGATCGCGAACGTGGCTTATTTGGCCACCCTGCGAACCAATGTGCCTCCGAAATATTCATCCTCAGCGCGAACATTTGCGAGTGCAGTACTTTCACTATTCTGGATGATACCGCTCGCTGGAATCAGCGGCGAGCTCACCAGCGGAAACAAGCTGAATCCGCGAGTTGCGTCCCGTCCCTCATCAGTGGCGACGAGAAGAGATACGTTCATGGAGCCGACCGGACGTGTCCTCCAGCCGTCAGCGATCGTCGCGTTAGCACATGAGTCGACCCAGTTTCTGGTGACATTCCTGCTGAGCGGGATTCTGGGGACATTAATCAGCGCAGCGTCCTTTTGGTGTGTCAGCGCCACCTCGGGAAGCACCTTTAGCATTGTTGGATCACTGAACAAGATCCCCGTTTCGGTTTTGGGATACTTGATTTTCCGCGAGCCGACAACGGTATTCACCTGGATAGGTGTTCTACTCAGTCTCATTGCTGGGCTTGTTTTCACTGAGAGCAAGCGTCGGACGTATATGAATGAAGCGAAAACTGCAACCGAGTCTGCTGTCTTGAAGACCACTCCAATGAATGGTGGTGGTCATGGTGGTGGCCTCCCGCGCCGCTGCAACTGAATGCGCCAGCGCTTGCAACTCGCACGGCACGGGCGACTTTCGTGAACCAGACCAGGCCGAGAGTCCCCCAGACGATCGATCAGGACGTTTTCGGGCTCGCACGACCTTGTCTCCGGTCCATGTGGCTCACTTTATGCAGGCCAGAGGAAATCAGGAACCACGCGTAGCGAAAGGAATGGGCCCTGAACAGCAGGCGGTTTGAACCTTTCCAGACGATTTTTTTGATGATAGGCACGGGCCGGTCTCTCAGACGCGATCCGAACGATTGCCGTTTATTTATTCACCTGGTCCAGATGTGTCGCGAAGCAGATTGGTAAAGCTCATCTCGTTCACGGCGCGCCAGCGGTGGTTCCAGCCCGCGAGAGACAGCAGCCACCCAGCATCAAGTCTCTTGGTCGCAGCGAGATCCGTCCCTGTACGACTCGATCCCGTTCCATCCAGTTCTGAAAGCAGCCCAGACTTGGATCAAGCGAATTCGGGTGTATCTGTGCGGACTGCCTCGCTTCGAACGATCACGCTCCCATGGGATCACGTTTCGGGACGGAATCGAGGCCCGCTCTAGTGATGTATTCCGAGGCAGGTTCAATGAATGGTACAATGAGATCTGGAGCGACTGCTCTTTGATGCCTCTGATCATTTTGCGCGCCCAAATGGACATCGCACGAGCGCATCGGCCGGATCCATGAACCTGCAGTTGCCACAGTGTTCGCTGCATCATCTCGGGGAGTAGTAAGCGGACCTCTCCGGTCCCTCCAGATAAACTTGGAGCAGTTGTATTCAAGCGAACAGTCTCGCGTCTCGTTCGAAAACCGTGAGCATTTCGTGCACGGGTGTGGCGAGGTTCGAGTTGCCACAGCCTGGCTTTGTAGATGCACTCGTGGCAAAAGCTTCCGTATGTTTCCTTTGAAATCTAGGAAAGAGACGGCGTTTTATCCGATGGTGCCTTCTCACCAACCATGCGACTCTACGGCCTTTGCCCAGCTTCAAGGTTATGCGTCATCAAAACGTGCCAGGATAGATGGCGCTTCAATCTTGCCCCATTACTTAATATTTCACTCCGCAATCTTTGTCGAATGGAGAGGAAACACTAGCCGGCCAGTTGAACCTGGCGACTTTTGAGCACCGGATCCGAGAATTTGTACGAGTCTCTTCCCAAACACAGAACAGGAATGCAGTCATTCCGTCAATTTCAGCTTCTTTTCAGACTCTGTTTTCATTCCATCATTCGATTCAAGACCGTCCACCGTACAGTGCAAAAGAAGCAATGCCAGAAAGATACAGCAACTTGCGATAAGTGCTCCGCGAAATCCGCCGAAAATCCGCCAACCCAGGAGGGCCGACAAGGTCAACAGGCCACCGGGCTGTGGAAGCACCGTTTCTGTTTTTCCCTCACTGGCCATGGTCTCGTTGTTGTGTGCCCCATAGCGGGTCATGAGCTTTTGTCCTATCAATGAGAGGGCAATAAAAGCAACTGAGCTGCCCCATCGCCAAGCGTTGCTCACTGCGGGACGCATCATCAGTTGCGGAAGCCCAAACAGTGCACACCAAAAAAGCGGTCCAGGCAGCACCGGTACAACGACCGATATGCAGGTACAGAGTGCAGCCAGAAACTCCAACTCTAATGCAAACGCAACAAATACGCACCACACCAGAAGCGATCGCATCCACATGCGCTCCAAAGTACTCCAGACGAAATCATGCAAGTCGTGATGGAGCGCTCGCTCCAAGCGTTGATTCCGCCCTGGATCACGAAATGGGATCCAGTGCAATAAAGGCTGCATGACAGAGTTCTGCTGTCGAAGCAGGAAGAGGAGCATTCCCAGGAACGCCGCAGTGCCGTCACTGTAAGCGAGCACGACACCCAAGGCCTGGGCCAGCTTCACAAGCATGAACATGACGAGACGAGCACCGGCGAGAATCTGTTCCGATTGCACATGGGGACGCATCCATCGCACAAGTTTGGCAACTGACCCTGGAGACAGATTCTTGCGCAGAGCTTGCCAAGTGGTCCATATCGTGGAGCGAACGTGTGGCCAAGAAGGTAACGCAAAGACGAACGAATCAGACGAGACCTCAACGGAGGACCGAGTCCGGTGTCAGGAAACGACGCCACCAGGATGGATCGCTACCCTTGACCCACCAGCGCTCTCGGTTTTCCATATCCACCCCGAGCTCTTTTGCCAGGTCACGAAACTGGAGAGCAAAGCGCTCAGCTGCCACAACATGAGGTGCGAGAAGCATTTGCAGCTGTTCGGCGCCTTTGGCCAAGATACCGTGCGGATCGATGCGTTTCACTCGAGCAGCGCTGTGAGCAACATTCGTCAATGCTCGAGCAGCGCCCACCAGGTCTTGCAAAATACCCGTAACTGAAGATGACGAGAGCGGCAACAGAGAAACCGATCAGCGCAGCCACAAGCAGCGCAGCCGCAGCCGTTCGAGCATGGACTATTCGAAATCGAACCAAAACACGGGTGGCCGCCAACACAAACAACCCAACACACGTGATCAAAATCGCTCCTGCAAGAATTATCAAAAAGCCAGTTGTGAACGCGAAGTGCCAGCAAGAATAGCGCAGCACTGCCGAGCAACCAGGCTGGCCAGCGCCCACTACCGAGACGCTGCTCGGTCCAGCGAGCACCCTTCACGGAGCCTCGAAGCGCTTTCCGCACCGTGATCATCTTGTAGAGGCTCGTGATCGAGTTCGCGCCCGAAAACCACTCTACAAGACGGTCTCGACTCTCGGAGAAAGCTTCCGCGACGAAAACCGCCAGAATGAAACTGGAAACATACGCTTGAAAAATGCGGTAGTTCGCGTACAGAATCCCGAGCACGACAACGGTGAGCGTGTTCCCAATAATTACAGAGCGAGCGATGGTCCTGGTCAATGATGTGTCCACTTGGCTACGGATGTGTTCCATCGCGAAGCCCGCAGCGTGTCGGTACGATAGCCACACGCGCTGTACAAACGGGTACGGGTCTCCGCAGGCAACGGCTGGCTGCGCACGCGCATCCCGTTGGAAAGCTGCGGGGTCGCCGCATGCCTCTCGAAAGCGTCTGACTCGGAGGAAGAGCAGTTTTTCATCGTGGCTCATGAGTCGGCTCGATCGGGTTTCTCACTAGTCGATGCTTGGAATGCCAGAGTGGAGGCGCTACTTTCAAAGTAGTTATGGTGCACTTCTGTCCCATTTGGTCTAATACCTAAACTTCAAGGCACCGTTCTGTATATGAGAGACTTTTCGTGCTAGAGACCGCGAGTGAGCGCATTGGTCGCCTGTTCAGACGAGAGAGATTTTTAGGACCAGTCGTCTTGTCTGCTGACATCAGAGGACGGTATGTGCGCAAGCTCTTGAGATAGCCACGGACGTCGTCTTGATTGGATAATGTGGAGGTTGCAAGCGGCATTGGAATATCAAGACTACAGCCTTGTTTGTCTAGGGCCAGGCGGGAGTTTCGTAGAGTTACGCACACGACGGTTGCCCTGGCTCCCTGAGACGATGACCGGGGCGGTGTGCTCCGCAACCAGCGCCGAGCCCGATGTCAAGTGCTTCTTGTGAAGGTTCCTGAAAGCTGGCCTGGCTCAACCGTGATGAGGAACGGAATCGTCTTTATTTCGGACCTTGTCAAGGATCCAAACAGGTGCCGAGGCGAACGGACCGTCAGCGGGCCCGTGTGGTCCTTGCAAGCTCGGGCCCACACGTGATCATACCCGACGATAGCATTCTTGGGGACAGGCCAGACCATTGCGCGCACGACGATCTGCGAGGCAATTTGCGGGTGATGACAGCCTTCCGTAGAGAACTTCAGTATGCTTTCCACTCATGTAGCAGATCGATCGAAACGAACTCGAAGCGCGAATACTCGGCATGAGGGTACCTGCGAGCCCCGTGATCGTTCCAGTAGACAGTTCGTGTCGTAACGGGTACAAACTTCGCGCACAGCCACAAATGAGGTTCCACCTCGTGCGAAGATACGTAATCCAACGAAATGACTCGGACGATACGATACTCACAGGTTCATGGAAACGCAGCCGTCATCATCGACCAAACAGACAACGACATGGTACCTGCTTGAAATCTGCTTTCAACCCCATGAACCGAGCGTACCCATCCTGTTCGCCGAGTGCATGTCACACCTGCATGGCAGCGGAGAAACGACGCTCCATCCAAGCGATGTAAAAACAGACATCGTATCGAATCGGAACGCACGCGCGCCCCTCGCCGCCGTCTTCATCTTGTGACACTCGTCGACAGCAGGCGCCGCGATCGTGACATCGCTGGACACGCCCGACCAGCAGGTGCCGAAATTCGAATTGGATCGCGAACGCCGTTTCGAAACGAATTGTACTCTTCTGTACAAGTTTGTCCTAGCTGGCTCATTTTCTGAACGTGTTTGGCGTTCTTCTCGTGTGCTTCACGACATACGTCAACGAGGGAAGCAGGTTTCAGCGTAGCACGCAAGTCGTCCTTTGGTACTGGTTCGGCTGTAACCTCAGGTGAGAACCTATCCGTTAAAGTTGCTCAAAACAGCGCGTTGTTTTTATCGGCCAAAATTTGGTAAAAAATGGACGGAGAAGAGACAGAACTTTACATCGGTGGACCAGTGGAAGCTGACGGCCACCTGGGCATGGAGAGGCACGTTCACGACCAGGGTCGGACCTCTCCAGACCTTATGCTTGGTGCGGACTTGAAAGAGTCGGGGTCTATTACTGTGGCGCGGGCGGCGGAAATTTTTGCGGTGTGTCCGAAGACGATACGGAGATGGTGTGACGCGGGAAAACTGGAACATTTTCGGACTCCAGGTGGTCATCGTCGTATTCGCACGAGCTCGGTCCTTGAGATACAGCAAAGAACCAGTCACCCCAAGAAGGAGGAACTTCAGTGAACGATTCACTTTGGGCGTCGACAATAGGGCGTGTGCGCTCAGTTGCTGGCCACGAGCCACAGTTCAGAATATGCATCGTTCCTGGACGCCTTCGGGATTTGTGTTTCCGACATCATCGAGTCTGTGCTGGTGTGATGGACCACACGTCTGACGGGAGAGGAGCTGCGCACGCAGCACAAAGGATGCGCATTTGGGAGAATGGTATCGATGGTTGGCCGTCGTGTCGTCTGCACGTCACGGCAGGAATGGTGGCGATGGTACGACTCCGAAAAGCGTCTAGCTCCGAGTGGTGGCTCGAACGCGTCACATTGCACTTGCTGTGGATCCTGTCTTGGGAGATGGCCCAATCGTGGTCATTCTTCAAAGCGGTGAAATATGGGCTGATTAGGGTCATGGGTTCGTTGCTGCTGACTCGGGGATATCATCCCGGCACGCTCGCTGAGAACGAGAGCGTATGGAAGCGGAGGATCCAGACCGCCTATATGCGCCCGCCGTGGAGCCGAGCGGCTGCGTTCCCTCGCAACAGAACGCAACTCGAAACAGGTTTATCCTCTGACGTTTGATCGGACATGAGTCACGGTGCTTGGAACAAGGCAGCGTCGCCGACGACCCCAGCGACCTTGTTCAGCACGACCAAAGCCTGAGCCAAGTCTTCGCACAAATCATGCGGGTCTTCGAGGCCAACATGGAGTCGCAGCGTGGGTCCATATCCGTCGCCGTACTTGAACTTGGCCACTGATCGCACAGCGTTGATATCTATGGGCAGAACGAGGGACTCATAACCTCCCCAGCTATACCCAAGACCAAAAAGTTTGAGCGAGTCGATAAAGGCATTCACTGCATTTGGAGCGTACATGTCACGGAGCTGAATGGTAAATAGACCATTGGCACCTCGGAAATCGCGTATAAACAAATGATGCTGTGGGTGGCTTGGCAACAGCGGGTGAATTACCCGAGCCACTTCGGGGCGCGCCTCGAGCCATCGCGCGACTACAAGTCCATTCTGTTCGTGTTGCTTCAGGCGCACAGTAAGTGTTCGCAGCCCGCGCAAGGCAAGATAGCAGTCATCGGGACCCGGAGGGCATCCCAGCTCCATCACAGATCGTTTCACCTTTCGGTACGTTTCTCGCGAGCAAGCGATCAAGCCCATCATCAAATCCGAATGACCGCCAATATATTTTGTTGCTGCGTTGTAACTCACGTCTACGCCGGCCTCAAATGGACGAAAAAGGGTTGGCCCATAGGTATTGTCCATGACGACGACGGCGCCACGGGCATGCGCAAGCGCACTCACAGCAGGAATGTCCTGCACCTCAAGCGAAAGCGAGCCGGGCGACTCTACAAAGACCACTTTGGTGCGACCGTTTGGACTTGAAGAGCGGTTCCAGGGACTCCATCGGTGTGGTCGGGTCATAGTATGTCGTCTCCACGCCAAAACGAGCTAGAAACCGGTCACAAAATAAGCGAGTGGGTTCATAGACCGTGTCGGCGACCAAGACGTGATCACCCGTACGCAGGAACGCTAGCAGGGCCGCATTACACGCTGCGACACCGCTGCTCACACAGCATGCATTATCACCTCCTTCTAGCGCAGCGAACGCTTCCTCGAGAGCCCAATGAGTCGGTGTTCCATGTCGTCCGTAAGAGAATCCACGCAACGGCCAGTCTTTGCTAGCATACTCTTTTGCTGCGACCGTCGGGAAGAGCACTGTCGACGCATGGTAAACCGGCGGATTCACCACGGTGCGCCCGTACGGATCTGTCGAGTACTCCTCGGGATGACTTCCTGCATGCACAGTCTTGGTGTCCAGTCGCATGTGCTTGGTGTACTCGCCCTTGCCAGTGTATGAAAGAGAGGAATGCGACTTTGGTTGAGTTTCATCAGTCGGTGGTTCAGCGCTCTCCAAAGCCTGTACCCACCGATAAGACCCCGATCGCTTCGCACGAACGGGCGACCTAACACCTGGACTTGTCCTTGGCCAGTTCACGATCCGCGCCTGGTGTGGAGCACGAGTGCGATAGTCACTCGCGTCACGACGCCAGCGACAACAACCCAATGGGCCTCGCGAACACGAACATTGTCCACGAAGGAAACCAGTTCTCAAAACCTATCAAGCTTCCTTTATTCAGAATGCAGGCTGCTTAACCGTCCTATCGCAAGTGAGCTTCTCGTCTCCGACCTAGTCGTTGCTCAGGAACGACAACGTTCGAGCAAGCCTCCTCGAGTTAGAACGACGACTTGGCCAGCAGGTGTCGTAAAGCGCTCGCCCTCGGTGGCGCAACACCTTCCGATAGATCAAATTGCATCCGTTCCTGTACGGATCGAACTTGAAACGCGTTCTTATTTCTCCATCGATAAGCATCTGGGGCAATTAAGTGGGCATGCTGCTAGTACTTTGGCTCCATAAATTCCGAGACAAGTTCGTATGCCGTCTTGTGCGATACGTAAACTGATTGCCCTGGTGGCGAGCAAGAACGGGCGCAAGCTGGTCTCTTGGCTTTTGTTCCAACATGCAACGACATACAACCTTCATCGCTGTGATTGTGTACCCAAAGCAAAAGCAACACCAGCTCTACCGATACAGTGATTCTGTAGGACCTCATGTTTTGAGTAGCCACGTGAATGACTGGACAAGCGTAAAAACGAGCCAGTAGGTTCGCTGCCCGACGATGCGTATACACGTTCATTCGAGAGAACGTTGAACGTTGGTGCACCTCACTCGAGTGGTCGACAAACTGCATGTATGCATCACCGATTTCTGGCCATCCTAAGAGAGGGTTATCAGGTCATTGCAACGAATATGGAATATGATCACCAGGAATGCAACTGCTTCGGAGAGTAGCTCCGAGAGCCGTAACCCGAGTCGGGCCTAAATCCCCGCGTCCTCTCCCCCGATGTTCGTGTGTCTCTCGCGCTGTTTTCAAGACTCGTGTGCCTTTGGGAATGGCCGACCACGACAATGAGACTTTCTATAAGAAACAGCTGGATATTGCAGCCAAGGAGCGAAAGCTGCTCCAGGAGCGCCTGGAAGCGCTGGAGAAGGAAAACCGCGAGTTGCGACGCTCAGTTTTCGAGCTCAGTCTCAAGCGTTCGGCGTTGGGCGGGGTTTTCGACCTAAGCGCTTCCCTAGAAGAAGCATCGGATGTGACCGGCAAAGCGGCACATGGGATGGAGAGCGCAAAACCAGCTGATGAGCGCCAAAGCCCCAACGGACGACCCGAGGTAACGTTCGAGACCGAGTCGGGACCAGGCGCACGGGCTGCTTCTCCGCGTGCAGCGAACTCCAGCGCGTTTGATCACGGCACGGAACGAGCCTACACTGGACCTCTTGCTTGCAGAGCGCAACTGACTGGTCACAAAGGTGCGGTGTATGCGCTCTCATGGTCACCTTGTGGCCGTTATTTGGCCTCTGGCTCATTTGATCGTTCGGTGCGGACTCTGGGGCATCGAACATCCATCCTCGGGTTATAGCAGTCATTCCCGATGCACACGCGACTATTGTCTCTGATCTATGCTGGGCCAGTGATGCTCGTCACTTGTTTTCAGCGGGATTCGACCATCGTGTTCGAGAATGGGACTGGCAAACATTGAGCAGTGATGGGACCCCGACCGACGTGGAACGGAATGCGACTCATGACTGGGACCTCGCGCGTGGTCTGGTGCTCTGTCTGGCGAATGACCCCGAGGACGACCGCACGGTCTATGCAGGCACATCGAATGGTTTCGTTTATTGTCTTGATCGAAGAGTGCAGCAGGCCAGCGGCATAGGGGGCTCGCGACCGAGCTCTCCGGCCCCAGACCTGCCTGCATGGTCCGAAAGGGCAGTGCATCGCGTCCTCACTTCGGCATCTGGTGTGGGCATGGTCAACTCGATGGTGTTTGTGGATCGGCATAAGCTGCTCATTGGGGATTCGCAGGGATTTCTCCATGTGTTTGACTTGAGAAAACCGGATGCAGCTCTCTTCAGTCAGTTGAACGATGAAGGAGCGAACCCCATCGCGCATATTCAACGGTCGCAGTCGGGAAGATACTTCGCTGTGAATGCCTTTGATGACTGTTTGCGGATTTATGATGGGACGTGCGCTGCGCAGTTGCCTTCAGAGCGAGAGCACTGAGACCATTCCAACTCGCTTGTCTTCAGGGGTTTCGCGGCCATCGTCTGAATCGAATGCCGTTGCGATGTAGTGTGTTTGAGCGAGGGCTTCAGCTCGAGGGGGACCCTGCTCATTCAGGGACCCGCGGCACTGAAATCGACACGAAGTCACAAAGGTCATGAATCGATGCAGATTTCGGGGGAAACCCTTCAGATGCCACCGTATGGTTCATCGACACCAGCGCCTGCCTCGCGAACACCATCTAGACTGAGCGATGACGATGACAAGGCTACCGTCGGGGCACCTCGTGATCGAAATGATTGGACGGAGAGTGTTTTCGGTTCTGATCCATCCTGCGTCAGTCTCGTGGCAGCTACTGGAAGCATGGATGGTCGCATTTTTCTGTACGAGTCTCAGATCGATGGTTCCGATGCACTGCACCCGCTCGATGGTCATTCAGATCGGGTCTATGCAGTGGCATTTCATCCGAATGATATGGTTTTGGCCTCTTGTTCGGCAGACGGCACCGTCAAGATCTGGTCCTGAATCTGCACTCTTATTCTACGGATTCACAGCTGCCCTGTAGCCAGCGGCCGTGGTTAGACAAGGGCATTGATCGCAGCACCGAGGACCAGCGTCGTGAAAACATCGCTCCATGAAGGCCGCAAACCCCAACAACGTATAATGTTCATGCCACGAGCACGCGC
Organism: Cyanidiococcus yangmingshanensis; assembly: GCA_013995675.1. NCBI lineage: Eukaryota > Rhodophyta > Bangiophyceae > Cyanidiales > Cyanidiaceae > Cyanidiococcus > Cyanidiococcus yangmingshanensis. The sequence goes on along the minus strand of VWRR01000014.1, from coordinate 195,418 downwards.
CAGCAACCTTTCAATCGAGCTGACGGGCGCCACGGATACCCCGTTCATCTTGGCAGATTCGTGAACGAGATTATGCCAGAGAACGCATTCTTCATCCTTGCCTGAGCAGCTCAAGAGCGGGGTCTTCTAGACGGCGCGAACGCTAGATTCCGCGTGGCGCTCGGGTGACTCGAGCGGCACGTTGAGAACGCCCTCCAGACGACGCACACCGTTGGCGTCCGCAACTTTCACCATGAACTGGCGCTGTTGGAGAAGAAACCGACGGCCCATTTCCGCCAGACATGCGCGCATGACGTTAAGGGCCTCCTCCAAGTCCATACCCGGCCGATAGAGCCGATCCAACGTGCTCAACACGAAGTATGCTGAATACCCCTGTGCCGTGAACGGCATCTTGTGCAGACTTCCTAAATAGTCGATGTAATATAGTGACGGGCCAACGTTCGGATCGTAGCCTCCCAGAATCAAGTTAATTTCGTAGGGGCGCTCCCGTAGCGCTCGCGCCAACTCTCCCCGAACAAAGTGCGCGACTTGATGTGTACTGAGCGGGATTCCCGCCCGGAGCTCATACAGATGCACGTTCCGCTGAATATATTCCGTAAACTGGGCTGCATCACCGAGATCGCCACCTGCACTCAAGAGCCGAAACCGATCAAGTTCCAAAATCTTGTCCTGGTCCTCCTTCATGACCACGATAGACCGTGCAGCAGTCACGTCAGCCGCACTGAGAACAAAGTCTCTCCCCAGCAAAGATATCGTGGTGTCCATACTGACCAAGACGCTGGTAAACTAGTCGAGGACCCGACACGAGAACGTCGACATCCATTCGTGTTTCAGCGGGACCGCGGGCCACGCCTCGTCGCGCGCCTCGCGGGATCCGTTCGGTGATTCGTTTCGTGGATGCCGCAACAAGATCCATGCCTCTCTTCGCAGCGCACTTGCCATGCCCCGTCATGCTGACCGCTGCTCATAAAGTCTACCGAAACGACCATACGATCATTGGATGAATATTTTCAGAGGATGTGGTGTGAATTGTTCTCTTGCCTGTTCATTCGGAGTAGATGGCTCTCCGACGAATGACTCGCTGGAGGTGCTTGCGCATGCTAGCGCAGACGCGAACGATATGCGCGTGACGCGGGCACCGACGTCAGCGGCGCTTACCCCAGATTGCTCGAGTGCCGTTCGAGCCTATCGTCCTAGGCAACACTGCATAGGCAGTGCGGGTATCTCCAGAGCGCTGCCGCTTTCGCATGACAACTGAACGGCAATACATCGGAGGAAAGCTGAAAAGAAATGAGTTCTTGTGACCAGTCGAGTTGCTCCCTGGTTCCCGTTTTCGTTTCGAAGGGTCGCTGTCCAGTCGTCGCATTCGCTTCGAAATCTTTCTGCGCCCGTTTATTCCGTCGACACGCATCGAGCCGTGAGCAGTCCGTGTCGTTTCCTCACCGCAATGCTCGATGGACACGTCATGCGTCACGATTGTGGAACGTGTTTCGCGGGAGTCACGCACACGCATGACGTTGACTTGTCGGAATGCATGTCATGGATTGTGTGTTGTCCTCCTGCTGAAGAGAGAGAACGTAGCAAACGTTCAGGTTTGTCTTTATGCGTTCTCGACTCGCTCTCTTAGACGACGTGCATGCGTTACTGGAGCTAGGAACAGCCACCGGATGCGCACGCGCTCTCCTTGGCACGTGGTGTCGGACCGCAGATACACCGCGGTGCAAAGGATCCGATGCTCGAGGTTGTGCGAGTTCCCCATTGCAGACTGTATCTCCTGCGACTCGATACGAAGGATTATTTTCGGTCGTTTGAATGATCCCTGTCAATGGTGAGTGCATTGCTGTATCTTTACCTCCGATTCGCGATCGACCATCGATGCCCAGAGTCATCCTTGGACGGTAAAAACACACTTGATGCGATGATCAGGTAGTTCAGTCAAGGAAGAGAGCGGGTGCAGGGACAGCCACGATACATGCAGTGAGAGGAGCGATACGAGCTGAAGGACACATACGACTCCGTCGGGTCCTCGCCCAGCGGACCGTCTGCAGTCGACAGCGCCGCGCGCGCGCACACGGGTAGTTGCAAGGGACACTGCGCGCGCCCGAGTGCTCTTGTCGCTGAGGACTCCTTCGAGTCGTGCCTCGTCGTCGGACTCGGGAAGACGCTCCCTGGACGGTCTAGAACGTATCGGACTCTCAGCGAGAACACGCTTGCAGTTACGTGCGGTGCGTGAACAGACGTTTGCGTGCTCTTCAACGTGCACAAAAGGCTGAACGCACGTAGTACAGGGTCTTGAGGCGTTCCTGAACTCGTCTGCGATCCCACGTGCGTGCCACTGCGTGAATGTTGAAGCGGGCACCAGCGCCCTCATCTGCGGAGGAGGCGCTCTCTCCAGATGATGTCTGGGAAGTGATATCCGCTCACTTTCGGGAGAAGGGTTTGGTGAAGCAGCAACTCGATTCTTTCAACGAGTTCATTGGAAATGCATGCCAAACGATCGTTGACGAAACGCCGGATATTGTCCTTCGACCGCAGTCCCAGCACGTGCCCGGGCAACCGATACCTGCCGAAGGGACTCGAACGATCATCTCTTTCGGACAACTAAGTGCGGGAAAGCCAACGTTTACCGAGGCTGACGGCACGCCGACTGTGCTGTTTCCACACGAAGCGCGGCTACGGAACCTGTCATACTCATCGCCGCTCTATGTGGAAGTGACCCGAATCGATATCGAAGTGGATCCGGCGACGAAGGAGGAGCAGCGAATACCGGCATGCCCCGCGTAACGTCTACCTCGGACGCGTACCGATGATGTTACACTCCGATTTTTGCCACCTGAATGGCCTGACTGAGTATCAGCTTCAGAATATGGGTGAGTGCCCCTATGACCAAGGCGGGTACTTCATCATAAACGGCTCCGAGAAGGTGCTTATTGCTCAGGAACGGATGGGAAACAATGCCGTGTACGTTTTCAGACGCGCATCGACGGCGCCCTATTCGCACGTAGCCGAATGTCGTTCCGTGCTTGACCGAGGCAACAAACCCGCCCGAACTGCCCAAGTCAAAATCACACGAGGGGGCGTCAAGGGGCAGAGCGGTCAATGCGTCATGGTTAGTCTGCCGTACATTCGCTCCGATATCCCGTTGGCAATTGTTTTTCGCGCCCTGGGACTCGAGTCAGACCGAGAAATGATGGAGCGGGTGATTTACGACCCCAAAGATGAGGAGATGCAGACCCTATTAATGTCGTCACTGGACATGGGCTCAGTGATCACGGATCAAAATCTAGCGCTGGACTTTATTGGTAAGCGAGGGAATTCGGTTGGTGCCACCAGGGACAGGCGCATCCGCTATGCCCGGGAGGTCCTGCAACTTGAGTTCCTGCCGCACATTGGCATTGGCGCGTATGAGCCAGCCAAGGCGTGGTTCCTTGGCTACATGACCCATCAGCTGTTGGCCACAGTGCTCGGGCGTCGAGAAGAGGACGACCGCGATCATTACGGCCTCAAAAGGCTTGATTTAGCAGGCCCGCTTCTCACTGGCCTGTTTCGACAGCTCTTTCAGAAGGTGGTCAAAGATGCTCGCATGATTCTCCAACGACAACTGGATACGGGCAAGGAGCTCAATATTGCGCTGGCGGTCAAGAGCCGCACGATTACCGACAATCTCAAGTACGCCATTGCGACGGGTAACTGGCGGGCGGATCGCAAAGCCGCTGTGCGAACGGGTGTGTCCCAGGTTCTGAATCGACTCACGTACGCGGCCTCGCTATCGCATCTGCGCCGGCTGAACTCGCCCATTGGACGCGAGGGCAAGTTGGCGAAACCGCGACAGCTTCACAACACGCAATGGGGGATGATATGTCCAGCGGAGACCCCCGAGGGCCAGGCCTGCGGGCTCGTGAAGAATCTAGCCCTGATGGCGTACATCAGCGTGGGTACGCCCGTCGCAGACATTTTGGAAATGTTGTACAACTTTGAAATGGAGCCTCTCTATGAAGTGACTGCAGAGCAAATCACCCGACAGACCAAAGTCTTTCTGAATGGTTCCTGGGTTGGCATCCACCCGCGCCCAGAGGAACTCGTCACTGCGCTGCGCATGCTCCGTCGCTCATGGTGAGATCGCTGACGAAGTCAGCATCGTTTTCGACATCAGTCAAGGCGAGTTACGAATCGGAACGGACGCCGGGCGCGTTTGTCGGCCTTTGTTCATCGTGGATACTGAGACGAGCACGCTGCGCATTCGCAAGCAACACATTGACCAACTTCGTGACTACGAAACCACTGACTATTCCTTCTCACGTTTGGTCCGCGAAGGCCTCGTGGAATACCTAGACGTTAATGAGGAAGAGACGGTCATGATTGCCATGGATCAGGAACACTTGGCGACGAGCGGCGAGCATGCCATCTATACGCATATGGAAATTCACCCGTCGATGATTTTTGGTGTCTGTGCTTCGATTATTCCGTTTCCGGATCATAATCAGTCGCCACGAAACACATACCAAGCGGCCATGGGCAAGCAGGCCATGGGTATGTACCTAACGAACTATAATCTACGCATGGACACCATGGCACATGTCCTCTATTACCCTCAGAAACCGCTGGTGACCACGCGCGTTATGGAGCACTTGCAGTTTCGAACTTTGCCAGCGGGCATCAATGCCGTCGTCGCTATCGCCTGTTATTCCGGATATAACCAGGAAGATTCGCTTATTATGAGCCAAGCAGCAGTTGATCGTGGTCTCTTTCGCTCGGTCTACTACAAGACGGTCAAGGAAGAAGAGCAGAAGAAACTATTCGGGCAACAGGAAGTTATTAACAAACCGGATTCAGCCATCACGATCGGTATGAAAGAGGCACATGCTTATTCGAAGCTCGAATCCGATGGGATTATCGGAGTTGGTGAGCGTGTTCGTGGCGGTGATGTCCTGGTCGGCAAGACGGCCCCGCTGGGCGCCACCCGTGCGGCAGTGGATGCTGCCGAACAAGAGGCTGCCTCCGGTATGGCCGCATTGAGTGGAATTCGCTCACGCAAGGACTGCTCGCTGGTGATGAAACGCACTGAACGAGGAGTCACGGACAAGGTTCTTGTATGCACTGGCGAGGCGGGGACGCGGATGGTGAAGATTCGCATCCGAACTGAACTCATTCCCCAGGTCGGTGACAAGTTTGCGTCGCGTCACGGTCAGAAGGGAACCATGGGTCTCTGTATGCCCGAGGAAGATCTGCCGTTCAATGTGGATGGTATTCGGCCCGACATTATTATGAACCCGCACGCGGTCCCGAGCCGCATGACCATCGCCCATCTGATAGAGGCCCTGTTGGGCAAAGTCTGCGCTTTGAGTGGCGTCGAAGGAGACGCGACGGCTTTCACCCCGGTGACGGTGGACGCCATCGGGCGCGAACTTGTTCGTCACGGTTACGACCCGCGCGGTTGGGAGCTGCTCTTCAATGGTCAAACAGGACGTCCGATGAATGCCGCGATATTCATGGGAGTCAACTACTACCAACGACTACGCCATGTTGTGTACCAGAAACTAGGCGCTCGGGCACGCGGCGCCGTTCAGGTGCTCACGCGCCAGCCAGTAGAGGGCAAGAGCCGTGGTGGTGGTCTGCGCATTGGAGAGATGGAGAAAGACGTTTTTGTGGCCTATGGTGCGTCGGCTGTGCTCAAAGAACGTATGTGTGATGTCAGTGACAAGTATCGCGTCCATGTTTGCGAAATCTGTGGCCTGATCGCTATCGCTGATCTTCGTCGAGCCACTTTTGAATGCCGCGGCTGCAAAAACAAGACCCAGATTGCTGCAGTAGAGATTCCGTACGCCTGCAAACTGCTTTTCCAGGAGCTCATGTCGATGGCGATTGCCCCAAGAATGATTCTGAAAGACCTCGGTGACTAGATCGAACGTCCGGGTCACGACCTGTGGCAGCCAAGCAACCTGGATGTTCCCGTTCGCAGACAACGCACCTTGCAGCCTTGTTTCATGCAGATGCCAACCGGGACCGGATGCAGTCTCCAGACGCACTGAAGACGGTACGTATGGGACAGGACTCGATGCTGGTGGGGCGCAACCCCATTTGATCAGACGAGGATCGCGCCCGGGAAGCCTCGTGTATCTATTTCGGGGCAAATCACGCCTGGGTCGAATCTCCGGCGAGCGCTGCGCCACCTTTTGCACCTGGAAGCGTCCTTGGGTGGCCACCGCATCGCACCGCTCGAGGGCGCGTGTTTCCCGGAACCCAGTTTCATATGGACGCGAACGCTTCCGTCTTGGCGTGATTGCGTTTCCAGTTCGGCGCCTGCAGTGCGACGGGGGCGTTAGCCGGTGATCGTGTCCAAGTGGACACGGTTTGCCTCTAGATCCAGCTCATGACGCGAACAGGAGCCGTGCCACCTCCTCCGTATCATATCGTGGCTTTGGGCCAAGCACCGAGGCCGAGAGGACCACGCTGAGATGCGAACGCTCAAAGCAGCTGGTGTTCAGGCCTCTCGCGCCACTCATTCTGCACGGTCGAGCTTCATTTCCCGCAGATACACGTCTCATGGCGAGTTTGGGGGAATTTAGCGCTCCATCGAAGCTCTTTTTTGGCTGTTCAAAGTCAAACGGAGAGATCTTCCAGGTTCGTCTTGGTAGCAAGCGCTCAGGATCGATATGGATAGAGATCGACGAAAAGGGTCTCGTTTGATCCCGAGGCAACCAAATCAGATTGGGTTTGGTGGCCCAACGCGTACCTTTAGGCGATGTCTTTCGTATCAGCATGGTGTTGGCGACAGATCGCATACGCGATCTCCGCGATGGCGACGTTTATGAACGAGACAGGTCAAAGTGCTCCTCAGCTCAAAGGCGATGCCATACGCTTGGTCGGATCAGTCGCTGCAGCGCTCTCGCAGGTGGCACAGCCGTTTCATATTGACAAGCGAGCGACGCCGCCTCCAGTCCAAAGTGAATGGCTTGTTCGGGCGTCTCCGCTCGCTGGCACAGGAGCGCGAAGATCACCGCCGCAGCGAACACATCACCGGCGCCCGTCGTCGAGCGCACTTGGGCCTTTGAAAGAGGCCGTGCAGGAAAGTGTCTTCGCTCGATGCCTCTTGCAGTTGTCGCCGAGGCTCGAAACCAGGTCACACCGCGGGCACCACGTGTGACCAGAATGTTCTGGACACGCTCTTGACGGATAAGGTATTCAGCCGCGTCATCGATTTGTGTATCGCTGAGCGCACTCGGTTCTGTGTCCACACACGAGCTAGCATGGCCAGCCGCGTTCGCGATGGCAACAAGTTCCAGCTCGTTGGGTGACATCCAGGGCAATGCTGAGAGCCGTCCGGCGGTCACAATTCGTCCCGCTTTGGCGGCGGACGTTGGTTCGAACCAGAAACAGGTCGATTGAGGAAGCATGGCCATCGCCTCAGGGCTCAGATTCGCATCCCATACAGTTGGCAGAGACGGATCTAGGTTGCGTAACGCATCTGGTTCAATGTTCTTACCGTCGAAGACAGCAACGAGCAGTTCGCGATCCCGGTCGTGCACGGCGACGTAGACTGCTGTCGGTTGTGGAGCACGACGCATCCATTGAATGGGCGTGTCACCAGCTTCGGTTGTTTGATGCAAGGAGGAGGATCTCAGATGGACATCCGCCATAGCGTTGCCTGAAAAAGTGCGGACTGGAACCATCGCCGGCAAGGTGACTCAATGTTAATGCAATGTTGTAGGCAACACCACCGTACGCGCACGAGACACGACCAGGATTAGATACCCGAGTCGCGCCTGCACACGTTTCCGACGACGTTGGCTCATCACAGAATGCGTGAATATCGAGCGCCCATTGGCCGACAACATTCAGCGGGAGCCAAGTCCGCGACAAGTCATCCATTCGTTTCTCTCGATCTCGATCCGTTTGGTCGTATTCCTGCTCTGTTTCCGCTGTTGGCGCCTGGGGGCTGGCCTTGTGTGCCAGCGAACCCATGCTGACGTCGTCGTGATGTCTAGCGCTGTGCGCTGCTTCGGGAAATTGTCAGCGAAGGAGAGCTTTGTGAACGATTCTACTGAATGTTTCTGCTCTGATTCAAATCTATGCATGGAAGCGACAGTATTTGGCGGCAGCAGCAACGCCGTTCCCAGAGGCATGCCCTTCTCTATTCGATAGAGTGCGGAGGCTAGCTCCGTTCCAAACGAGGCATTGTGACGCAAGAGCGCCATATTCGCGCGCAATGAGGCGCCTTGCGTAAACGTTGCAACCCGTTCAAGCAGGTACGGTGTAAGTGCCTTGCCACGTATCGATTCCTGCGCTGCCTCGGAGAGTGCTCGTTGCACGGCTATCTCGACATCGGGGCACTCATCAGCAGCTGGGATGGGGACTGCAACCAACATACCACCCGGCATTCGCTCCGACGCGCCACTTGGATTCCCTTTTCGTTCATGAGTAGTCGTCATTAGTGGATGCAGGTGCAGCCTCAGAACAGTGGCGACTTGTTCGGCTGTATCGAGCCGCACCGGTGCCGCATAGCCCGACCGACGGCACCAAAAAGCAGGGAACTCCTCTGATCCTACAACGACAACCGGTACGGATTCGGTTTCGAGACGCTCTAGCGTAGCCCCAATGTCGAGAACGCTCTTGATGCCAGCGCATACCACACAAACGGGGATACGGGCGAGTGCCGTCAAGTCAGTGGACACATCATGGCTTCGAGCAAAGTCGCGGTGGACGCCGCCGATCCCACCGGTCACAAACACCCGAATCCCCAGACCGTGGGCAATCTCCATCACTGCAGAAACAGTTAGTGATGCGTTCCAACTTCCTGCAACAGCAACGCTGAGATCACGACGGTTGCACTTGAGAAAGGTACGCGCACCCTCGACGGCCACGCGTTTCAGCGTCGTGGCACTGGGGTCCACCCAGACCACGCCATTGATGATCACCATAACAGCTGGGTACGCTCCACCACGACGAATAATTGCCTGAACTTGGTCGATGAGCTCCAGGTTCTCCGGGTACGGCAGACCGTGGGTGATGAGCGTCGATTCGAGCGCCACCACGGGCGCACGCCAGCATCGTCGTCGCCCGTCGACGAGTGCAGTCAGCGCCTCCGATAGACATAAAGGCCAACCACACCAGTTCGTTCTCATAAAATATCAGGAAATCATCGATGGGTTAGATCGTGAACACCACGGCTCGGTAACGCAGTGCCTGCTGTGTGGCGCTCGGATCCTGAGCGAGCGTAGACCTCACGGAATCGTGCGACGGCCGTTTCCATCCATATTGTCCATAAGTTCTATGGAGGAACAGAATAGTCCAGGAAAAGACATGCTTGTCTCAGTGAATCCATGTTGATGGAGCACGCAAGCGATGGGTGCGATTCCAGACTGGACATTTCAGTCCATCATTGTCCATCGATGGACGTTTCTAGACCAACCGGTAGATTGGACAGGCAACGGTTTGGACCACGGCATCCAATATGTACATGGTTGTCCTATTCCACACCCACCATCGAGCGTCGCCCACCAGCGACAGGCATGCTGCCCATCATAGGACATGATTGCCCATTCTTAGTCTCCCCGAGCCACGTCGGATATGCTGGGCGCCAACCGCCTCACGATGGATGGCGATCGAGCGCACCAGCGTGGCGCGACACGATCGACGGAGCACGCAACGCGTCGCTTCGGTACGGCCAGCGTTGCGGTTGCGGGGGTGTGCGTCCCACGAGTCGCCTCGGGGGCGTAGACGGCACAGCGTGCTACATCTCGTGTGTAAGATGGTTTGGTTGCAGGCAGGTTTTGTGGCAAGTGGATTATACTATTCCGATGGTTGGTGTGGTCGCTCGCGCTGGCGCTGCTTGCCAAGCGCAGCGGAGGTCAGGAGTGGGTCGTCTGCGCAGCCGGCTGCAGGGCCAGGCCGTCGAGCGCGGCAAGCCAAGCTCGTTTCGTTCCGGCATCATGGTGTCTCTATGGAGCGGTTTCAGCGTATGACGCTTCTGGAGAGTGGCGAGTCTATCTTACCTGCTTCGGTCCGATGGATGAGCTGGGTAACGGGCTGGTTCCGCCTCCTGTTCGGCAACCCGTGTCGGTGATTCTGCTGGCCGGTGGCGTTGGTAGTCGCATGCGAGCTGATCGCCCGAAGCAGTTCCTGCAACTTTGTGGTCAAACCGTATCAGAGCGGTCGTTGTCATTGTTTTTGGGTATGCCTGAGGTGACGCAGATCATCATCGTGGTGGAGAAACGATATCGGGAGGCGTACTTTGGGCGCTATGTCTTGCTCGATAAGCGTATCGTGTTTGCGGACCCCGGGCTGGAGCGACAGGACTCGGTGCGTTCGGGGCTCGAACTGGTTCCGGATACGACGGATCGTGTGCGGGATGATACCGATGATATTCTGGTGTGCGTTCACGACTCGGCTCGGCCGTTGGTTTCCCGGGCCTGTATTCGGTCCTGTCTGCGAGGACGCCTCTATCTATGGAGCTGCTGTGATTGGTGTGCCTTGCAAGGCGACGATTAAGGAGAGCGAAGATGGACAGTTTGTGACGCGAACAATTGAGCGGAACAGACTATGGGAGATCCAGACACCGCAGGTCATCCGAGCTCGTCTCCTTCGCCACGGATTTGAGTACGCCCAACGCAAGGGCCTCCGGGTAACCGACGATGTGAGCGTTGTAGAGATGCTTGACAACGCTCACTACCCGGTGAAAATCACGATGGGCGAATACGCGAATATTAAGTTGACGACGCCGGAAGATATGATTCTCGCTGAAATGATCCTTCGCGAGCGCAGCAAAATGAATGGTATCGCTGTTGATGGAACGCACCCCGAATGTGAAGACATCTAGTCCGTTGTCATACGCGTTGCGTGCTGTACTATAGAGAAACCGGACAAGACCTTGCGACATCATGGCCGATGGATTGGCGTTGTCTCTACTGTTTGACCACGTCTGGACAAGCGTTTCTGAACCCGGGGCATGAAATCCACGGGCCACAGTAGCATCTCGCAGCAGCGAGATCAATTGTTGAATCAAAATCGAAGCGAACGCCGATAGCGTACTAGAGACATTTGGTGTTGCTCTGTTGGCCAACAGAATGCGTACACGCTCCTGTATTTTGAGCAGGTGCTGCCGCATGCTCACGAATCTATGTTGGACGGCCACCGTTGTCAGTGAGTGATAGGCGCGACACGTGGTACTTGTTGACAGATAGAGACCTCTGGACGAGCATTTTGCGCGAACATCTTTGCGATAGGGCTCGCTCTCGGTATGTAGAGGCTCCCGTTTGGCGCATGCGACGGCGCGAAATAACCCGTCGTGTGGCAAACGCCGGTCCACAGAGGTCGCTCGTTTACGTCGAGAACGCCACGGGTGCGGCTTTTGCCCTGTGATCCGAATGGACAGGAGCGAATCCAATTCATGTAACTGGATGCGCAAGTCGGATCTCTTGACGAGTCCATTCCGACAGACTGGGATGGCCGATCGCCCAGCGATTCCCAGCATCGATGAGATTGTTCATTTCCCGATCGCTAGAGGGGCGTCGTCAAGTCTGGAGAACGCATCTGGATTCGAGCCTGCAAAGCGCTGCACACGTGGCTCGGAGGGAGCTCGTGACCACCACGGCTACAACCCGACACGATCCGAGTCTGTTTGAGCACCAGTCTGATCCTGTGATCGCTGTTTTATGGCGACGGAAACCCCTGCCGAATACCGCCAGACACGTAGACAACATACGTCGCTAGACCAAGCACGGAGAAAATGATCAGAAAGGTGATATTAGGATTCAACCACCACGGCGGTCGCTCTCCTGTCGAACTGGCAAACGGCGATATGATAAACCATTCCGACTTTTTCGAAGGATTTTTGTTTCGCTCCTCGATGCGTTTCACGTAAGCGCGCGCGATGTCCTCCGGTGTCCGCGGAAGGTCATCCTCATCTGGTGCTCGCAACTGCTTCCCTTTCTTTGCCTGTTTGGCAGCTTCAGTGGTTGGTATCACGTCCAAGACTTGGATTTCGAACTCTAGCTTGGCTCGAGGCGGTATGACTGGCGGCACACCGCGCAGTCCGTACGCGTAGCCAGGTGCGCAGACGAGGCGAACGGTATCCCCGGGCGCGAGGCCAACCAATCCAGCCTCCCAGCCTTTGATAACACTGCCCTCGCCGAGCGTAAACTCGAATGGCTCTTGGCGGTCTCGAGATGAGTCAAACATCCGCCCGCTATCTGCTAGTTTTCCAACGTAATGTACCCGAATACGGCAGCCTGGAGCGCTTCGGATACCATGGCTATCGCTGGGACGCTTCCCTGCCGTTCCTTGAGAGATTTCCTCGCGATAAACACCACCGTCACCCGTCATGTCGAGCATTGTCGATGGTGGGGTCTGATCTTCCTTTTCGGCTGACGACTCGGTGGAGGACGATGTCGATAATGCAGCCTCGTCCTCTGCTTTCGGCTTCTCTAACCCGAGTAGCGTTCGAATCTTCTCGTTCTGTTCTGCAAGTTTCGAACGTGGGCGTGTTTTATACCCTGTTGAAGTTGCATTTTCGCCGTCGATTTCGGTACTCGAGAGCTCAAAAGGAGAGCGTCGTCGAGGACCCCGCTCTGCGGACGCCTGGTCATCCTCGCCAGCGAACACGGGTCTCGCTCCTGGCTGCCGTGTAGCACCTTCGTTCACGGACTGGCGTTCATTCGCGTTATTCATCAAAGTTCCTTCCTGTCCCTTTTTCTCCGAGCGATCCTTTTCAGACGGCGGGCCGTCGCCTTGCACCTGCCACAAACGCAGCCGAGTTGTTGCCGTCCGAGCAGACAGGCGACCGCTTCGCCAACGTCCACCAACAGTAGCCCAGTTCCATGAACGTTTCGCTGGACTCCGTTGTCTAGTGCTTGTCAATGTTTGAGCAGAGCATTGCACCTGTGTAGCGATAAACATTTCCGCAGTGTTTGAGCGACAGAAACGAAGGACGTGCGAGGTGTCGACCGAGGTCCCCCCCCAAAGCGCTCGTGGCGCTGTCGAAGCGAGCGCGTCTCTCATGCAACGGTTCAGAGGACGTTATCTGCTGCGAACTGAAACAGAGTATTGGATAGAGACGGGGATTACAGTTGGATTCGAACTGTGAATAGTTACGTCAGCTCCGCGGAGAACGAACGGAGCGTTTTGCGTTATGGTTGACGTTGCGGGGCGGTGAAACGTTCTCGGTCGCGTGTACTCGTCTCGATAGGAGCAGTCGATCCAGCGACCTGAGACCCAGATGAACGCGTCCTCGCGCTGATATGGGAGCGTGCATACACGCCTGGTACCGGGCGCCCAGTGGCCTCTTCAGTGGAGCATCATTCCGCACGCCGAGATGAGGATCTGCACTGCAGTTGTTGGCGTTACGTCTCCTCGAGTAGGGATGCTCACCAGTGACATTGATGAACACAAACTTCGATATGCAAGTTCGAAAAAGCTCACGGTTCACGGCTCGCAGGGACATGATGGGATGTGATAAACATTTTGGGTGCTTTATCGCTTTCATCAACCTAGACGCTGGGATGTATTCCGAATGCGCTTCTCTAGAGCCTTTCATTGAACGCGTGGTCTATGTCTTCGAACAAACCGACATGAACAAGTTTTGGACGGCGCTCATATGCATCTCTCATCATCGTCGTGTCGTCGTCGGTCGTCTCAAGCAGTGCAACATGAATCATTCGGTGCAGGTCGTAGCCCGATGTGACCAGGGATATGGTTCCCTTCATGGGGCTTTGGTCGACTGGCGCTTTTCAGCGAGCGTCCTACGCAGTCTGAATGGAGTACAGCTTCATTCCCTGGATTTGTTGAGCGCTCAAGTTCTAATCGTTACCGAGTACGCTGACATGACAAAGAGCAAAGCGCCGCGACCTCAGCTACAGGGCACCGCTCTCCTCTGCGAGAAAAGGAAACCGCGACGTTGTGTGGAAGGCTTCGTTCGGCATCCCTCAAGGCATTCACACGATAATCCTAGACCAGAGCGCGCTGGGAACGCACCGATCGATAGAGCGAGTTCTGGAGATGCATTCAGGGTTCGGCATCGGGGCTGGATGGCCTCGCAAGACATAAAGCCTCCTCGAGTTGTCGCGGTAACTTTCGCAGCACTCGTCCAGTATCTCGCTCCACTGTCGTCAACTCAACAAGCGCATCCACATGGACGGTTGCGTCTTCGTCGGCAACATCAGCGGTATCCGAGGAGTGCTCGGTCGAAATAACTCGACAAAGAAATGGAATACGCACGCTGGGACGACGTCTCGGTTGCACGCGCACCTGCACCAAGACGTCGTCTCCAAAGCGCACTGGGCGTCTGTAGTTCAGTGACATGTGCACCACTGGCGTCTCACACTGGTGCTCCTTTACGAGCGTCTCATAAGCGAGCCCCCGAAAAGCCAGAAAGGCAACACGAGCCTCCTCGAACCAATCAACATAGCGACCGTGCCACACAATCCCAGCATAGTCCGTATCACGAGGCAACACCCTTTTACGCAATGAAAACCATCCATCCTCCTGTTCCCAACCTAACCAAATCGAATGAATAGATCGATCTTGCGTACGCTGATCAGTGGTGGTTGCGTTCGACCCGACCGAGTCGTCAGAGAGCAGCTGCTGTCGACTGGCTCGTCCATAACCGGCCTGCCGCGCTCTCCTTCGATACCTCATCTGTACTGTTGCTCCACTCGAAACCGACCAACTCTGTCGATTCAGCCGCCATTTTGGTGATTCCAGTGAAATTAACGTTACCGGAAGCGTAAACAACAACATTCTGTTGTCGGTTCGAGAAACTGCCACTATCGCTGCGTTCGAAAGGCGGTTGGCCCGAGACCCGCGACGTTTCGTCGACTCGGGTACGACCAAAGCCGCCCTGTTCGACTGCGACATCGGAGACCGAAGGAAAACACACTGCAGTTTCGGGTCTGGGGAGGTTCATCTCGCCAACGGGGCTTGTGGACCTTTGACTGGGTCTCTTTTCGGTACGTGAAGTCTTTTTCATGGAAGCAACACCCTCTGTTTCGTGGACAGAGGCGGGTGAACGACCGTCTCTGATAGCGCCTCAGCTTGAAGCCGAAACGAGTCTGGCTCGTGAGCGTTCCCAACTGGCCAACGCTGAGCAGCTTCTGGTCGGCAATGAGAGCACCCTCTCTCATCTTTGGCGTTCTCTAGAGACCAGTCGTGAACGCTCAACGACGTACTCGCCACAGCATAGGGCGCGCCTGGCGCGTTCGGTGATGGCGCTTTTGCAGAAGACCAATCAGGCCCTGGATAGACTCAACGCGGCTTATGAGGAAGTTATCGCGCTGACGCAACAGCGCCTTGAGCTCGCTGGTGCAGGTTTCCCTCAGGAGGAGGAAGCGGTTCGCACGCTCTTGCACCGCATCAGTGAGCAAGAGGCCAGTCGACGCCGCTATCAACGTGAACGAGAAGCACTGCAGCAGCAACTCTCCGCCTGGCAACGACTGACGCGAACTATTGAACCAGCGCGACTCAAATTGGAGAGGATTCGGGAAGAGATTGAACAGATTAGAGAGGAGAACGCACAGCTTGAAGCGCAGATCGAGGCAGCCAACACCGGCAACAGGCAACTTGAAGAAGAACTTTCGATGCTGGAGCAACAAATCGAAGCAGATGAGCAGGTACTCCAACAAGTTCAGCGACAACGTGATGATCGACGAGAACGTCTGCAGGCGCTCTCGGAAGCGAATGCGCTCCAAGCAGACCTGCGCACCGTGTTGCGAATACAACAGCAAGCGCTTCGTGAGCGGATGCAGCCAGACTCCCGGTCATTCAATGTCTCTGTGTCGGCTGCTCGTACTGGACAACAACGACAACCCGATTCGATCACGGCAGCGAATTTGGAGAGGTTCTCCTCGGACGTGGATGTGACCAAACGCTCATCGACGGATGCAGATGCTCTCGTCAATGGTGATGATCACGACTCGGCTCCAAATCATGCTGCTGGTGATGCAGTAGAGAACTTGGCTTCGAATGGCTCCAGCCGTGAGCTCGTAGTAGCGGCCTCGCAAAGCGGCCTCACTCGAGGCTCTGGGGTATCGGTTCGACGAACACGTCCGTCGATATCACGCGAAGCGGCCAGCTGGCGCAAAGAACCCCTATCTACAGCTGGACTGGGAACCAACCCGACAAGCTTGATGTTACCGCCCAAGTCAAACAACACCAGTCCAGTTCGACTGTTGGCCGAAAATCTCAATGCAGCCGATGATATTGAAGCGCTCGCGATGGAGCCCTCCGAGCCGCGCACGCCGCTGAGCAAACTGCGTCATCAGGGTCAGGGTTCCTCGTGGGAGACGCTACAACACTTGTCACCACCAGAGACAAGATCGACTGCGGCGACGACTGCCTCGTTGCCGACCTCATCAGGTCGAGCAGGATCCGTTCTCAGCCGAGTGAACAATCACGCGAGCCTGGCGATTCGGGGTGAACACTTCAACAACCGAACGCTTACGGCCGTTGTGAGCGGTCTCGAAAACGCTTCTACGCTCGCGGTGCGGTGGTATCGCCTGTCGCGTCATGCGGAGACGCTTTCGTCGTACGCGTATCGGTGTGAAGGTAGTCGTTATCGAACGACAGCCGATGACGTTGGTATGCGTCTCGCGGCGGTTGTTGATGCACCCGGCATCTCGTCGCTTCGCGCAATGACCGAGTCCATTCAGGTGGCCCCAGATATGGAGGAGCGACTCTCTAGTTGGATGCTCGACGGCCGAGCAGCGTTTCTAGTGAGAGACGAGGCCTCTGGTGCCCCTCGAAGCATCCTGGTGAGCAAACGCCATGTCAAGGTGCAACGCATGGCCCAGCAGCGTCGTGATCGTGAGGCGTCTCGTATTGCCGAGCATTTCGAACAAGACGTCCATGACACGATGGAGGATTTCGATCCTCGTGAAGGCCACTGGATCACTGAAGAGAAAAAGCTCTGGACGCCGTTTATCAAGGTCATTCTAGACGAGGCTGATCCACGAGCTTTTGTCCTGATACTGGACCATACGTTTGCCTTTCGCGCAGCTGGCGCCGAACAACGGGATCTCATTACGCTCTGCATTCGACAGTTTGCGGTCCGTTATAGAACGGGCAGCAGTGCCCAACGGCATGAGTGCCGGATGCAATGAATCTCTCTGTGTCGTTCAGATTAGGAGACATCGACGGGGTCACCACATCGCGGCTGAGGCAAGCTGGCCGCAACCAAGGATCGGTCCATCCCAGAGATCCTGACGTCATTGTCGGTCCTTGGCATCATCGCTACGGATTGTGTTGGGCTGCTTCCGTTTCACCCTACTGGGTCGAGATCGCTCGTGGATTCCTGCCTCCCTCTTGTCGCGCTTGTCTGGATGCAGCGCCTCGGGTGAGGTCTCTCGATCACGCCAAGGAGCTGAACGCCAGCGTCGGTACTCGAATCACTTGGCTGCAGTCGTTCACCGAATCGAACATCCGACCCGTTCCAGAACGGAGACACTGAATGCACGGATCGAGAAGCGGCATTGCAATCCAGCGTCGGCATCGCTGGAAGACCAGCAAACGATAAGCAGTACGATCAGGATGCCATCTGTCGAATCGATTCGACGCGATCGGCATAGAGCGTCACAACAGAGTCCATATCGCCAGCAGCGAGCAACGGACTTGTCTCATCGAACTTGAGACACGAGACTGGACCAATACGCGCAGCATCAGGCCCGTCGTGGTGTCGGATCAACTTCATCAGCTGGCCCTGTTCCCCGAAGAGTTTGATCGAACGACTGGCACTACCGGTGGCCATCCATGGTAGGTTTCGATGGACTGCGGTTGCCGTCAAGTCACGACGGTGAGCAACGACACAGACTGCACTGTCTGAAGCCATCTCGGGCCAGATACGCACATCGCCTGCAGCTGCAGCCGTCACAAGAGCTGGTGTCGGACTCGCCCGTCCCTCAATTGCCAGCACGGGACTGGAGTGCTCCAAGAGTTCAAGTTCTGCTGCTCCCGTTCGCGCATCATAGCCGTAGACAGCACCATCTGCACAACCGACCATAAAGAGATCAGGTCGAATATGCGCGACTGCCGTCACCTGATAGGATGACGCAATACAGCTCCAGATGCACATCTCGCGCTCTGCGTCAAAGAGCCGAATGGTGCCTTGTTCGAGACCCCCACTCAGTAACCAGCCGTGCCATGGACTCCAGTCACAGACGAAGGATCGTCCCGCTGGTGGTGCATGATCGACGCGACCCGTCATGCTCGACGTTGTGGATATGCTTGTCGTCTGGATTCCACTTGTATACGGCTTCACTTCGGGTGAATCGGACGTGGATGAGCTCGTATGCAATGCTGCGGTTGTGTTGTGCTCATTTCGATGCTTGTCTTCGAAGCGAGTTGGTGCGGTAGGGATGAGCCGGCTCGGATCAGGAGCATCCGAAGCAGCTGCGCTCGGCGATACCGATACGCCTTCTAGACCTCGCTCGTGTCGATACGGGGCCTCCGCTTCGCCAGACGAGCGTGCTTCAGTGGGTCGCGAAATTGCCGCAAAAGCAGCCAAAAGTTGCATCTGGGATTCATAGACGCGGATGGTACCGTCAGCAGTGGCGACAAGCAACACCGGCCAGGTTGTGTGCGCGTTCACCACATGGAGTGCCGTGATACCTCCCTCAGCGCGAGGTACTCGAAAACTCCAGTGCAGGGAGCCATGCTCACGATCCAGCGCCGTCACCCGACCGAGTGCATCACCGACCAGAACAAGCGGTTGAGTCGGGTGAAACGTCAGCGCCCAAATGTCGCCACCTTGCTCTAGACGACAAACCCAACGCTCGCGGAGTCGAGAGGCCTCTTCCGAGTCTCGCCGCATGCTTGTCCCTGTCTGAATGAGGGACGGCGTGCAAGGTTCGACGCCCATCCATCGCTGACGAGTGTGACTCTGTAGAACCTCCTGAACACTAAAATCTCGGATATGCATCATACGGCGGGTCGGGGAAGGCGTAAACTCCACGTTTCGGTAGCGGAAGAGGTCGAGTGGTCGACATTCACCGGACCGGAGTATCGATCCCAGCAGAGGCGTCCATAGTACGCCGCACCATCCATATTCGCTGGGAACAGATTCGGATGACTCCATGGACGTGGTAGTTGTCCCACGGAACGAATATCAACCGGACCGTCGGTCGTATTGCATTCCAGTGCGCTGGTCTCCTTGGCCAGTGACGACATCCGATTCGACGGACGCTCTGGCGAGGAGGCAAGTCCGAGGGTGGCCGTACTCCACGAGTGCCGCAACAAGTTGCTCAAGGATGCCGATGCTCGTCGCAACATCGTCGAGGGAGAGGATGAAGTGGCTGGCTCCATACAAGGTACGAGCGTCTCCGCAGGATGACCAGACGGATAGGGCATGGCTGTTGATGACGATGCGCCTCTAGCGAACGGAGCCAGTGCTGCTCGGGTCTGTTCGTTCTGGCCTATTGCTGCACTGGATGGTGTTGTGACTGCCTCCATCTCGTACTTGGAGACGCCGCTCGACGAGGTCGGTTGCGTCGGCTGAGCTCGTGAAGAGCTTTCCGACTCGATCGACAAGAACGCTTCCTCGGATGAACAATGCGGCTGCGGCATGGACGCTTGAGCCAGACCAGCTACCAACGGATGCGGATCATCAGCCAGGGTCCTTTGTGCTGCCGCATTGGCCGGCAACTTCACCAGAGCGATCTCCTTGCGTACAACGGCGGCTACTTCGTTCAGAGCGCTCTGCTGAAACGCTTCTGCAATCTCGCTCGAGAGGTAGTCCAAGCGCATCATGACTGCAAGGGTCTGGACAGCAGCGGCACGAACCTTGGGCGATAGATCTGTACGAAGGAGTTCTAAAACTGTCGATACGACACCCTCTGAAGGCATTCGACTGGTGGACTGTAACCACGCTGCCAGGCAGAGAAGGGTCCAGCGTCGCACGGGCTCCGACGGATGCTCCAAGCGTTGGAGAACGAGCGCCAATAGGTTCGCTTCGGCAAACTGATCAGAGGCCGTATTCAGGACCATGTAGAGAACGAAAGCAGCGCAGGCCAGATAGACGCCTTGGGTCTCTTCGCTGGCAAAGTATGAGAGAAAGTAACGCTCGCCATTCTCTTTCAACAAGTCAGCTGTACATGCCGGATCAACTGCCAGAATTTTGGCCCAGATAAAGACCAGTTCTGCCCGGAGTTCCGAGGCCGGGCTCTGCAAGAGTCGCAACACGTACGGAAAAATGCCCACCGAGAGTGCCAAGTCGACGGCCCAGGGTCCCGTGTCAAGAAAGCGAGACAGAAGTTGGAGTGCTCGCAGACGATGTGTTTGCGACAGCAGCACCTGCAAGACGATGGGCAACTGCTCCGGTGGTCGACGTCGATGAGCCGGCAAATCCAGCCAAACTTCAAAAGCTGCCATTTGGTTCTCGAAAAAAGGGCTAGGAAGTAGCGGACTGTGCTCGCTCGACAGCCTAGTGGCCCTCTGGTCCGATGAAGCAGGAAGCGTCGCATCAATTGTCGTAGAGTCTGCATTTCGGATGCGTTGTGGACTCGTTTTCGTGGATTTCAAGTCAACATCTGGGGATGGATGGTATCCCGGTGGGCACTGGACACCAACAAGTCCCTGTGTGCGTTCTGCAGACTCGTCTTGGTCGTACAGATTGTGTAGAATATCCAGATTCGACATCGGTTTTGGATGCATCAAATGATTCACCACCGCTGGCAAGGCGGTATGGTCCGGCGCAGCTTTCGTGACCGTCGGGACAGTTCCAGGACCGACTACACCAAGCGCCATCGGTGAGCTTGGGGTCATCGTCGGGCCGCTGCCTGCATCGAGCTCGCTCTGTCGCAGGTACTCTGGGAGACGCGCAAAACATAACTCCACCGCATGATCCCAGGCCTGCCAGAGCGGATGTTGATGGGTCGGTGGCAGTGGCGGATAACTAACCGGCGTACAGTTCATCTGGCGCATGAGACGGTCGGCAAAGAGAAAGTTCCGGAAGAGGCTCGCCACCAGGAGGTCTTGACGATAGAGTCGTTTGAAGGTCGCTCGAGGGAACGTGTTCCAGGCAATTGTGTCGGTCACTGCAGTGAAGATCCAGTTCAGCTCGCCCAGCATGGTCTTGCGATCATTCAACCGACCAGGGATACGATCGATCATCTCAGGAGTGACGTTTCTGCACACTGAGCGAGAGACGTGCCATCGAAGTGCAATCCTGATGGGGGTAGTCAGGCAGGCCGTAAAGAGGTCCGCTGGCATGTCCGGTGAGGTCGGCAACGTCTCATGTGCTTGACAAGCACCCAAGAGAAACGAGTCGCGATACGACCAAGTCCAGTTGGAGGCGTTAGAGGCGCTACCTGACCCCTCGGTGCCGTCGCCACCCGAACTTATCTCTGCGGTGGCCTTGGGGCGATTTGAGCCACTCGTTATGGCTGAGGTCGTACTTGTACCCGAAACGGTGGTGTCTTCGTTCGAAACGTCCGCTGCCAGCGCTTGCTGTGGTTGCTGAAAAGGCTCCTCACGTTCCCGCTGTTCGGCGAACTGGAGGAACGCACTTATGGCAAGGCCAGCAGCGGGGCAATCGAAGACATAGACAGCAGGGGCTCCTAACCAAGCCTGCAAATCATACAAACTCAACGGGATGTACTGAGTATAGTTCTTATTGAATACCCAGATCTCTCCGTTGGCTGTTGGTTTCGGCACGCCGTGACCATTGAAGTGGAAGAGCACTCGTTCGTCTTTGGCGGTTCGACGAAGACCCAGGCAGAGTTTTTTCACTTCATCCACAATGGGGTCCGTCAGGACTCGGTAACGAGCGCGAGGTTGCCATCGCTCGTACTGAAGTTGAAGTGCCTTTCCGATCGAGTCCAAAGCTTTTTGCGGTGACATACTGAACGGGTCGATCCAGCATTCCATCCTGGCACAGGGTGTAGGCTTGATGACATCTGGTGGATCGACACCCACGTTCAAACAGAGTATCAATGCAACCGCTGCAGTCTTGAGTCGGTCTCGAACTCGCCAAGATTGTAGAATTGGTGTCGGGTCGAGCACCTCGAACGTAGCAGCCGGTGTACCAGGAATATACTTTTCACAGATATTCTCCGCTCGAATATATTTCTGTGCCCGCTCCAGTGTCTGCAGAATCGTATTCAAGGAGCCGTGTGGAGTATCAAAGCGACTTGGTCGCTGCAGGCCGCTTGGATGACTCGGGTTGCAGTTGCTGGTGCCGATGTTCGTAGGGTACTGGGTCTCGCTGCCAACACTGACACCTGAACGGGTCTCCTCTCGGCTGCCGCTGAGTTGCCCTCTCAAGAGGCCAAAAGGGGTGTTGCGCCCCGTTCCAGGGACAAGCAACAAGAGGTCGACAAGCAGTGCTCGATACGACTCGGCATAGAAGATCGGCAGCTCTGTTCTCGGCTCGTCGCCCACATCAGCGCTCACCGCTGTGGACAAGGTCGTAGACTGATCACTGGTCGTGCCGGCTGTCAAATGATCACTCAAACGATCGTCATCGGGGTCAGAAAGTGGTCTTGAAACGCGTGAAACTAGGGAAGGCATGGTCGTTGATTACCTCAGAGTTCTGTGCTACCAAAACACCCGTTTCTGCTGTCCAGCGTCGTCACCATACTGGACCGTGCACCTGCAAGGAACCAAGTAGACTCACTCCCAACAAGTCTAACGCTCCGCGAACCCTGGAACAAGAAAGAGAAGAACGTTCGAGTTGAGTCGTGCTCACGCGGTTGACGAGGCTAGGGGGGAGTCGCGCTCCGGCTGCTAGCCAAGCCTCTGGGGGCCCGTCCGCAGCCAAGCAACCTGTTGGCCGATACGCCCAGTCGTTCTGGTGCAGCGAAGCGTCTCGATGGAAGACTGCTCTGAGCCTACAACGAATTCTGGAACGAGTTTCTTGGACGGATCTGGGTAGAGCGCGTTGTGAGTTCTAACGTTTGCGAGTACGAACTGGAACCGGTCAGAACTGTAGCGGTTCTCGTGCCAAGTCAGGCGTCCGCGGGTATGCGCTTCCGAGCTGGGTCCCTCTCTGTCTGGAAACGTCTGGGCTCGCAAGTCGTACATGGTTTTTCGAAACGAGTACAGGGAGGTTGCGTGGATGAACTGGGAAAGTTTGCGAGTGTCGCAGTTCTAGTTTTTCTAACTTTGGAAACTGGAGTGTTCACGTTGCGCCTGAACGGGCACGCGGAGCGTTTTGGCGGCTCACGATAGGCGTGTCAGTAGCCTGGATTTGGAATCAAGCAGGTATTTTGGTGGTGCTTTAGACACTGCTCGCGAGGTGGTTTGAACAACGCGTCTCGGGTCGAGTGGCAGGCGTCTGGAGGCACTGCTCTTATTCAGGGAGCGCCTCGTCTATTGCAGTCGATGCGTGCTGCAACTCGATATGTGCTAGAACACGACGAGTCATGTTTGGCGTTCATTCCCGTATCCCTGACCTCTGAATACCGGGACTCAAATTCGTTCACTGAGGAATATGGCCGCTCTACACCCAGTCTGAATCACTAGGGAAAGCAGACGATACGCTGGCGCTAATTCTGCTCCATGCGCTAGTCCTGTATCTTTGTGTTCAAGTTCATCGTCACGGAACTGTCTAATGTACTGGCGAAGGTGTGACTCGGGTGACTGACTTGGAGCGCCGGCTGCTGGATGACCTTCGGGTGTCGGTTCTCGCTTCTCCATGGCGATGAGCTCGCGCAGCTGATCATCATAGTGCTGGGCGATGACCTCCTCCACGGCTACTGTGCAGGCCATGGCTGCCTCGCGCCCCAAAAGAGCTGTTCCAGCGCCAAGCATATATCCTGCCAAGTTCCACAATGGCAAGAGAGCAGTCGGCCGAACACGGTACTGCACCACAAGTCTCTCGAATACAGCCGCGTGCTGCTCCTCCTGCTCGGCCATGTGCTGAATCACGGTGGCCGCTGGTGTTCCCTCCAGTACTCGCAACTGACCGGCGTAGATTCGACGCGCACCGATCTCCCCAGCGTGATCCACTCGAATCATTCTTCCAAGCACCGCCCGCTGATGCTCGTTCAGTGCCCAGCTCGATGCGCTGTCCGACGCGTCCCCAGTGAACGCAGCACCACGAGTCGTCCCCGCTTCACGGTTGTGCAACCTCGAGTCGGTCGTAACTGCTGAAAACAACCTTTGCGCAGCACGGAAACCCGTCGATCGACCAAACTTCCATGGAGAGCAACCCAAACCTCCTGAAGACCTGGTTGGAGAAGACGGATGGGAACGCCTCTCATAACACAACGGTAACTCGATCTGCACTCGTTCATGTGGCAGGGACGAACGACCGGTTGGCCGCCTTGGGAGGCGACGCCTCTGGGAGCAGATTCTAGAACTGGACATAAATAAAACTATTGGAAGGAAACGAACAGCATCCGGTGGATCGGGTCGAGCAGTCCGTTTCGCGGCCTGTCGGTGCCCAGCCGCAGCAGGGCGTTCAAATCAGCACTCATTGGGAAGTCCGCTCCTCCTGGCGACGAGAATCTCGTTCATGGTCACTTCTTGAGGCACTTGCTGAAAGCATTGACCTCTGGAGTCGCCAAAAAGTACTTGTGGTGGTATTTTTCTCGAAATTGGTCTATTCTTTCCTTGGCGCTATTGAGGAACGCGTTGGGTGTGCGTGCGTTCAAACCGTCCGCACTGGCGCGACCAGCAGGGAGCTCGTTGAAGCGTGCGCGAGTCCATGAAGCGACGAAAGGTTGCGCATCAAGAGTCTGGAGTGATCTCGGTCGTCACATCTATGCTTGGACGTGCAAAGTGTGGCGATGATGCGGGCATTGTTGAGGAGTCGATCGACGACTTTGGTGTAGATGCTGGCTTGTCGGTGGCGGCGGAGGGCTTGCGCTCTTGCGTTGTGCGGACGCCATCTTTGAAACGTCCGGTTTGAGCTGCCGGCACCTCTGGAGACGAGTGCTGTGTTGGACACGCCACTGGGAAGCGATGAGCAGAGGGATCTGGCGAGCGCAACCACGGCTCGATTTGCAGAAGCTGGGGTTCCCCAGACGCATGCGACCGGTGTCATGAAGGCTGTAACGGTTACGGAGGCGAGGAGCGTCGAGACGGACGCTGTCGTTGATTTTGAGGGCGGGCTCGTTCTGGACAGGGTTTCCGAGCCTCGGTATCAGGAGGATAGAACCTGTCGGCCATTGGATATGCGCAGCAATACGAATATAGTCATACCAACAGGGTTTGCCTCTGGTCGTGGTCGTCAGCTTCGACTGGAGACGAACGCGGCATTGGAGCGTGTCGCACGTCTGTTTGATGAGCCGGCTGGTGATACGGACGAGCACCGCTTGGTTGCGAACTCGGAACGGCCGACGACAACGATACCAACGGGGTTTGCCTCTGGTTGTGGTCGTCAGCTTGAACTGGAGACGAACGCGGCATTGGAGCGTGTCGCGCGTCTGTTTACGGATCAGAACGACGACTTGTCTTTATCCGAAAACTCGGGACGCTGCCACCGCGAAGATGGCGATGCAGTGGTTGCGAACGCCACGCCGCGCTGCAACTTATCCTCGAGACTGTGTGCATCTCCATTCCGGGAGGCTGAAGGACATGGGAGCGTGTTCAAAAGCTCGCCCTAGCTCTACAACAGTCGAAGCACGAACCCTCAGACCTGGTGAATAGTCCCGCTGTCGTTCATGGTTCTGGTTGTAATACAGGTGGCTCTCGGAATTCACTGCCCGAAGAGCCGCGAATCCGCCGCATGAACGACGCGAACTTTGTTGGTGCCTCAGTTCGGCGGATCGGCGCCCTCAAAACCCGATCTGCTTCTTACCGGGAGCCAAGCAAAGACTGCACGGCCGTGCATGCTGAGCGCAAACGCTTCCGAGATGCTTTACCGAGGCAGTTGCTGGCCCACCATCAGCCGGCGGGGTGTTCGAGCACGAACTCCAGAGCGTGTCAGATACAAAGAATGGATGGTGTAACCTTGCATTCCGGAAATGTGGCCGGGGATGGAACTCCGAGCGCAAGAGCGCTCAGGAATCGCAGTGATACAAACTCGAGTTCGGCTCGATGCTGGTCGCCGACTGATGTACCACGGCGCTTTCCGCGACCGCCGCCTATTCCAAAGCCGGATACTAGGCCGGAAAGCCTAGTTCGTGAAGCGTTCTCGCCTTGGGAGGCCCTGCGATTTCGTTTTCGAGCATCTCGAAACGACTCGAATGCTCTGCTTGCCATGTTGGAGAAGCATCACATCGCTCATTCCCCTGATGATCCCTGGTTCCGTTTCGCTGCCAAGATACGGGAGTGTAGCGACACCATCAATGCTTTGGAGACGTTTCGTCTCTTCTGTCCAGAGACGAAGGAACTCGAACTCCAAGACCCGCAGAGTGCAGATGCTCTCTGGCGTGTATCGGCGTTGGACCTGGAACCCACAGCCGCCACCAACGGACGTGATGAAGTCGTGGGATCTGTCGCGTGGTTTCGGCGTCACTGGTGCGTTACTGTATACGAGCTGAGCCTCCTGGAGCTCGTTGCGCCACATGCCTGGCACGGCAAAGTTCTTACGTTCTGGCGCGTCCTTTTCCGGCTTGTTCGGTCTTTCTGGCGCTGTATTCGCTGCGTTGAGCGACGGCGCTCATTCTCCCTATTCGATGCAATCACGCGCTCACCACACTCATTCAAATACTTGCCCCCGACTGAGCTTCTCTTGATCGCGACCGACGGCTTCGAAGCTGGCGCTCCGGCTGAGCCTCTATGCGTCCTTCTCAGCGACGGCCATGCCCTGATGAGGGCCACTTGTGCCGGGCCTCGCGACGCCTGGTTGCATCGATTGAGTCCGTACGCCGGCCAACGCGACCGGCAACGAAACGGTCTACCAATTCGTTCACCAGCAAGCGTCCTCACATCCCTCTGGGAAAAAGCCGGGCGTATTTACATCGCAGGAGCTCGGGTTGTTCCTAGTGCCAACACCGTCACTCGATCCGTTGCACAGCCGCGTCGATCATCGAACACCGACACCCAAAGCATGACGTTGGTGCTATCGTTGAACAATGTGCATCCATTGCCGCTTTTGCACGGCGTACTGCAATCGAGTCTACCGGTAGACCTCGCATTGCACCGT
This sequence comes from Cyanidiococcus yangmingshanensis, assembly GCA_013995675.1. Lineage (NCBI taxonomy): Eukaryota > Rhodophyta > Bangiophyceae > Cyanidiales > Cyanidiaceae > Cyanidiococcus > Cyanidiococcus yangmingshanensis. The sequence continues at coordinate 168,402 of VWRR01000014.1, read as the reverse complement.
TCCCTCGGTCGAGCGCGTCACGCATTTCGATCCATATCTCTGCCGCAGACGCATCTCGAAGGAGGCCCAGTGCCTGCACTGGACGTCATCCTCCATCGCGTCTACCCGTTAAGGTTCCTGGTCGAACAACACTGTCGAGAGACACCGACCAAAGGCGACACTCGTAACGAGCCATCTAGATGCGTGTGGAGCGCCTCGTACACCTCGCAGTACATCGAGCGCATGCATGGCGCACCGCAAGATGTTTGGCGTGCACGCATCCCTGCCTGGACACGTCAGCTGGAATCGATGACGCCAAAGGGTGCGGACGTGTCCCAGCGCACGCATGGAGATGCAGGCGACACGCATGTCCCGTCGCTGCCGACAGAGACGCATCCGCGAGAGGAAACCTTGTCCCTGAATGACCCATCTTTCTCAATTTCCTCGAAGCTGCGCACGTTGCTGACGCTCCTTGTCCGTGACCGTACAGACCAAGCGTGCGCGCAGGTACAACTGTGGGCGTGCACAGAGGATCTGGCCTGTCTCTTGCGACGGCAATACGAGGGCTGGCTCATTCGACTCCGTTACGTTGCGCCGGTGCCAGGACGTCACGGGGTCTGGCGTACGATGACACCGGTCCAATTCGGAGTGAACCTGGTGCCCCTTGGTGATCACATTGGGTGCGCTTGTTCGTTCCTCGGATCGCTCAGGTTGGATCCATTGGCCTCGTCAGCAGTTGCGGGTATCGGCGCTGGCGACCTTGTCACCTGGCGATGAGTTCGATGCTGCTGCGAGTTTGCGGCTTCTCCATGTTGGTGCGCTGCGTGGCGCCGATTCCCGTCATGCGGTGCGCTATGTTTATGCAGCTGATGATCCCGACGGGCCCCTGCTGGTCATCACGCTCCGCCATGAAGATGCCGAATGTCCACCACAATGTCTGCAGCTTGGTCGGCAGCGGCCCTATATTTCGGGAGCCACTCGCAGTGATCCGTACCCGCTCATTCAATTCGAGCAATGTCGTTATCGGTATTATGATGCTGCCCTAGATGCTCATGTCGTTGATGGGACCACGTACACGAGCTGGCGCCAGGGTGCCTCTTCGGTGGCGGGTCACGAAGAACAGGGCGCCTTCGATGAAATCGCTGCCGTGGCGGCTTGTATAGCCCATGGTGAGACGCTCGGAGAGCCGTTCAGTCGCTGTCGCAAAAGGCGACATGCACGAGTCGCTGCATGGATGGTGTCGATGCCAACCCGTTCGCGCCATGAAAGTGATGCTCGCTGAGCGTGCTGGATCACGAGCGGCGCTCATCGCCGCGTAAGACATGGGCATCATGGCCGAGCCGTGACGCCTCCCCGCTTAGGACAACGCCTAATAGAACAAGGGTGATGCGGCCTGATCACTGCGATCGCGACGACGATACCGCGGGGCTGTCTGCGCTGACTCCCTCGACTGGTCATCGATAGGCGCGTTCCAAAACGTTAGCCCATTGTGCGATCTTTTGTTCATGAGCGCGCCGTTCAGTCCCCGTCGACAGTCGTGTTCTCGTCAATGACTTTGGTACAAAGCGCGTACCGCAGACGTCCTCGGCACCTCATGGCCAGTGCAGGGGCCATTCGTATACACATTCGCCTGCGACTCCAGCGTACGGGTTCTGTTCGTTTTTGCTTGACGTTCGCGTGCGCTGCAGTGCCTGCTCTAAAGTCTCTATGCACAGGTCGCATGCACACACTGATCCGGGTCCGTTGCAGGCGCCGAAATCTCACTGGAATTCGCGTTCCGGTGATCCACAGGCACTGCAAGCGTTTTGCTGTCTTCACGATGCTTCCAAGACAGGAAATCGACCGCCAATAATAAGTTTCAATGCACGCGAACTTGCTAGGTTACTGAGTATGCGCTGGCTTGAGCGCTCGCGCAATATCTATTCGAAGTTGTTCAAGTTGCTTCCCAAGAGCAGATACCTCTGTGTCTGCAGCGGCACGCGTACCTGTCATGGGCCTCGGCTCTTGTTTCACCTCAAATGTCTTGCAGAACGCTTCCCGTTCGCGCAGCAGGCGTACAATCAGCTCCGCCAGGTACGGTACGCGAGATCTTGCCTACCATCAAGTCACCTTGACCAAAACGCAGCTCCCCTGTGGCAGCACCCGGAAACGAGGGATCATCACCATCGTTGAGGCCCACCGCTCGCACGATGGTGTACGGTGCACCCAGGCTCGAACGATGGCTGACCAGTGTCCGCACAGCGTCCTCCCCAGCGAGCTTATGTCCCAGCACTCCGAAAGGATTCAGTTTCACAATGGGCACTTGCGCGAGCTCCGGATAGGCCTGGCGCTTCAGTGGCGACCAATACGGGCGCGTGACTGCTGCTGAAGAGAGCACGATCAGTCGCGGCGGCACCTGGCGGTACGCACTGATACGCCGACAGGCGAGCCGGAACGAACCCGGCATGAAATCAATCGCTGGTCCACCGCCGATGGCCACTTTCGAGTAGACCAATCCTATAGAACGAATGCGGCTAGGATCCAGTTGCATGGCATAGGTTACTGGACCCGAACCATACAGCGGCAATCCACGGCGTACGGGAACAAAATCGGCAAACGGCAAAAAATGGGTCTCAAACGTTCCCGGTGGTAGGTCGCCACTGGTTGAAAACTCCTGCTGGAACACTGTCTCTGGCTCTGCCGTTGTCTTCAGATTCAGCTTGTAGCGCCTTCCATCACCACGCACAACCACAGCGAGACCATCGTAGCTGGAGAGATCCCAGTAAGACACTCGACAGCCATTTTCTTCTGAGGTCAACAGCGACACATCCCCGAAGCGTTGTGCTGGCGCCACCATCGATGCATCACATCGTACGTGGCAGAAGCCGCCACCACCATCTGTAGTAACAGTACCTGCAAAGATCCCGAGTGCCTCGCGCTCATCGTAGATGAGGCCACTGCTCGAAAGGCCACCCATGACTACATCATCCACTGAGGTGAATGCATCAGCGACGATACGCCCGCGCCCAAAGTCCAGTACGTCGGCCATCTCCTCTGGTGAGCGAAATGTCACACGGTGCTCCGATGAGGGTGTCGACGGCTGCAGCGCGAGGGCGTCACACAGACGGCGCAAAGTGGCTTCGTCGAGCGCTGCTGGAGGCGTTTCGATGCCGCCTCGTCCGCCAGTGGCACCAGCCACCCAGATAATAGCGTCTACATCGGAGACAAGATCGCTGAGCGAACGAACATCCAGTTGGGTTAGATCACCAACTGCCTTCACTTGAACGGTTACGGGGGATGCAGTCGACGGCTGCTTCCACGTCGCCAGCTCTGTTTCCAGACGCGCTGCGTCGCGGACGATCGCCCGAACTTGCCGGCAGCATCCCTGAGCACAAAGTTGACGCAGCACCTGAATTCCTGTCCGACCGCTCGCCCCGAACACAGCCACCGTTCCCAGGCTCACCGCTGTTTGCACCGTCTCGGACGGCACTCGTTCCTTAGAACGAACTTGAGCAACCTGACTCTCCGTTTGTTCCATGCCTAGCCAAACTCGACGATGACGACTGTGTTCAAACTTCAATGTCACAGAAGATGATTCAAAAGATCGAACGCGACGGTGCTGGAACGTCAACAATGCACTTGGTACGAACATGGTGCTTCTAGACTCGAGCGCTCGGCAATGGTTGCGACCACAGACGGTCTCTGGCCATGGTCGGGTGGCGCCGGCACACCGACGACGACCCGGCGCCGTTGGCCGCGGCTGGACCAAGTCGTTTCCCGGCGCGCGATACATGGATGGTCGAAATGCCGCTCGCTGATCCACGTCTTCGATGCGATCTGCGCGATCAACCAAACTGAAAATGTCCAGGCCAACGGGGATGCGATCGCTCTCGAAAGAAGTATGCGAGGTCTCCCACACGGGACTGCATCCCGGACTGATTTCGTCATGTAGAGAGGCGAGTTGGTTGCGGGCTGAGTCGCCACTGGCGTTACTCGGATCCTCATGGATCCGTGGCCGAGGACGGCAGCAGCGACAACGACGCTGCGATGAGGAACACGCCCATGCGCGCGGCAACGCATCACAATGGACTGCTGCAGCAGCTGCAGCGACGGCCCGTTGGCACGCAGGCAATTCAATGGGTGCGTGCAGTGCGTGCGAAGCGATAGATGCGAGCACGCACTTGCTGCGTGCCGAATTGGACGACTCCCAAAAGCTGGAATGGAAAAGAGTTCCTTTAGAGTTATTTGAACTAGGGACTATTTCAAAAGGTGTTTGGATTGATTCCTGTCTCGTTTTTGAAAGAAACGCTGCGGTGCTGTCCCGTTTTTCGGTGCTCGCCGTTGAGCAGTTAGGGTGCGTGTCTAGGCCTTGGTTGGGTCTCGACTGCGAGACGCACGTGTGCGCTCCGCAGGTCAAGTTTGCGTTGAAACGGGTGTCTCTGGGCGGAGACTTCATCGGCTACCATGACTGGAGGGAATAGGTCGCACAAGACGACAGCAGAGCGGCTCGACCGGTGGCTCCCACGCAGCGTTCTCGGTGTCTATGCGTGCGCGCTGCTCTTTTCAGCCGTCTGTAACGCGGTATTCTTCAAGCGCATGACGAATGCTATGCCAAATTATCCCTATTTCCTATCTCAAGTGACGACATGGATCTATTTGCCGGTTTTGGGTATTGTGCTGGTGTTCATGCGCGTTTTCGAGCAGCCCGGTAGAACCGCAGGTGCACCGCTACCCCAGTTCAAGCTCGCTTTGGTCGGTCTCCTTGAAGCGTTCGCTGGAATCTGCACTGTATTAGGTGGTGTCTATACACGTGGCACGACGCAGATGATTCTGGTTCAGGCGAGCATTCCCATGACGATGCTTTGGTCCGGTCTGATTCTGGGGGCGCGGTATGTTGCGCACCAGTTTTTCGCTGCCGGGATTATCATTTTGGGTGCGCTGGTGGTCTTGGCTCCACGTATCCTCGGCGTGACACCGGCTGCGGAAGAAAACGCTGGGACCATTGACTTGCTATTCTTTAATTTGGTCTTCCTCACGGCTCAGGTACCTCAATCGCTCGCTCATGTGTACAAAGAGTACGCGCTTCGTCGTCATGAGTTGAATGTATTTGTGACGATGTTTTACATTGCGTGGTATCAGTCTCTGATTGGTATGTGTTTGATTCCCGTGAACTGCATGCCGATGTTTGGGGCGGCACGGGTTGCCCTGCCACAAGTACCGGACCTGCTCCTGAATGGATGCAAATGTCTCCTGGGCAAGGACATCATTCATTCGGGATGCGAGCAAGGGCCTGGCATCGGGCGGCCTCCACTGCCGCTTTGTGATCGCTGTGCGGGCGCTTGGCGGCCTGTTGCTATGTACATGGTTGCAAACATTCTGTACAACATCTTTGGCATTCTGGTGATCAAACACAGTGGAGCGACATTGTATGCGATGTTGATGACTTTGCGTTTGCCCTTGGTAAGTTTTGCGTTCTGTATGCCGTTTTTTATGGGCGATGAAGCGCAGCCCATGGATTGGTTTGATTTCGTGGGTCTGTTTGTCATCCTGATCGGTTTGTTTGTATACCGATGGGAGGAGCGCCTTGGCCGCCAACTAGCAGGAGACGTGTCCATGAGCACAAGTCAAGACGCGGACAGAGAACAGGCAGCGAGCGCAAATGTCGCCGTTGGCCCTATTGTGAGCGAGCCATTGCTGCTGGATATTCCGGCATCTGGGCCACTATCAGGACCAGCGGCTCGGGGCTGGACGAGCCAGCCTTGGCGCCGATTGATAAACTGGGCGCATGTTTTTCGATCACGTGGTTCATATGGCACATTCGGCTGAGACGAGCTTTTCGTTTCAGGTCAAGCAACCATGCCTCAGCTTGAATCTCATTCCATGTGGACGCTGGATTCAAGAAGCTCGAGTTTCATCGCGTCTTGTCTAGGGGTACTGCCTTCAGAAGCTGAGGCCACATGCATCGGTCACCACTTGTGCCTCATTTTTCGTAACAGCCATGGGAGGATGGACCTCGAATATCATTCGCCCGGGGATGTGAATAAGAAACGATGTCGTGATGGTACCAGACGAGCCTTGCGATGGTCGTAGTCAGCGGGCAAGCGCTGTGACCACTGCTCTATGACCTGTCCGCGATATTGCTATGAAAGCGATTGCTCATCGTCACTGAATAGGCCTTTGGCGAGAGCGATGGTCGCAGCCCCTGCGCTTTGCCCGATCTTTCGCAGCCTGAGTTTGGTGAGCTAGCGACGACCGCAACAGCGCAGCGCCCACGATTTGAACAGCCAATCCCCAAGACGATGACTCGCTGCACGGGTGACTGGTTCTATGGGCATCATTCTGCGCTCCCCGGGATCGAGCACATGCTCCACGTCGGATGCCTCTGATAGACCTGGGTCCGTGCGTGCAACCTGCAGACATCGAAAAACGATAACGGTTATGCTTGATTGCAGGGTTATCGACGTGCCGTTGTCGAGGCCGCCACCACTGATTGCACCCCTCAGACGAATATCTTTTGTAGATGGCGGGGTGCTATTATACTATTGCGTCAATTGGATTGACGAGCTCCATGGCTTATTTATTCAACTCATTCAGCGTCTGTTCAGGCAGTTGCTAGCGATTGTAGGATCGCGTCACGCTCCAGTGATGCAGCGCACGCCGGCGTCTCCGCAATGAACACTGCCTGTTTCCCTCCATCGATGGCTCGAGAGGACAAAACCAGTCTCCGGTATCCGGTCCTTATCTTTTGATGCTGGAAATGGAACACCTAAACCACGGGAATTCGTGGCATCATGATAAACTCGTTGACGGTTACCGACCAAGAACGATCGGGCCAAGGGGCCATACATTCCATGCTTGTCGTTCGAGAACGGACCCATTCCTGTTCGAATACGCTTTGTGATGCTATGGAAGCAACCACGCTGGTCGTCTCTGAAGCGCCAGCTCTAGTCGCTGAACAGTGGTCAGATACGCTGTTCGTAGAGCTTCTCAGAGAAGTACAAGCCCAGAAAGGCACACTACGAAACGATCAGCTCGTCGCACTGTACGTACTCAGTGGCGGTAACGCCAGCGTCATTGATGCAGCACTCGAGCTCGCAGCGAACGAATCCAGTCGAATTACGGTGCAAAGTGTAGATTCGCTGTGGTTTGCACTCGTCAAGCGCAGTCGACCGACCTCCGGGCGACCCTATGTCTGTTGCAGCGACCCACCGCGTTGCTCCTGTGGCAGGTCGGGCGCGCCATTCTGCAAACACCTCCTAGCAGCCGCCCTGATCCAGGCCGCTGGAGAGGACGCATCAGAAGCACAATGGATTCAGTTCCCCGACGAGACTGCGTGGAGGGAGGCTCTCCAGACTGCTACTGAAGAAACCGAAAACTGGCCTCATTCAAGTTACCACGAAGCAGGACGGACGCCTATGTCAAACGTTCGGTAGCACGCTGTGCGAGGTGATGGGGGGTGCGTTCCAAGACGGCAAGGAACTTGCCCAGCTTTCCATCGATGTGTTCATGATATTGTCTGATATCGTTGCGCGTTTGTGCACTGGCAGGAATCATATCGACTCGGTCCGCTCGTGTACATATATGGTGCGTTGAGGGAGCGATCGACAAGTATCTGAGGCTAGCGCAAGTCGCTCTCGATGAAGTTCGCTCGCATCTTCTGATATTTTTCTTTCACGATGAACGGTACCGGGTGTCGGTGCGAGCGAACGAACTGGAGGCGTTCGCCCCCGCCCTCACGGCCTCCATCCGGAGCTAGACAAGGTCGTGGGTGTCGTCCTTTCGCAAAGAGAAGTAGATTGACAGGCAGATTCGAGAACCGAGCCCATTCAGGGACGTTTGAATCCTGTCGAGTTGCTCCCACGGCTGTTGCCGGTGACGCTTTGGCGATGGACCTCGCGGCAACCCTCGTCCTAGCCGACAGTGGGCGAATATTTATCAACCAGTGCAGGCCATCGAGGCGCAATCTATCGTCTTTATATTCATGATTGACGTGATGGTTGGGAAGTTAGCACCCGCAACGTGAAGCACAGAGTCGTCTCTTTGAAACGATATGCGTACAAACGCATATCTGTCGAAGAAATTGAGCAATTCCAGCGCTCAGCGTTCATCACCAGATCCAATCTAGAGCGGCCCGTAAATCGTGATCCTCAGCGAGACCATAAGCGCTCTGTCACGTGCCGCCTGGATTCCCGTTCGGTCAATTATCAAAAGCCCAGAGACGGCAACCATTTCGTCGGTTGAGGAGCACTAACACGTCTGCTCCGCGAGCAACTCAAAACGTTGCAGCAGGTCGATCGCTTCGAAATCCTTCGAGTCCATATGCCGACGAATCGACTCCAGCACACAACACAGACGCATGCCTTTCATCGGCACCAACGTCGCTTTCCGTTCATCAACGATGTATCGAAGCGCGTGGACCTGGTGATGAAAGCGTTCGGGAAAGCGTTCCATTTCGTCGAGGAGGACGCGCATTTCGCGAACGAGCGAATCGCCAGCTATATACCGGGTCTTGAGCACACCTGCAATGGCGGTATCTACCGCCTCCTGTAGCTGAGTGAGCTCCCATGAAGTCAATGTCGGGGCCTTGTGCAGAACGTGGACCTCTAGCAATCCACGATGTAACTCGCGACGTAGCGTAGTTTCGATAAGATACGCCGCTTGGACCGGTAACCTCTTTCCGCTAAACTTTATCTGCATCGAGTGCGGTGTCGGTGCAGATTTGATTTCCAGGGCCCAGTCACCGCAATTGCCAACACCACAGCCGTGAAGCGCGTGCAGGAAACAGTCCGTCATAGATTCAGCGCTTTTCAGTGCATCGAATATTTTGAATAGACGCTGTTTGGTGACTCGCTTTTCCATGCCCAGGGTGATGCTGTCCTCAAAGAGCAGCTCTGGACCCAAAGGATAGCGCAGAGCAGCAGCCGCATGCTCGTGCAGTTCCGGATTCGCAGCTGCAAGGACCCGACCGTCACTGTGCAGGCCCAACGCATGCCCACTCCAGTCCGTGATTACGCCACCAGCACCTGTAACGATGGGGACCAGCGCCATAAAGTCCCATGGTTTAAGATCCGCCTCTGCGACAATGTCGATATATCCCGCCGCCAACAAGCCATAGGCGTAGCTGTCACAACCGTAGACAATCTGCCACACATTGCTGGCCAGGCCTTCAAAGAAGCGTACATAGTCGCCTTTCTGGAACATTGCGGGCGTTGTCGCGCTTAGAATCGCTCGGGAGAGTGACTTGTTCTCCCGGTTTGTTTGGATAACTCGATCATTCCAAAGCGTTGGTCTTCCACGAACGCCAAGCCAGCACTCGCCAAGAAACGGCTGTTCGATGATTCCCATGACAGGCTCACCGTTCCGAACGAGCGCCACAAGAGTCGCGAACGTTGGCTTCCCACAGAGGAACGCTTTCGTACCATCAATGGGGTCCAGGACCCAGAGAAACCCTTCTGGGTCTGGCGCAGTGTCCCGATCACCTAGCTCCTCTCCGAGAACACGTTGTAGCGACGCTGGTGCCTCCTGTTGGATCACTGCCCGCATCGCTCGCTCAGCTTCTCGGTCGACCTCCGTGACCGGACTCCGATCCTCTTTGGTCGAAGAAGCATAGAGTCCCTCGCTGCCGAAAGGATCGAGCCACAACTCGAGACCCGGCGGCCGCGACGCGACGCCCCAACTCGACCAAATCGTCCGAGACGCTCCAGGAGCTGTCGGCCGTTGACGGTGTCCTGGATGAGCACATTCGCCCCCAGAAGATGCGTCGAACGGTGCAGCGACAAATACGCACTCTGGAAGGAGAATGAACCCTGAAAATTGTGTTACCAATCCACACCATCGAGCTGCCGTCGACGCTGCGGCAAGTGCGAACTGCGGTTCCAAGTCGCTATGGCGCTGGTGTCTCGCAAAAACGCTTCGAAAACCCACATCACCGCTTTATATATAGAATTGGAAGCCAAATCTCAAATTCGACGCCGTCAAAGCGCCGCTGAGATCCGGGTTCGATCCTTCATGACGAATATCCCGGCGCCGGAATCCCTGTCTTCGCGCACATTGGCTCCGGCGTAGTGTAACGGCTATCATACAGCGCTCTCAAGGCGGTTGCTCTTTTGCCGCATGGCAGGAAAAAGGTGACGGAGCATCAGGCTAGGGACGCATGCATAGAATACGACCGTGATCAGGAACCTGTTCAGTGAACGCTACCGCCACCGGGCGCAGGTTACCCTCGCGCTGAAACGTCCTCTTCGCCTATTGCAGGGCGCTCCGCAGAACGTCTCGATGCGGACGCGCTCGAGGTCTCCCGCGGCCTCGGAAAGTCGACGCCGGGTCGTCGGCGATGAAAACGGTATTCCAGCGTATGGTTGCAGTACGCGGCCTGGTCGGTGGCTGCTCGGGCGCGAATATCGAGTACGTCGTCGACCATGCATATGGGTTTCGGAGAGATCGACTGCCTTCGGCGCACCGACGTCCAAAACGTTTTCTCGCGGCGGGGTTCGAACCCGCGATCTCCTGGGTGAAAGCCAGGCATCGGAGTTGTCATCAGCCGCGGATGGCGACCATTTGACACTAACTTCTAGACGCTGGGCGCGCGCACTAGACCACGCGAGAGCGTATGATACGAACATAGAGGTCCCTAATCGGTATATAAAGCCCTATGGGATGGCGGCGTTGCGATCGAGTCACGATTGGGCGCTCGCGGCGCCATTCGATTGCGGGCCCCGGGATCGGGACCAGCGACCGAGGAACCCGGAGCGTAGGTCGTCAGGCCCTCACCAACGATGACGACTGGATGCTCGACAATCTGCATTGCCTGCAACGCATGCAGAGCATCGACAATCAGATCTATACCATGCGCATGAGCGTTGGAATCGCAGAACCAAGTTCGAGGATATTCGTTGATGGTCATCATCTCAATACTCGGTCATTCACTGACCGTGCGTAACAGCGACACGAAGAAAGTGTCGGAAACCTCTGGTCACCGAATTCGGATCCTATCTTCAGTTCATTTTATTTATGAATGATTCATTTCAAGCATCCGCGCACTCGTACAGAAACTCGTTTCTCGCCAACAAACAGGCGCCAGGTGCGATATGTCGCTTTCGAGCCGCTAGGTTATCGTTTCTCAAGCTCGACTGCAGCTCGTGACGTGCTCAATACACCAATGCCCTAACACCACCTAAAACACCGATGAACACTTTATGCACAAAGCAACGGATATTTGCGCCTGGAACACCGGCGGGGGATTTTTCGAAAGGAACCACGCGACAGTGCGTGCGACTCGGCGCCGGTCACTTGTGGTTCGCAATTCGCGACTGCGTCTTGCAGGCATGTTTCTCGGTAAACCTGTGTTTGGGGCGTTGAATCTGAAGGCCAAATAGCATTCGCACGTGCTTCTACCATGATTCTGTGTTTTTGTCGGGTGCCAAGATGGAACTTGTGCGGGTTCGCGCAGACGCCGTCGAGCATTTCAATGGTTCCGTGCCTCGACCTGATATTCCGTTACAGCAGCATTCTGGTCATGGTTGCCGCTTCGACCAGCGGTCACGACACCGTCCCATGCACACCATTCGATAACGAGGTATGTATGGATATCTCATCCGACCATATGAAGAGGCCGTGATGAACGAGCGTTTCACTCAATCGGAGTCGAAAACTGCTCACGTGTCCCTGGCACAGCTCCAGCTCTTGTCGAGTTAACAACAATAGGTAAGCGCCATTCATCAACTTCCCCAACACACAAGGCAGATGCGCACCCGCAACATTGCGAGCTTCGAGTTCGATTTCGTCCCGGTGCACGTTTCGCAGGCGCACGTTTGCACCCCAGTCGTGTTGCCCCGACTTGAGCGCCGTCCACTCTGGCTTTTCACATCGTTTCCCGTGCGTTATGACACACGCCGCACAATAGTTATGAAATAATACTTTTCGTAAGAAGTAGCGCACTTCACCCGCAAGCGTCGAGTCGGCGTCGTAGATGACGAGAATCTCCACCAGAGGGTTCTGACATCCAGGCGCTGGCACGACTTTCCGCAGCCCAGTTCCGAAGGCTTGGTCGCCGTTCACAACCTTTTTCGTCTGCTCCTGGTTAGGTGCTGCAGACATGGTGCGTGAAAATGGCCATGCAACCTACACGACGAGCTACAGTGTCGCAAGTTCTACGTCTTCGGAACCTGCGCTGCAAACCATCGTCTCTTCTGAATGTTGACGTCCGCTCCGACGGGGCGGGGCCAAAACGATACGAAATGGCGTCGCCATACGTTCGTTCATGAACGGCGGCTTAGAGACGCGACCCTACTCCCACCATCTTGTTATCGGCCATGTCGCGCCACTGTACCCGCTTGCGAGTCCGATACGTATCTCTGGGTCGAGCTGAGGTCTTGGACGAAGTAGACCTATCTTGTGTCCGTGCACTTGAGCAGTCTGCAACGTCGCATTGAGGAGCTGTTTGGAGTTCCAGTCGCCGAACAGCGCCTCCGAGCCGGAGTGCCTCCGCGGCTGGTCACGTGTGCCGAAGACCTCCAGCCGATGGACACCGTGCTTCTAGAGCAAGTCGTAAACGAACAAGGAGCGAGACGGTCGCGCACAAACACAGCACGTCGAGGTGGAAAGCGAGTGCGGAGAGGCGGTTTAGACGCGCACTTGGACGCCTCCGCAGTAACAGACGGGGCGAACGATGCAACGACAGCACTTGGCAGCCGCCTGGTGCAGGCGTTGTCGGGACCAGTGAGCTGCAGCTGCGAGTCTCGCGCATTTCGGCGTGCAGTTACGGAAGCACGTATCGCGCACGAGGAACAAGTGCGTGCGCTCGATCGATATCGTGCTGCACTGGAACGCACGTACGCAATCAGTGGCGAGACCGCGTTTGACATCACGTCGATACCTTCACCAGAGGGCCGTTGGTGTGTTCGCTATCCAAAAATGGGCGCTCGAACAGCTGCACATGAGGACGAGCGAATACACGGACTCAGTCTCGACCTATTGCGAGCGATCATCAGTGAGGTCTACGCTATGCCGCCCGAATGGAGAGAGAATTTGCGCCCAACCAAGATGGCCTTGGTCTCACCTCTTGTATTTTGGAATTTAGTGGAATATTGGTGGAGCCTCGATCATCATGCAGTGCCGCAACTCGAAAACGCACTAAGCCACTTACTGCCATCGCTGGACTGGCAGTGGTTGCGCACCCGTCGGCGAACGCCGAGTCGCAAACGTTTTCGTTCCCTATGAGGGAGCTCCCGGCTTGCACAGTGCACATATGACATTGCGTGGATTCCGTTGAGATATTCCTCTTACCATGAGAACGGTCAATGAAAAAGACATCGAGCGATGGATTCAGCAGCAGCTCACTGCGCCATAAAAATGATCCGGCCGCGCTCAGCCATTGGGGTCCTTCGCCAAAGCGGCGACCAGTCGGATATCCACTCAATTTTCAGACGAGTCCAAGGGCTCTAGACCGAGTTTCGACAAGAGTCCCGAGGCCTGCGCTTCGAGGAACTTGCGATGGAGACGTTCCTGTCGTTGTTGCTCTTTCAGCAGCCTCTTCATGCGCGATTTCTCAAGCTCACGCCCCTGCGCATCATGGGTCGGGATGCCGTCCTCGCGCCATTGAGAGTACTCGGCTGGAATGCGGAACATCTGAATTGGATCCAGGCGCCCTTGTTTGAGTTCCTCAATGAGACGCTCTTCTGCTTCTTTGCGGCGTGCTTCTTTCGCTGCGGCTTGTGCAGCCTCCGCGCGTCTCCTACAATCAACATCGTTCTGAATCGCTTGTGGATCATCGTATTTCCAAATCGCTCTTTTCGGAAAAACACGGTCCTCCAGTACGGATGCCCAGCGGCGGGAGCACAACATCTCGAAATTCATCACATATCTGCAGAATTCGCAGTTTCAATGAACTCGCTTCCACACTCGCGTCCGCCGAGAGGATTGCTTCGCGGATCTGGTCACGCAAGTTGACCGCCTGCTGAACCCAGGCATCGGCACCAGCTTGTGCGTTCTCGCCCTGGGATTCAGAAGGACCCACCGCATCATAGTCGAGGCCCCAACATGACAACATGTGACCAACAAAGTGCCGCACATGCTGCAGGACCGTATAACCGACTCCTTGCGCAGTCCCATTCCGCTGGAGGTTCACCGCTCGAATAAATGTAAGCAGGCACTGCATCGCATCTGGTGTGTTGAAATTATCGCACAGATGGCTGCGGATGCGAGCCTCTGCCGCAGGCAACGTTTCATAAAGAAGCTGCAAATCCTCGGGTGTCGGTTTGCGATATCGATCTGCAGGCGGAAAGGCGCGCAATTCCGCCGCAGTCGAATGCATAAATTCTTGAATTGCTCGTTCGATAGCCGCCGCATGCGTTATGCTCTCTTCTGAATAATTCATACCGGCCTGGTAGTGATGCAACAGGAACAGGACTCGCAACTGACGCCAGTTCCAGCGCCGTAAAACTTCTCGAATAGTGATGAAATTCTTCAGCGATTTGGACATTTTGAGACCCTCAATATTCAAGTGACCAGAGTGAAGGAAGTAGCGACACCAGCTATCGGTTTCAAAGAAGGCTTCCGATTGAGCTATTTCGTTATCATGGTGCGGGAACTTGAGGTCAACACCACCGGCATGCATATCCAGTTCGGTGCTGCCCCTGCAGCTCACCAGCGAGGCCATCACCGAGCACTCGATATGCCATCCGGGACGTCCGCGCACCAAACCGTTTTCTGTCCAGCCAGGTTCATTCGGTGATTTCGAGGCCTTCCACAGGGCGGAATCACGCGGACTCCGCTTCTCGCTCTCCAGCGAGAGCTGCTCCATTTCAATGGTTGCGTTCTCGCTGGTGGGTTGGTTCGAGGCCGACCAAGCTGTTGCGGCTGCACTTGGTTTCAGTTTCCCGTACCGGTGGCGCCCGCTTCGCTCAAACGCCTCCACATCGAAATAGACAGATCCGGAAGCAGCCTGATAAGCGTAACCTTGATCCATTATTCGGCGAATATAAGCCGTTATTTCCGGAATGTATTCGCTGACTCGAGTGACCGTGTCGGGCGGCCGACAGTGCAGCGCCTCGAGGTCGGCGAAAAACTCTTCTTCATAACGCCGCGCGACGCTGGAGAAGCACTCTCCTGAGTCGAGAGACTTTTGAATGATCTTGTCATCAATATCAGTAACGTTCATCTGGTATCGCACTGGGATTCCGAAAAGATCTGTTAGCAAGCGCCGAATCGTGTCAAAGGCGACGTAATTGCGGGCGTGTCCGACGTGCGACGAGTCGTACACCGTCGGCCCGCAGATATACCAGCTAAGATAGTTTCGATCTTCCTTTAGCGTCAACGGCTCTTTTTTTCGGGTCAGAGAGTTGTATACATAGACGGAGGGTTCCATCCTGACGCGCTCGCACGACACGACAGGATACCGAACGCGAATACAGCGGCGCTCGAAACGGAACCGAGGTAGCGCGCGAAACGCCGTGCGGCAGCGCGCCTGCGCCACCCAGCGGGTTGCTCGCGAGGAACAACGACGCCAAGCTGCCGTCCGTATGAGCAGCAGTTGGGCTTGACCATCAAGTGTCCGCAGTTGTGATGGTGGTATAAAACGAATCGGATGACCATCATCCTCAATGAAATACTCCGAAATACTTTAGAAACACTGATCGGTCTCTAACTGCGCACAGGAGAAGGGGTCCCTCGGTATCGGGAAAATCGTGACGCCAAGCGCCCGGCGCTACCCTCAACAGTATGATGACTTTCGCAGAACTTGATGCTTTTTGGATCAAGACGAACCTGAGATGATAGAGTCCACACAACCGGACCGTCTATTGTTGGTCGTCGTCCTTCATTCCTCGTTCCTCGCTTGCGAACTGTATTGGATGTAGTGAAATTTGCATCTCATTTTCAACGGAGCCTCATAAAGGACCTGAACGTTATGCGACTGTTCCACCTCCAGACGTCGAGGCGTTCCTGTGTTTGTTTCTTGTCTCGGCTGTCGAATGCTACCTCATTCCGGCGGCCATGATGCTTGTTCTTATTCTCGAGTGCGTCCGAGCGTCCGATCACAAATCCGAACCCTGCATTGTTCGAGTCGATACGGATATCGCCCGCCCAGACTCGTACATCCCGATAAGGATACCAGCCGTTGATCGCATCAGCAGGACGACAGCGCTCGACGTGGAGATCCCGCGGATTGGACGCCCGACACCTCCATGCTATTGAACGGGCCATTGCACCTGCGACTCGCCGGTCATCGCTCCTGGGGAATCGCCCCTAGCTGCGCCTTGGCTGATACCGGCAGGGCGGCGATGTCACGCAGCACGCGATGCTCATCTGGAGCGTCGCACCATTCGTTGCATCGCGACCGCGGCCAGAGACGCCAGCGCACTGCGCACGGCGAGATTATGTCCCCCGCCGGCGTCGTCAGATTGCGCGTGTATCGAGTCGGCGTCGGTTTGGATGGTGCAGATGCGCTCCCGATGTGATCCCCATATTGTAGAGGAAATGAATCTGTAGTTTTGGAGCTGGCTTCAAACGGTAGAAACCATGTCGTCAGGACCTCAAGACACAACATCAGGACAAGCTGAGTCAACCTTGAAAGGTGCAGAGGAGAAACTTAGTGGTGCGTGGGAGTCCACGAAGGAGTCTGTCACGGGTGCGCTCTCGTCAGCGAAAGAGACGATTTCGGAGAAATATCGCGATCTGACCGGTCAGAAGACTGCACAGGAAAAAGCGAGTGACAGTGCGAGTGAAGCGGTGGACCATGTCAAACAGGCGGGTCAGGCAGCGAAAGACAGCGTGCAGAACGCCGCACAAGCTGCTTCGGACAAGTTGAACCAGGATTCTTAGCACCAGAAGGAGGCGGTGCGGAGGTGAAAACGTTGGAACGACAGGAACGCTAAGGCTCGTGCTCTGTGCGGCCTTTCTGGTTCGCTGCAGTAGCGTCGGCTTGTATGGAAAGATTCCGTAAAAGATCTAGTCATCCTGGCGCTTTTCGTTGTCGGCCTCGAGCGTTGCTCTCCTCATGAACGAGTTGAGAAACCTCGTTTGATATCTGAAAAGCGGCACTGACGCGAGTTGTTCGCCATTGGACTCGCAGCACGTTCATTCAAACTCGAAAGGCTTCCCAAAGTCTGCTCCGTTGAACGATATGCGCACTTTCCCGATTCCGCGATTGTTCAGTATTGGTAGTTTGGGTTTGGCTCAGTCGCCTCGGCGACGAAAGCATCCGCGGGCGGGCTGAGCGGGACCCGCACAACCCTTCATGCCGCTCGAGGGAGATATACATAAAGCTTTGGTCAATGACGACATGCGATCTATGCAAGATGCCAAACGACCCGTCGATCTTCAGCTGCCGGGTGCATTCTCTCGTGCATGCGTGGACAGCAAGGGAAATGGGCGGGTCTCCAGGGCCAGCAGTCGTCACCAGCAGCATCGCTGCTTCCATCGAACTGGCAAGCGCCAAAGAACCAAGCTCTTGCAGAAAACAAAGTCATCGGAGATCGGCTCGGTGGGCCACGGCGAAATCGCGGCAGCGCGCGACGTCAATCCGCAACCCTTTATATTCAATTTATGCAAGCAAATTGTTACGTCCCGTTGCCATTGTAGCTCAGCAGGGAGACAAGGGGGGCTCCGTGCCCCCGCCCTGAAGCGTTGCACTGAAGCTCGTTGTTCGGTTCATCCACCGAACTGGAGATGCAAAGGTCCGTGGTTCGATCCCGCGCGATGGCAACTTTTTTGCCCTCATCAGCCGTGTTTGTGTGCTAGCTCTGTTCGTCGTTCTGTTTTTTTGCAGTGGCGTTGTCCCTGCTATGCAGAAGACGTTGTGCAGTTGGTTGCCGGCGAGTTGACGTTCCGCGAACGCAGTCCCTACGTTTTCGCTGTCTGCACAAAGGCACCCGTTCCAGACCAGTGAACCCGATTGGTCAGGCGGTCGCACTGGGACCGCAATCCCGGTTTTGTTTCGGTGACCTTGGAGGCTCGTGAAGGCCTCGGGACAGAACTGCTCTCCTGAACACAGGCATGCGTTGCGAGTCACGAACCAGCAATAGAGAGACGTATTCCGACGTTGGGCCGCACCCAGTCGACGACACGCCGTGCTCGTTGGCGTGCGCGAGCGCCAGCGCAGCCATGGATGTGATACGCTCACTTCCCGCTGCTGGAGAAAGGTGAACCTCCGGTAGATAGACGTGGCCTCTGGCGTGGACCTTGATCTAGCGCTCGCCATCGAGACGATAACGACTCCATAAACTACCCGCTGCTTGGCGCTCATCTGCATTTTGGAAGCATGCGCTGCGCATGAACAGGCCGTGTTTAGGGATCTGGAACTTGACGCTGCTCGCACGAACGAAGAATCTACACGAACAACAACTCATAGACTGTGTCTATGTAGTGTCCATCTCCAATGCGGCGAACTGAGCAAGGCGCTTCCAAACCCGCTCGACAGTGTCGGAGCACCCAGGCGTGCACTGGAAATTCGGATCGATCAAGTGGCGAACAGATACCCAACAGGCTTGGCGTGCGTCGTCACCAGGCCTGGGCGATGCGTCGTGACGCGCAAAGCCCGTCGCTGCCAGGATCACGTAATGCCACTCGGCGTCTATGTATTCCACGACTTCGTATTCGGATCTCAGGATAAGATCGGATGACTTGAGGCCGGTCTCCTCGTTGAGTTCGCGTGCGATTCCATCGAGCACTCGCTCACCATACAGCAGACCGCCTCCGGGAAACGACCATGCTCCTCTGGCTGGTTGCTTCGTCCGCTGGACGAGAAGGCACTCGGCAGCCTCAAACGGACGCCCCGTCAGAAGCTGTGCACATAAACGCAAGTTGCACTGCGTGAGCACCCCATCGGCCTCCTCGGGCAGCCGCCAGACCACGGCTGAGACTCCGATGCGAGGCGTCGCGGCTTGTGGGCCCTGCTGGCAGGCTCGCAGCTGCCGCCTGGACAGCACACGCTGCTGATAGGAGCGCCACAGGTGCCATGTGCTGCACTGAAAGGCACTGAATATGGACTTGCCGCCGCTTGGAAGTTTCACGAAACTGTACAAAGACTGTCGATAGAAGCGGACGCAGCTGAGTAGTCATCACGTCTCGCTCGCGGATCAACAGCCCCTGACTGCTGAGTTGCGATGCCGCAGTTTCAAAAGTCTGAGTCCGATCCCGACCGGGACAGTGAAAACTAGCTCCAAGGGAACCCCGCCACTGACCCTGCGTGACAAAGCTCCTTCGTGCTCAACGACGCCCGCCTTTACCTGTATCGTCCCGTACCCTGTCGTTGGCGCTGCGCCAGGCGCGTTCGGACGACCTTTTACGAGCGCAACTGGTTTTGCAGGCACTGGGACAATCAGGAACAAGTAAAGAAGGATGAGGATCCACACCGCTAGACCCAGGCGCAACGTCCAGCCTAATAGCTCCGTGTCCGTAACCATCCCGTGAGCACAAAGACGATAACTTTTATCGACGGCGTCTAGGGACGGCGAGCGTGCGCACGCATGCCTTGGCGCGCAATGGCCCTGCACGCTGCGTGCATGCATGTCGGCTCGTCGCGGGACACGTGTCTCAGTCGAAACCGATTGAGAGAGGAATGAAGGAGCACGATGCGCCCTCGTCACCATGCAGGAGAGGTGACAGTATACTGGCCAGGGAGTGCTGGGAATACGTTTCAGGATCGAGTGCGCCACCCGCGACTCTTGTATGTGGCAGTTTCCTTCACAGCTTGATAAGCACGAGCGCTCTACAGGACGAATTTCATTTGCCGTTGGGGCGGCGTTGATCGAAAAAGACGCTGCCGGAATTCCACTAGAAACGGTCTATATGCCGTGCGTTTCGGACGGCTCTTCGGCGAGCAGATGCAATGGCCACGCCAGTGGTGGCCTTTGGCCCTGGCTGGAGACCTGTACCCACACCATCGTGCTGTCTCTTCCGAAACTGCCAGGTGCGACGCAAAGCGCACGACTAGGCGCCAGGCCGCCGGAGAGAGTTGCAGAGCCACCGATAGCGTAGGGACTGAATGTGCAACGGCAGGGCGGTATCGGCGATAACGGTAATATCGTCAAAACGATCACGCTTTGCCTGGGTCCGCAGACACTGACGGTCCAGCGGCCAAAAGATCGGTTGCTTATGCACTGAAAGGGTGCTATATGGCGCTGGTGAAGTATTGTGCGAAAAACAGCACCCGCAAATGCTTGCATACTTTTCGCAGACTGACACTGGTGACAGTTTGGCGGCCAGGGCAGCGAATCTGCGGCTAGTCGCTCACTCAACGTCTCCGTGGCATGAACGAACATACTGTAAGGGTTCTGGTCTTCAAATTGCAGCTGAAATCGGGTTGGATCCATCTCTGCCCGAATCTGCTCAGCTCCGAGGCCGCTATGCTCTCTCAGAGCGTCGACGCAGATGCTCGCCAGCGGTGGCCGCGGCAAGACATCGCCAAAACACTCGAGGTCCCTCTCAGCTGGCACGAGCACGAACTCTGATCCAGATGCTCGTAAAGGTGTCCGAAACGCAGCCAGAAGCTTTCCAAAACGCCGGAACGCCTTCAATAAAGCCTTTTCATCTGGTGTGCACCACCGCACGTCTGCGTCGGTGCTGGCGCCCCACGCCCCTTGCGCATGCTCCTCCGTAGATGGCGGCCATGAATGACTCCGGGGTCGCAGAAACGGGCCGCAGAGCACGAAAATACATCTAGGCGATATTGGGGCCGGGCAAGGGCAGGACTTGACGCGCTCCTCGGCCGAAACAGTCGCACTCATCGTTGGCTCAACAGCGGATTGTGATGGAGCATAGATTGTTCTGAGCAGTTTGCGCCACTTGGCATACGAGGCGGCATCGTCAAGTGCGAGGTCGCCGGCGATCAAAACGTGCACACTCTCGTCCGCAGTATCCATCGATACCGACATATTTGCCGAGATTTTGTCGTGGGCTGCGTCCGTCTCAATCCCTCGATCCGGCACCAAGGTACCGTCAATGTTATCACGAGTATCCTCAGATGCGGTCTCCGCTTCGATGCTTGTCTGCCTTTCCGCTGATGATTGCTGATGGAGTCTCGAACCTGGGCTCTGTGCCGAGCGTTCTGGCGATGGAGTCAAAGTGGCATGATCGGGTTCAGCGCTCTGCCCGTGAACAGCGTTGTCGTTTCTGGACGAATGCTTCAGCTCCTCGGGCGGCAGCAACTCGGCGTGCCAGCTGGGAGTCAGCGGGGGTTGGCGCAGCTCGCGGACCACAAAGCAATCCTCCACTGGGTCATATGAACCGATCGCGATGATGAAAGAGCCAGCGCAGAGTATCGTTCGGAGTGCATCGCAGTCATGATGGACGCCGCTCGTCTCCGAGTCGTATGGATACATGCGCAGGGCAATAATTCCACTCGGATCTTCAGCAAGCCATTCATCAGTGCTTCGAGCAGTCAGGAGACCTAGAATCGTCCTGCAGGCCCTGGTGTTGTGGAGCGCACGTTCGCACAGCGCCGACAGGGACAATCTCAGTCGGCCAGGTTTCAAAAACTCGAGCTTGATCACTGGTGAGCGAAGCGATCTTTAAGAGGCGCGTCGTGTCCTCTAGCAGAACGCTGTAGCGGTGAACCAGCGCTTGCTTGCGTTCCGAAACGGAGGGCAAGTTGAACAGGTCTGTTTCGCTCAGCCTGAAGAGTGACTTGAGCTGCCAACGGCTGCCAGTCACGACCATTTTGTGGCTGTTGTTCAAGCCAGTGACTGCGCTTGGAAGTGCGTCCTGGGAGCGTTCTTGCCACGCCACCAGCACCTCACGAAGCAACGCTTCCGAGAGCGCCCGTGTCCCTCGTCGAGTGGCTGTCTCCCTGCAACTGTTGCACGAGCGTGGCCAGCGCCTCGCTCACGGTTTCGTCATCGACCGATCCCGACGACAGCCTAGCCTGCAGCCATCCCTTTAGGATTTGTACTGCACCAGGTTCCGCAACGAGTCCCAGTTGATAAAGCTCACCGAACAGCGCCCTGTGGTGCGGTTCCGCAGCCATACCGGACGACTCGACAAGGAATGGTGCCGCTTTTTCGCGCCAAAATCGTTCTTCTTTGGGTGGCACCTGTAGCGCGCGGGCGGGCGGGCGGCGACTTGCACCTCACTCACTCCAGTGTGGGTGACGGCCCATCCGTTGAGCTTTTCTTGAAGTGCTAGGTTGCGGGACACGATTCATTTCTGTTCGGCGTCACCAACAAAGTCCCAAAGTTGGACCGCGAGCCAATGCTGCTGCTCGAGTTGCGTCGGTTCAGCGGACCGACCCAGGATAGGGTCTCTCCAGTCTGGTCTGTTCGCCTGCAGGATGTGCGTCAAAAGGGGCGTATCGTCATGAGCGTTCACGTCATGGCGCTTGCTGCAGCGAAAAACATGCACTTGGACACTTTTTTTCCGAATAGAGGGCGGGTTCGGTGCCCCATGTTGATTCGTTGAGCATGAAATTGGCGAAAGGCATGTCGTCTGAATGAGACGCATCTTCTCGTTTCACTGTACCATGCGCTCGACCAGCTCGGTTCGTGGCGCTTGACTCACGATTGACCCCCAGGGCGATCCATACCTTGGGAGTGTTGGGAAGCTTGGCTTGTCGTGCAACGGTCCTGGGCACTCGACCGATCGAGAATTCGTCAGTGGAGGCGCTGAGTATGC
This sequence comes from Cyanidiococcus yangmingshanensis, assembly GCA_013995675.1. Lineage (NCBI taxonomy): Eukaryota > Rhodophyta > Bangiophyceae > Cyanidiales > Cyanidiaceae > Cyanidiococcus > Cyanidiococcus yangmingshanensis. The sequence goes on along the minus strand of VWRR01000014.1, from coordinate 145,839 downwards.
CCAGCATGCGTCCACGATATCCGAAAACACACAAATATCGGCCGGAATGCCCCGGATCGTTCCCCAGGGTCCTGTCTCTGTCAATGCTGATGGATACCGGTAAGAAAAGCTCTCCATCGAGGCTTTATCTTGATATGATTGTTGATGGAATCTCGAGACTGCGTCGGGATAAATTAGCTGGCAACCGCATTTCCAGGAGCTCTAAAAGATGCGCATGGCCTCCCGAGTCCATCGAATTATTTCCAGATTCTCGTACTTGACCGAGATCGTACCAAAATGCCCAGATTCGTTTGGAATACAGCCCGAGTTCACGTCAGCCGTCGTCCGCTGCTGAGGTCCCCCGATCCTACGCAGTCTCGACCTCGCCGTTCATGGTTGCCTATGCGCTCGGAATACAGTCCCCGTCAATTTCCAACGGAATCTCGTTCCTCAATTTCATGAAACCATCCGAAGCTTGTGGCCATCACTCCAAGATAGTTTGGTATGTCCCGCGTTTCCAATCATTCACGGTGGCTCACCGGCCATGATTCTTCACTGACGAGACCCTGTTCCGTCTGGTTTCGATCGCTGCTGTTTCTCCTAAGATGTATACCCCGGGGTGATCGTCTCATCAGCATCCAGTGATCCTACCGTTGGTTCACACCCTCATTCGAGGTTTCCGCTCTAGGCTGTTGTAAGCGTCGCATCATCGCAATGCGTGCTGCACGGCCGCAGGCAGCGCAATCAATTACCCCCGGTGGGCATTGGCGCCTGCGCGATCCGGACAGGACGAACAACATCGGAGAGAGCCATCGTGTCCCAGCCGGCGCCGCCATCCGATCCGCGGCGTGTTCCACTCCCCTGCGGGATGCAACGCCACACCCGTGCCGGATCGATATCACGCTGCCGACCGATGCGATGGCCTTCTGGAGCGCCAGCGCCAGCCCGGTTCGCTGAGATCAGGGATCCTGTGAAATCTCTCGGCTCTGCTGACGGTCTCACGCTGGACGCAAAGCGCTGGGAACAAACGAACGCGTTTTGCATGCGACAGCGAACCTTGTGTAGCGATGGAAACAGAGCATAGTCGTTACGAAACAAGGATTTGTCTTGCTTTGGGGCTTGCGGTGTCTCGAGCCATAGATAGCACTCACGCCTTGTGGCAGAAATGGTTTGCTCACCGGCAGTGGTGGCTTTTGCTGGCCGTGTGCGGCGTTTCTGAAGCACTGTTCGCTATGTTTTATTCCATACAACAAGTTCGCAAGGCAACGCTCTTGGGCGTTAGTGTACGCAAGTTGTTCCCCTCGCTCATGATAGCTTTGCCGGTGATTTTACTTGGTTGCTCTTATTTTATCGGAGGTGACTCGGGCGATTCGTCTTCAACGCTCCTCGAGACGGGCGCCTCGTATCTACTGCTGACAGAGCACTCGCCCAGAAGGGGCGCGCTATGCTTATTTCGTGGCAAGGCGAGCACTTTTTTTGTTTTCACTGGTCTCAGCCTGGTGTTCTTGGGCGCCTTGCTGGCTGCCAGCAACTGGCATCGCCGAACACGTGAGTATGTCGAGATCGCCCGTCAGAACGTGCCGCGTCTCTTTGCCGAGTCCGAAATAGGCGACGTGTGCCGTCGTGGCCTCCCAGTGCGCGTCCTGTCCTACAATGTATGTGTGCGGCCACCTGGGGTTTCGGGCTCGAACGGCGACGACCTCAAAGACGAGCGCTTGAAATTGCTGCTGCCTGAACTCACACAATTTGATATCATCTGCTTCCAGGAGCTCTTCGATTCCTACAGCAACCGTCGTGCAGCTCTGGGGGCAGCTCTGGAACACTACGGTATGCGATATCATGTCTATCTGCCGCGTCGAGTGTTACGCCTACCTCCCAAGTTCGTTGATGGTGGCGTGAGCATTTTCAGCCGCTTTCCCATTGTCGAATGGGATTATATTCACTACGAACACGTCGTCTACCATACGATTGATGCACTCGTAGGTAAGGGCGTTCTCTATGCGCGCATCGAATTACCGCCGTACTGGCCGCAGAACCTGAGACCAAAATGGAATGCATCCTCGTTTCCAAACAATGCTGTGTATACACGTGAACTCGAAAACCAGGGGAGGGCACGCTACTTGCATGTATTCAGCACCCACATGCAAGCCGGTGATCGACCCGGCTACGAGCCTGAGGAATATCATGCTGAGGTTCGCTTTTGCCAGGCCGAAGAAATGCGCGACTTTATTCTGCGCAAGGTCGCCGATGATGAAGGGCCGATCCTTATTACTGGGGACTTTAATATCAACGCCCGGGTCTCTCCGGATGACCCCCGAGAGAGCAAGTGGTATCGTGAGCTCATGGATCGGCTCGGACGGACGGCTCAAAACGGTACCGCCCTTCGCGTTTGCGATCTCTTGAGTCATGCCCACGGCGGTATACACCCCATCACTGACGATGGAAAGTGCATTGATTATCTGCTGTTTGATCCTCGTCACGGAGCTATGGTGGCATACGGTGATGAGGATAACGCCGTGCGCATATATCGCTATACAGTGCCACAAGCCGCACGGACTCGGATTTTTCCCGAGCAGGACTATTCGTTATCAGATCATTCGGCCGTGTTAGCAATGCTACGGGTGCCGATATCGCTTCCAAGCATTTGAAATGGGGCTTGCCGCGTCAAACGTTGCATCGTCTGGTGTAAGTGCGCCCCGCCGAACGTTGTGTCCATGTCTCGATGCATTCGCGAAGATGCAAACTTCGAACATTTCCAAAAAGCGTCGCTCGATGCTCAGTTGCGTACACGCTCTTATCATCGCTTCTTTGAGGTCCTCCTCGCAGATACGGTGCACAGTGCTTCCAAACCAAACGGACCGATTCCCTGTAAATGCGAATGTACAAAGCTGCCGAATCAGATGATTTGCTCCAAAGTGTTCGCAATCTAATGGGAGCATGCTGCCTCCTATCACAACGGATGTATCAGCTCTCTTAGACACGCCCTCCGCGAGTATACAACAGTCCGCTTGACAGGATCGCGCCACACCGAGCTTAGCATGCAGCAGAGCCAATCACGGACGAGATAACGCTGCAACCACAGATTCCCCGGTGACCACTCAAGTCAGCGTACGTCGTGTGCCTCGGAAATACATCGGGATCACTGATATTGTATCCAGATTTTCGGACCACCTGTATCGTGGAGAGGCCGCCTCCAATGCCATCCATCGCGCTCCGGCAGGTACTAGTGGACCAACGCTCTTGCATGCCGTCAGTGTCCATACTCTGTGGCTTCCAAGTGCGGCAGCAATCTCTGCACGATTCCCATTTCAGAAAATGGAGGTGCTCTTATCAAGGATTCGAATAAAGGATGCCATGATGCTGGTGCATCTGAAACCAGATTTTATTTACTTGGTAGCGATACCGCGAGCTGTGACTGCTGACCGGGTGCATTCATCGCTCCGCACGCGGCACCAATCCTTGCGTATTGCTTTCCCCATGATCGAAACCTTTTTATATCACATACACCCTGATGTAAATCACTCGTTCCCTGCACTCTCCATGGGAAAAGTCGATCGATCAAGTTTGGTTCCAAAAACGTTTCGCATTTGTCTCGACCGAGGAGACGACGTTGACGTTTTGCAATCCAGTCCAGGGCGAATGTGTTGCTATTCGGTATGGCCAACTGCTGGGTACGGCGTCTGTCCTTGCGACAACGTTCTTCCCTTCGACCCGACTTGAACAAGGCCCTGCTCAATATACCGCGATATTGGTTACGAATGGGCACTACCACAAGCAGTGAAAAGAGGCACAGGCACGGCGCAGAGGCGTTCGTCGAGAGTGTTGAACGAGTTGCTGGGGAGCTCCGCCGAGCTCGGCAACGCGCACCTCACGTACTCAGTGACGCCTATGAGGCGGCAGCGCGAGAGCACACAAGCTCGCTTGTTGCGGTTTTGAAAGCGCTCGAGTGTGAAGACTTTAGCCTTCAGAGAAGAGACTTGGAATCACCTGAACACGATCGTGAAGGGACGCCGTCTCTGCATCCTGGTCAGTGGCCTGAGGAGTGTAACTGGCCGGTGCGCCCCATTCAGTACGTCTACGGGGCCGAATACCCTGGTCTTTTTTCTGTAGGCGTTTTTGTTCTTCCAAAAGGAGCCTATTTGCCTCTTCACGATCACTTTGGAATGGTTGTGGTCTCTCGAGTTCTTTGGGGCTCCCTCATCATGCGTGCTTTGGACTTTGATACTCCTTCGGCATCAACGGACCATAGCGTTCTGGAGAGCCATCATCAGGAAGGCGGCTGGGCACGATCCGTACTAGAACGTTGCGAGCGCCGAGCTGGAGATACCTGGGTTCTGTACCCCAAGTCGGGCGGGAACATCCACGAGATCGTTGCACTCAACGAGCCCTGTGCTATGCTCGATGTCATCATGCCACCGTATCCCGCACCATCGATCTCCCTAGACCAAAGCAGTGAGCATGAGCTCTATCAATGTCATTACTATCGTGCGAAGCAGCGATTACAGAGCGAGATACGCGACAGTCACTCACGATGGTTTCTTGAGCGATTCCCGGGCGATGACCTCGTCTATGTGCAACGCGCTCGACAGCGTTTCCTGCCTGGTCTGTGGCGGTTCAACCATCGATAAATGCTGGGGAAAATGATCGAACGTTTCGATGAAGCGAGCGTTTGGTATATTTAGGATAAATAGCGGACACGGCTCCCGTAAAGCGTCCGAGAGTATGATTGCTCGAAACTTGATCTATGCAGCACAAGACAGGGTCATTGACGAGCCCCCAAGGCATGAATGGTCAAGTCGACATGAAATGAGCTGAGACACAGCGTGTCTGACTCTCAAAAAGTCCATATCCGAGCAGCATCTCGGCCGTTTGGTGGCGACGTTCTCGAGGCGTGCCGGAACGGAGACGCTGTCTCGCTGGCCAGAGGCGACATGGTCGACTTGGCACGCGCGAAAAATGGGATCGCGCAACGGAAGACGAACGACGCTGCTGGGCACCCACTCGCCGTCGGTACCCTGGGTAAGGAACAAAAACAATCCCAATCATCCGCGTTGATCTCATTATGGGGAACAGAGAGGTAGCCAAGTCGCCACCGTCTTTGACTGAGGCGCTGCGTGCGGCGAATGCGACTTATCGTGCACGGAACCACTTCTGGACCCGAGGTAACGTTGTACGTCTGGTCCTGATGGTGCTCTGCGTATTCATTATCTTGAATCGGATAGCAAATCAAGTGAGTGTTTTTCGAAGAGTAAGGAAACATGTGTTACGTCCCGGCGAGCCGGTTGATCCGAGCCGCCGGTCCGCTTCGTATCCGTCCGTTAAAAGCCTCGTCACCGTTCACTATCGGGGTGTTGTTGCCGATACCAAGGTGGAGTTTGACTCCTCCTACAAACGTGGAAAACCATTCACCTTCGAGTTGGGTGTTCAGCAAGTTATTCCATGCTGGGACAGAGCGATAGCGACCATGCGGCGAGGCGAACTGGCACGAATTTACTGTGCTCCCGCCGAAGCATATGGAGAGCGTGGAATACCGGGTGTGATTCCGCCTTCAGCGGCGCTCGAGTTCGAAGTTGAGCTGTTGGACTTTGCCAACTCCAATTGACACTAAGATTCGATGCAACAAGCTCGTCTATTTGGTTAAGGTCTCGGTACCCAATGCATCGCCCCCTGCAGGCATGCGTTGGCACTCTCGCACGCGACTTGAGCGTCGCTCGTGAGGCTTCTTGCAAATGCCATAAATGGAGCTCGTTCTATGCGATGCCTGTATATCGTCCAGGGCCGTCAATGCACCCAAGAGAGCGTCCGTCTCCGGTCGCAGGTACCATGAGTCTGGCGTCGCGCTGCCGACAAACGATCCGTTGCACATACTCGGTCGGTGTGTGCAACAAACTTGTGGTCTGCCTCTTTTCGTGGTCGTGCAAGCACCAAATAATATTGCTCTTTCCGAGCATGTTGCCTATCAATATATACATTTGGGAGACTTTGTACTTTTTCGTAACGATCACGCATGGACTTGTCGTTGAAGAAGCGTGTACCGGCGCCCTTCGAACAGGTGCAGCGGTGCATTTTTTGGCGTTCAACGTTGCGATGCACTCGGAGTGCCCACTACAGCTGTGGCTGTCTGGCGGCTACTAGCGTGTCGAGCCTTCGTGTCTGCAGTGACGCCGAGCGTAGACGATGGCCTTGTTGGTGTTGTGATCTTCGCCCCGAGGAGCTTATCCATCATCCCCACAACTTCTTCATAAATCATCCAGGTGATGGCGGATCCGAGACAACGTTTCAAGATGCGTGGAGCCGCGCCACGAAAGAAACCAAAGATGCCTTCCTCGCGCCAGATTCGCCGGATTGCCATGCGTACAGTTGCATATTGGTCACGATCCGCGGCCACGTGTCGAGCTAACTGCATCCGGGTTTTCACAACATCCTGAGGCTGGGTCAAAAGCGTACTGAGGCCGCCACCCACGAACCCTGACGCAAAGCTTATAATCATACTATTTGTATGTGGCGCAAGCTCCTGCGCCCGATCCCGTGTTCGGAGATAGATAAAGACATAGAGCGCCGAATACGGAGCGTCGCGCAACACAGTTGGCAAAAGTCCTGAGAAGAGCCCCCGAATACCTTCATATCGCGCGATCTTGTACAGCGCATCCAGCACATGTCGATATTCACAGGGCCCGGCCGCTTCGAAGCGCGCTTTGATCACCGTGAGCGGACACAACAGCGTCGCGGACACGGAGCGTGCAGTGGCGCCAGCCAGAAGTGCGTACTGTGGCGCCAGTTCCGGATCAGACCCACGTAGATGGGTCGCGATCTGGTTCAAGGCCACGAAATAAACTCCGACACCCATCATATTCCGCAAAATTGTCGGCGTCGTGCCCCGCCAAAGCCCCAGCAGCCCGCTCTCTTCGACCACTGACCGAGCAGCACGCAGCGCCTTTCCGGGCCGAATGGGCGGTTTCCGAACCTGCGCGCGACTCGGATCGAAGTGAATTCGTTCTTCATCCAAGAGGCCAACTGTCTTAGAGAACAGCATCGTCTGCTGCATACGGGTTTTCACCACATCCAGAGGCTGCAAGACTAGCGTTGTGGTCAGCCCCGACAGGGCACCAGCCAGAAAGTTGGCCAGTCGCTTGTGCTCACGCGAGTCCGCCGAGCTCATCGTGTCCTATTCCAACACCGACAAAACTAGACCACAAAGTAGTCTGTTGGTCCCTCGAGGACTCGCTGGCGCACAAATCGTTAAGAACCCCAAAAAACACAGCAGAGGCAGTTCCTCGGGGCGAGCGCCGCGCGCTCTCAGCATGGTGTTTGGCTACCCGAATATCGGGTGCCATGCCAGCGGGGCCGCACAGACGACGGTGCCGATCGAACGCACGGTGCGCCCTCGTTCGCCATCATCGATCAGCCAGCTGTGATCGTTGCGCCTGGCGCCAGGGAACGCTATATGCGCGCGCGATGTCCATGGCGACATCAGCGATCGTTCGGGGCGGGGAGGCTGTTCATTCGGGTCGTGGATCGCGTCAGTCAGATGCTCAGGGCGCGCTGGCGAGTGCCATCGCCGCGTTTGCGACAAGGCTCGCCCATGAGCGAGCGTACGGTTGAAACGCGGCGATTTCGCGACGTTCGTAGTTTGGCTCTAGACGCCTCACAAGCAGGATGGTGCGTTCCAGTGGTTTGGAACGATCAGCTTCTTCGACGGAGCACTTGCTTGATAACCATGATATGGTTTCGGACGAAGAGAACGTGAGTTTTGCTGGCGCTAGAGACGGGGCAACGAAAGCTGGCGGGCGTTCGGAAGCGGCGGTGCGTACTCGCGACGCTTCAGAGCAGCCGCTTTATTATGGAGCCGTTCCGGCTACGTGGTATCGTGAACAGGTTCAGCAGTGCGCTGAACATATAGAGGCGATGCCTATTTCGAAGCTTACGGACGCACAGCGGCCACAATTGTTACGTTCTGGTCTCGTTGAGTACGAGGACTTTGTGCTTGTTCCAGAGTCGGAGTTCAAGCATCTCGTGTCGGAATACGGTGCTGATGGGCCGATTCCGGACCTGCTGCCGGTGATGAGCAACGGTCTCGTTGAGGTGCGTCCGCTGCGCGTTCTAATTGACGGCGAGGAGCGCTTTGTCTCTCAGGAGGCTGATGTCAAAAGCCTGCACCCAGGGCCACTCTACATGGCTGACTCGGTGGAGCCCTTACCGACCACGGGCTCGATTCGTGACGCGATGATTACCGACAACACCGATTTGTACACCAGCGAGGAGAGTGTGCGTCGAGCACGCGTGCGCAAACTCTCAACCGAGACTAATGCGATTGCGGCGACTCGCGCAACGGGTCTCGTGGGCCTGAACAACCTCGGGAATACGTGTTTCATGAATTCCGCGATTCAGTGCTTGGCATCGACGGTCCCGCTGACAGAGTATTTTCTCTCGGGCGAGTATCGCAAGGACTTGAATCGCACCAACCCCCTGGGAACGGGGGGAGTCCTCGCCGAAGAGTTTGCTGCACTTATTCGTCAACTCTGGTCTACGAGCCAGGGGACGGTTGCACCAAGACGGTTCAAGTATCAAGTTTCTCGATATGCGCCGCAATTTTCTGGATACGGACAGCATGATGCTCAGGAGTGGATAACGTTTCTGTTAGACGGTCTTCATGAGGACTTGAACCGAGTGCGACGAAAACCTTACATTCCGCTAGATCCCGATCAAGATATACCGGCTGACGAAGCGTGGAAATATCACAAGGCCCGCAACGATTCTGTCATTGTGGATCTTTTTCATGGTCAGTATCGTTCTCGCGTACAGTGTCCCGAGTGTGACAAGGTCAGCGTTACTCATGATCCGTTCATGTACTTGTCGCTGCCGTTACCAGGGACGACGTGAACGCATCGTCTCTATCCGCGTCTGGACGCTGGATGACGTGCGACAAGGTCGTCCGCCGCAGTGCTGGGACCTGCGCATTCCGCGCAGAGCGAACGTGCGGATACTGAAAGAGCGACTGCAACAGGTCACTGGACTCGATGCTCATGAACTCGCCATCGTGGATTGCACACCGACCGCCCAACCGCTCGGTGCCAGCTGCCTTGTCTCTCCGCGGAGGCGCATCGAGAAAATCACTGATATTGAGCAGCTTGCAGCCATTGAGGTTGAGGACGGGGATGCATTGGCTCCACTCGAGGGCCGAAGTATGCGCTCGCAGGCCAATGGCAAGGGCCTTTTGAGTGCGATCCCCGAGGCAGTGCGTGCGACTGCCTGCGCAAACGGTGCCTCTCCATTCGCCGATGCACAAGTCGTTGAAGTCCACCAGTTTGGTCCTGAACGGGAACCCGTTGGGATTCCGCTCGTCTTCACCCTTCAAAAAGAGGAGCTCGATGAATCACACGTGCGTGCCGCCATCCATGAGCGTTTGAAAGGAGTCTTGGGTGACTTGCATCCAGAAGCGTATACTCTGCGAGTGCGAACGCATGCCCCCGGCGGGAGTCTGTCTTACGAACTTGAATGGCAACAGGCAGCAGATGCCGCGGAAGTTTCACGGTGTTTGGCATTGCACAGCACGAATGAGTCAAATGTGACAAGCGGCCGTCATTTGACTGGTGGCCTCGATTTACATCAATGCCTGCACCTCTGGAGCGAGACCGAACAGCTGGATGACGATAACCTGTGGTATTGCCCACGATGTAAGAGACACCAACGGGCATGGAAGCAACTATCTCTGTATCGTGCACCGCCGATCCTAATCATTCATTTGAAGCGCTTCCAGTATACCTCCTGGTTCCGGGACAAGATCGATGTACTGGTAGAGTTTCCGCTACGCAGTTTGGAACTCGATTTTGCGGGCACCCTTGTGGTCTATGATCTCTACGCAGTGAGTCATCATATGGGCAGTCTGGGAAGTGGTCACTATACAGCGTCCTGTTACCGGAATTCCTGCTCTCGCTGGTTCTATTTTGATGATGCCTACGTATCCGCATTGCCGGACAATGATGAGGAGGTCGCCAAACGGATCGTCTCTCCATCTGCCTATATTCTCTTCTACCAGCGGCGACTGAGCGCTGATATTCCCAACGGCAATCACGGTATGCCTGCGATTACGTCGTCCTAGGTGGCGTCGCATTGGCGCATATGCAACGAAGTCTGTGCAGCGGTATACCTCTGCTCCTGCAATCTGGGTCACGAAATCCCACTACCTCATACTAGGGCTCGCTTCCTGGGTATGGCAAGGGCTCACCGAGATCACGTTCCATCTGTTGCCAGCGTCGCTGTTCGTTTTCCAAAATTTGGGGCAAGCCCTCGAAATAGTCACTCAGTTGGGTTTTGGTGACGGGATCCCAGCGCGACTCCAGCCATACGCGTGTCGAGGGATTCGACGAGGATTGCCATCTCTGGGTTGCGCCATGCCTCGAACTGGTGGCGATCCCATTCTCCGACCGCAAAGCGAGCGTGTTGCACGAGCGCATCTAGGATGTGGAGAAGCCAGCGAGCATTCTCAGCTCGGCTTTCGAAGCGATTACTCGTTAGGTAAACGATCGACGGCGATCGAAAACGCTGACCTGCAATAACCTCTATCGCTCGGCGAAGCGGCTTGGACAAGAGACCACGTCGTTCGAGCACCTCTGTATCTAGTTCGAGCGCCACTTTTCTCTCGAGCGGGTGCGCACCAAGATCGTGTCCAGAGACGTACATTCGGTGAGTGGTGATTCGCACTCCGTGTTCGAGTATCGGTAAAATGGACACGTGCAGCCTCGCAGGTGGCGCACCTAGTGTCGCATCGACATCATCGAGGATGCGTCGCTCCATCGCTGCCAACAGGGTGTCGACCTCTGTTGGAGCCAGGTCCGCAGCGAACGAAGGCCCAAAGTACTCCGCCGCCAACGAAGTCCTCCCTTTCCGCGATGTGTCGTCTGCCGGAACTTGTTGCTGCTCCTGCTGCTTTTCCAAGTCTCGAAGCGTATCATCAGCGAGCAACATCTCCGCCAAGAGTTCTTCATCGACAGGTCCCGAGTCATCCGGGCCCGAACTTGGAGCCTTCGACGCACCCTCTGTTTTGTCGTCTTTTCCTTTACAAGCCAGTCGCCGCCTCTGCAGTGAAGCAGACAAGCGCTGTGGTGCATAAAATCGCTTGGTTAGGTGCGTACACAGGTGCCTGAGCATTGCAGTGCAGCCACGCGAACCAACGCTGTTCGTAGCGGTGCAGCGCGGAGCGGTCTGCAAGTCGTGCGCGACGATCGATGGTGGCTCTGGGGGATCTCGTCTGTGTCGGTGTCAGCGTTGCCCTCAAAGAGTCGATACCGTCGAAATAGAGACCTATTATGTGGCAACAAGGTTTCGTTGGCCAATTGTTTAGAGGAGCTCGATGGAACGGCCATGAAACGTTTGAATTTCTTTCGAGAAGACGGCATGAACCAGGGCGTTGTTCTAAGCGACGACGACAACCCCCGCTCTGCTGCAACGGTTCAGAGTGGTTCGATGTACTCGACCCTCGTGACACAAAGACCATAATTGGGAAAAAGTTGCGGAGCGAAGTTCATCGAGACGGTGACTGGCACCGAGCGGTGCACGTCTGGGTGTTTCGTACCACTGATCGCAGCGTTCTTCTTCAGCTTCGTAGCGCTCAGAAGGACACCCATCCTCTGTGTTGGGACGTTTCTGCAGCCGGCCACCTTCACAGCGGTGAGCTTGACGTCTTATCAGCGGCCAAACGGGAACTCGAGGAAGAGCTTGGCCTGGCTGGCTCGGACCCTGAACCTTTGTTCGAGGTTCAAAGTGAGAACGTGAGTGAAAGCGTTCAGGATCGAGAAGTTCAGACGGTTTATGTGCTGCGTGTTCCTCGTCAGAAAGTGCCCAGGGAAAACTCTGCTGTTGACGAGTCGGCTGCGCTGCCTGAACTGCGATTACAGAAAGAAGAGGTGGTGCGTGTCCGATGGATGCCAATTACTGAGTACTTGACTGCCGTGGAGACACGTCAAGTAGGTTACGTTCCCCGTCCACCAGCGTATATTGAGCAGCTGCGCGTTGCATTAAGCGCGCCGTGACCCCCAAGCGCGCTGCTCTTGGATCACGTATCCTGAAAGACTGTGTCAGACGCGCCTTCGCATTTACGACGGGTTTGATGCCAGTTCGCAACCAGAGATCGACCATGGTCGCAGATTGATGGTGATGCTCTGGATCTCCCGAGCATGGGACTGGTCCAGTACATTTCTCTACCAAGCATCCGAATAGCGAGCGTGCCCGCCTGAAACAGGACAAGCCCCTAACGTATTACTGAACTCGCGGTCGCCAAGTGACCGCAACGGTTCTGTTTCTCGTCCGGCATTGCTGCACTCGCGAACGATTTGCATTCGTGCTAGTGTTACTTCGTCCATGAGCACTTTCCTTGAATACTCCAAGTAGCCGCAATGTGCAGTCGCCTGTACTCCGTATGTCTCTGTTATCCTGCTCTTTGTTGCATACTCACGCAACAGTGGACATCGGTTCATCAATATTTGAGCGTGAGAGCGAGGCCAAACGCGCTGCAAGGCGAGCTTGTCGTTCTTCTCGACTCAGCTTGGGTGTTTTTCGTGGTCGCTTCACAACTTTGGTTTTGTCTGTGGGCACCGCACGCGGATCTTCGCGAATGCGACGATGTGCTTCTCGATACATGTTCTCAAGATCATCAGGGCCAACGTCGGCTTTGATGTAGCGCGAGAACTGTCGTTGGTATTTCTCGGGGTCTTCCTCGCGCAGCATCCGCATATATTCCGCCACATGCGTGCCATAAATACGCGCTTTAAGCTCCTCCGGATCGAACCCACTGTCCTTGCGGTATTTAGGAAAACGCTTCTCGCTATGCGGGATGTCGATTCCGCCATCAACAGCGCCCTTCATGGCTGCGAACACGCGGTGGCCTGTGGTCGTGTGTACAAGGCCCACGTCCAGTACTGCTCGGAAAGGCCTCGTTTCGCCAACAGGCTCCACTTCGTAGAGCTCACCATCTGCCTCTGCCTTGCCCTGATACGAATCGGCGAGACCAAGAATCGTCAGCGTCCGTCGCGCCACTAATAGGCCGGTGGCGTAAGCAGCTGCATAGTTCGTAAGGCCAACCTTCACGCCGTAGCGAGGAAGCTCGTGCGCGTACGCAGCAGCGACGACGTGATCACCCTCGACGCGTGCAGACACGATCTGACAAATCACATCCGTGCTGGTTAAGCGAACGACAAGACGATATTTCGGTGTGTTGTACTTGGTCTTGTCCATGAGGATCAGCGCCCTCCGAGCCTGATAGTCAGTCTTGCCCTCACGCCGACGCCGAGGCTTAACCTGGAAACGCTTAAAGTACGCTCTATTCTTAACAACCTTGACGAACGTCATCTTGAGCTATTAAGCGACCAATCTGGTTCGCCGATGACAATCAAGAAACGCGAAAAACCCAAGCAGACACTCCGTCAACGAAAACGGCAAGCATTCGTCGGTAAAGGATTGGCACACGGCCAGCGGTGGCCGACGATCGCCGCAGCGGCGATCCCACCGACGTCCATCATATCCAGTTTTGTACTGACTGAAGAAGTGGTGGCCATTCGATACTGCGCCGGGCGAGCTTCCATCGCCGTGCCGCTTCGACGGCGATGGCGCGCCGAGCGATGCATTTGGCGTCATGGACAACCGTTCCATCGATCCGTGAGACTCGAGTCGTTGTCATATCACGTGATTGCTTGCTCAACGTCAATGGTTTTTGACGTTGATGTAACAAAGCATCTGCGATGATAGTCATGCGTTCAATCGGGGTGCATTTGCTTGTCGATACCGCTCCATTCGTTTCCACCAGTACGAGTTATGAGGACCAAGCTGTTTAGAGCCAGGCAACTTGTGTGCTGGATCGAGCTGTTTCGCGTGACCTAACGGCTCTTCCATTAGGCTTTTTTAGATTGAGCAAGGGGTGCTGTGCAGCTCTAACAGGCCTCACATCCGGTCCTCGAACACACGGCAGCCTTATTCACTGGATGCAACGGAATTCTTCTGGGTCGAGTTTTGCGCGCATCCGCCCCATGGGGGCTTCTCGTTGCGAGCGCATTCCTTGGAAAAGGCTCACGATCCGTTACGCTTCGCTTCTAGTTTACCGGGGCCAGGATCACGGGTCCAGCACTCGACGAGACGCGTAACCTGACCGATGCCTTTGGTGCGTCCTTCGCGGAAGCAAAAACGGTCGCCAATTTGAAGCCATTCGGGACGATAGAGAAATCGGAATTGAATCCGTGCTCGCTCGCCCATACGAACAACTTCCCTGTCCATCCAGGTCACTTGAGCTGCCTGGCGAATCGTGCTGCAATGGACAATCGGTTGGTATCCCTTGCGTACACTGGTGCTGTGGTACATGAGTGCAACATCTGCCTCGAATTCAATCACACTGCTCGGGGTCGCCGACAAACCAGCACCTATCATCGGAGCCGGCGCTCCGGTTCTCGCCATTGTCGAGAGACCATTGGTGCTCAATACAACCATGCCTTTTCGAACTCGTTCACGGCGAATTTTTTTCAATGCCAACGAACCAGATTGGCCGGCAAACAAGCGTTGAACAGCGACTCGTTTGTAATGGATTGATTTGATGGCCACGCGAACGAAACGCCCATGGCTATCGGGGCCCAGGAATACGCTTTGACCCTGGTTCAGGATCCCTCTCATGCAAACACCCGAGACGACCGTCCCGACGCCTGGGACACTAAAGTGATCGTCAACCGTAAATTCCGCATAAGCGCTTTTGGCGCGATCACTCCAATCGTGTCGAGCTGGTAGCAGATTCAAAAAGACTCGCAGCAAGTCGAGGCCGGCACCCGTCACGTTACTGATCACAAACATAGGTACCATGCGGTCATCGGGCATGTTGCGTGCGCAAAGACCAACATCATCCATTGATTTGATAGAGACAGGAATCTTTCGAGCACCATTCGATTTCAGCATCCGGGTCATTATGTTCACGGTTTGCTCTGCGACATTGACTGGTGCCAGGTCGCTTTTCGTGAAGACCACAAATACGGGAATCTTGAGCGCGAGCGCAATCGCAAAGTGCTCTTGTGTCATTCGAAGCACTCCTTGATTCAGGGCAACGACCATCATACAGTAGTCAGGCGCATGCGCAGTCAATCCGAACATGGTCGTCTTCAGATACTTTTCATGGCCAGCGAGGTCGCAGAATGTAACCAATTTGGAGGAGTGCGATACAATGTCGGACCAGGACAGCTGGCGATTTGTCGTCGCATTCGTGTAGTTGACAACCCGTCCAGTACCATCGAATCCCATGAGCTGTACACTAATGGCGGAGGTGCGCCCCGTCTCCAGTTCGTGCTTGTGCGTCAAAACCTGGGCTCGCGCCAGCCCCCGTCCGTTATCGAGCTGGCCAGTGCCGCAGAGAACCCCGAGAAGCGACGACTTTCCTGCATCCACATTCCAGACACACAGACTCGAATGTCTGTGAACTCTTCGCAGCTGCGAGGCCTCACGCGTACGAGCAGTTGAGCCACCCGGCCCTCGCGACCACGAGCACGCCGCCATACCATGACATCCGCGGAGAGCTCCGCAGCCATCCGACGCACCGTGGCGATGGATGCCTCTAAGACATCCTCGGGGACACCCCGCGCGCGTCCGTCATCCTCGTATCCAAGCTGATACATAGCCTCTCCGTGTCCGGCTGCCATACGATATTTCAACTGAGTAACGAGTTCCGCAAAACGTTGAGGCGGCGGTTCCACCAGCATGCGTTTGTACTCTATATTACCCTCGTCACTCTCCGGCGGAAGGTCTACAGCAACCAGTTCAGCGTCCATACCAGGGTCCAGACTCAAGTCCTGGAGCCCCAGCGCCCGGTCAGTGTCCTGCACCTCTGTGGGTGTACTGGCACCGACTTTGTACGTGATTTCATTTGAATGAGGCCCCGCTTGCGCCATTGGAACTGAAGGCGTCACAAGCATGGATATGCAGGGGAAAATGTCTGTCTCGCTATGCTCTAGCCTGTTTGCTCTGTACAACGTTCCTATGTGTTTTGTAGCGAAAGTACAGAATATTGTTCACAGATAGCGTTTTGGAGTGGCGCGTTGCAGGCTTGAACGTCACACGAGGTTGTGCGTCGCAGCGCGCGCGCATCGCATCGCAGCGGCTACGGCCACTGGTCACCGCCCGATGTCTAGCCAAACTCGGCACCGTCTGAGCGCTTCGCTAGCGGGGTGCCCTGTAACGCAGCAGCTTCCTTGACTGCTGTTTGGGCCCACTTTTTACCGCGATAAAGCGACTGCCCTGAACTGACTGGCAGTGTGTGTTGTAGACACGCAGCGTTCTGGTGAGTTGGCCGGACTTTGTTCGAGTTTACAGTTGTGCTCGAGGCAAACAGTAGAGCGCAGAGTGCTGGAAACTCATCTTTCCTCGATTTGGAGGGTGCCATACCCGCTTTTGTTGGTTATGCGTGGACAGTTGCCGGTGAGCAAGAACTTAGTAGCCTGGTCGATTGCTGGCGTGTTCTTCTATTGGTTTGTTTACAAGCCCGAGTTCGAGCGGCGCCAGACTGGCCGAAACGAGAAACCGGCTGTACGTGGTGCTGCCTCCTCGGACCTCGTGCTCATCGGTGGTAACGATCTTTACGGAAAGCGGAGAGTCGGTACCACAAGCGGTGCGACAGGTCGTCGCTTGCCAGACGAGAGCGGTCGAGACTCGGGATAGCTTGTTGGAAGACTGGCTGCAAGGCGGCATCCACTACGCAGTTGCTCCAAAAGCGCTCGTTCTTTTCAAGCGCCCTCGATGCCGTCAAACTGACCGTCGCCGAACGACGATTGCAGCGTTCTTTTCGATGATTTCTTCGGCTTGAGTGTAGTCATGAGCTGGGCACAACAATGAATGGGTTCCATGTTTAAGGCAAGAGGTGCCTGCTCTATCCGCTGGCCGTCATATCCGCAGCCTAGACGACGGGTGACGAATTCGTAAAACTTCCGGACAGATGGAAGGAAGGCCCAGCGCCCAGCGAGTAACAAGTATCTCCCGCGCAGTCATGGCTGGCCGTCAGAGCGGTACCGTTGACTCATCTCGTTATTCGCAACATATCTAGTCCGAGTTGGCCATCACGAGCGACGGGCAGTCGTCGCTGTATCGCGCGACTATGGGCTCAGTCTTGCTGCCAGTGGGAATTCTGAGGTCACCAGGCCTACGGGCCCGTCTCTCCGTGCTCGGATCCACGAGCGACCCGGCACGAATCCCCAGTCGCTCAACCGTCTCCTCATACCGCTCTGGCTCAGTTCGAAAGAGGTAACGTAAAAGTTTGCGCCTCTGCGCAACAATGTACTCCAAACTACGCTGTGTGCGTATATCTTTTCGATGGTTGCGCAAGTGTCGGGTTAAATTTGCGATTCGGGCTGTCATGATGGCAATCTGTACTTCGGACGAGCCAGTGTCGAGCTCGTGTCGCTGGAACGCCTTCAAAGCACTTCGTTCTCGCCACTTTTGCCAGTTTTCCGCGGGTGCGTACTCTGCCAAAAGAGCCCGTTGTACAGTTTCAGGCAGCTGCGCATAGAGACTCTCCGGAACGCCGATTAGATCGGATGCAGTCGGCGTACTTGTGTCGGCGCTCGGTGAGGCGTCTTTCGAAGCCGAGTTTTCGTTTGACGGCGGACTCAGTGTCGTATCTTCACTTGACGCGGAGACGAAACGTAGTGCAGTCGCGCGTAGTCTCGTTCCAGTCTGTAGCGCCATAGCTCGCGTCCACAGAGTGCCGAGCGGGCCAAGAAGCAGCGTAGGCATGCCACCTTCAGGGCACGAGCGGCACAAGCATCGTTGCGGGGGTGGTCGGAACAGTTTTCGGTGCGAGGAGGCGGCTGACGCCGCGTCTTTAGAGGTTGTCCCCTAAAGGCAGATACGTCCATATGCGATCCAAATTGTACAGCATCATTCGTCGGGATGGCGGCGACCGAGTCCAGCCGCAGCCGCGCAGCTTTGCCCGCACACTCCATCGATGCTCTTCGTTCGACAGCGCAGTTGTTCATCACCCCGCTGGTCGGCATGGCGTTCAAAAGGTTCGTTCAGGTGGGACGGTTATGTTTAATCAGCTATGGAGAACACGCCGACAAGCTCTGCGTCGTTGTGGACATACTTGACCAGGGCCACGTTGTTGTGGACGCCCCTGCCGAGTCATCAGTGCCCCGTCACGTCATTAACGTCAAACGGCTCAAGCTCACCGATATTGTTGTGAAGATGCCACGAGCATGCAAGACGAAAACAGTGCGCAAAGCGCTGGAGGCGCAACAAGCTGTGCAGCGTTTCCAAGAGAGCTCCTGGGGCAAGAAGCTATCACGGCAACGAGTGCGTGCGCAGCTCACCGACTTTGATCGTTTCAGAGTAATGATTGCGAGAAAGCGGCGTAGTCAACTTATCGGCCGGGAGCTTCGGCGGCTTCGTTCAGAGGCAAGAGTGTCGACCTCGTGATGACACCGACTGCATCGTTTACGTTAGGCTGACAGAGACGGGCCCGCCTCAGGGGGCTTGTCGTCCTCGGCAAGCTGCGGCGTAGAGGCACGCTCCTGTTCCAGTCGTCGACGTTTTCGACGCACTATCGCCGCACTGAAACGGGCCTCCGCATTCCACGTAAACGTCTCATATCGAATTGAAATGCTCGAATCATTTTTGGCGCTATCGAGTAACACTTCGAGGGCTCTCCGTTTGCTTAGGCCCAAATAGGGCAATATCCATCGCAAGAGCTCTAGGGTTCCTTTGGCGAAATCATCTCTGTACCAGGAGAATATTCGAGGGAGCGTTACTTCTCGGTCTGAAGGCGAAATCTTGCAGGCCTCCTCAAGAAAAGACTCGGTCGCGAAATGCAATTCTTCATCAATATTGTCCCCGTCGAGAATTCGCATGGGTGGATCGCTTTGCGTGCCCGCACTAATGACAAAGTGGATTCGAGGATCACGTCGGCTGAGCACATACTGCATGCGTGGATCGCCCGGACGGAGCTGTCGGATGAGACCATACGGCCGCGTTTGGTTCCCTCGCAGCACACCATGTTCAATGTCATCGAGTGTAAAATCCATTCCTGCAATCCGATAACTCAAGGATTTGAAGAAACTCCAGCGCCTTAAAACTGTATTCGGCGGTCCATGCACAACGTGCGCGTGCAGACACAGTGCGTTATACACATTGCAAAAGAAACAGAGCCTCTCCTCGTGGCTCAGCGGCCCAAGATCAACTCGTTGTAATTCGGATGCCGCAAAAACGTATTTTCGAAACGCTTCGCTGATACGCAGGCCCTCAAAGTCAACTTCATTTGGGTGCGACATTTGGCGATACTCCTCGCACAGAAGCGCCAGGCGAGTGATCAGTTCCTTGGCTACAACGACTGGATTCCGCGTGCGCCGCGTCGGATCCCAGATGAGTTTCGTGTTCAGAACATTCGACTCTTCATCTTCTTGGAATGCGTAAAAGAAATGTCCCATCCGCGAACGGCTCCGAATACGTCACATGATGAATCAGACCGGCATCAATCAGCCGTTGGCCCACGCGAACAGCCTCCTCGCGTGAAAGCTTCAAGTTACTCTCAATCCAAGTGACCGCCTCTGAGCCAACAAAGCAGTGTGGGTATGTGGTAAGGCGCCAACGACGATCTGCCAGCTGTAGGCCCTGTTGAGGGTCACGCATCCGCACATAGATTCGTTCCAAGTCGAGACCGCTGTCCTCACGACCGCGGCTACTTTTGCCCTCCTCCTTTAAAGAAAGATCCTCTTCCGTCAAGTCTTGTTCTCCCGAGTGACGTGTATTTTCCGAAACAGGCGTCGCGTAACTTAAACCATCACGTAACGCCAGAAGCGCAGCCGGAGACGGCTCCCGCTCTCTGCCGACACCTGCTTTCGCAGCCGGAATCGGAGTTACGTCGAGGTTATGCTCCGCGGTTCGCTCAGAGCCCAGCTCTGGCACGACTTGCTCATCCGCTTTAGCGGGAGCCATGCGGAGCACGACACCAAGGAAAACCAGAGGGGAGACCGAAGCGTTTATCGCGGTGCCGCGTTGCGAAACGATGATGGAAAAGCCCAGACTGAATCCCAGCGGTCGCAGGTTTGGCGATGGATGGGAGCGCGCTCAAGCCAAAGCACCCGCACGATTGTTGTCTGTGTGTGTGGCACCGACGCATCGCCGCCGCGTTGCGAAATCGACGAGGGCGACCCCGGACATCACTGCAGACGCTCACGCGCTGCGCACGTGTCGCAGTCGTCAGTCTCGACGGAAAGCCTCTCCTGGTTTCATTCGTTTCTCAAGGGGCATGCTCCGCCAGCTGCTCTGTATCTGAGGTCATCGACTGATTCGGGTTGGCACACCAGCACTTGCTGGGAACCTTCTCCATCGGGTTCAGCAAAGCACCGATTGTTTCGAGCCCCAGCAGATGCATCATTTTATCTGCGGTTGCTTATCGATGCCGCAACGGAAGCGGATTGCCTTTTTCACGAGCCGCCCTAATCAACGAAGCGAGGCGTCGACAAGCGCGCGTCCTCGAAATCTCGACGCCGAATAGACTGTCCCGGATCTGCGCTGAATCCCCACATGAGCTCTATTTTTGGCGATTGCAAGACAGATGTATGTTTCAGGATGCAGCATCCACTGGCCAAGATTGAAGATCGTTCTTGGCCAATCGTTTTTGTTGCAGCGCATGGACACAGGTTACAGCAAATGAGTGAGAAAAGAAAGGCCACATGAGTGGGGATCCGCGTTCGGAATCGAACGCGTCACGGATCCTCGACATGAGCGCAACGCGCTGCGGCGCGTTCGACGAATCCCAGTTGGTGACAGTGATGGCGCTGCATCCCTTGTGGCAACGGTTACTATCTTTTGTGCCGGCAGGCATTGCGTGCGGACTCGGGGTATGGCAGTTCAGACGTCGTTTCGAGAAAATCAAGGCCATAGAGGTCTGCAACCGACAGTTCGCCTTGCCGCCCGGCGATAACACGCTTTTGCTGCAGGACTTGCGACAAGTCGAACTGCAGGCCTATCGAGTTCTGGACCTGCGTGGAGACTGGGTCCACGAGGAGACCCGCCTAGTTGGGCCCCGTCCCTGTCCGCGCTATGTTTCAGAACACAGTCGATCGGGTGCAAACCCTTTCGGTTACTTTGTGGTCACGCCCTTGCAAGTTGAGGGTTTGGGACCCGTAGCAGCCCCTGTGGACGATAGTGGTTTGGCCTGGTGGCCGGTGCTGGTCAACCGAGGTTGGATACCTAGGGAGCAAGTCGCGGACTATTGGAAGAACGTGAGGGCCTTTGCTGAGAATACCACCACTCCGTCGGGTGGGCAGACCGAGCTGCGTGCAGTTCCACAGCAGCAAGAGAAGTCGTCCTTCTTCATGCCTCGCAATCGACCGCAGGATCACAAATGGTTTCGACTGGATAGCAAGGACCTCGGCGGGCGCTTGTTGCTCGAAGAGCTCGATGAGCAATCGCCTGTCCAAAGCGACGCGACGCATCCGAAAGACCCACTTGCCAGCCTGTCGGTATACCGACCGACTAGCCATGACTTGTGCCAGTTTTATATCTCTCCCGAAACGCATGCCAACTACAGCATTACCTGGTTCACTCTGAGCGCCATGCTCGCTTTTCTGGGTTGGTATCGTAATCGGCGGCTTCCGATTCTCTAGTTTTAGCATCGCTCGTTCCGAGCTCGGGACAGGCAAGCCGTCAGCAGTGCACCGATGAGTTGTCGGCGTCCTCCACGCTGCGCTGCGGCGCCAAGAGAGCTCTTTTCGAAACCATACCTAGACCGCTAGCGTCTCTTGAAAACGTGGTTTCGGTATGCGAACGATGCTGAATTGATAAGCGAGGGCGCGTGATGGAAGCCTTCGTATACAACGACCCTTGTGGACTCATCGACTCGAAGCCATGGCTGTGAACAACAGCCTCATTCAACTTGCTTTTCGAAGAAGCACGCTTGCATCTGCCACCAGGCGGGAGGCGACTCTAGCGTCAACAAAGGCCACGAGTCCTTCCTTATCTTCCAAATAGCGTTCGATGCGAAGCTGCACTTTGCATGGCGGTCGTATCACCTCACGAAAACGAGCTTGCAACAGCTCTGCGGAAATTGTTAACGGTGTAAAGTTGCTCGCGAGCACTTTCCGAGCTGGTTCCAGGCCCTTGTTATCTAAGCTTTTTGGCGGAAAGAGTCCGCAACCCTGCTCTCGAGTTGTGGTGGCGGAGCAAGCGCTTCGCTCGTAAGCGTCCAGTGCTGTCGAAGACAGGAACAGGTGCTCTGTACCGTGAGAGCCATGACCAGCGCCAAAGACCTCACTGACGAAAGATACGAGGTTGTCTAGCAGTGCCGCTGCTGGATAAAAGTTACCGTGACCGCGGCAGAACTGCTCCGTGACGCGAACACACACTGTGTGCATCCCAATCAAAAGCCGAGGGTCTCTCAGTTTCCAGACAAAGCGGGACAGACAAGAGGCTCTTACGCTTGTTCGGTGAGCGTTTCCTTCATCATTTTCGCGAGTAAGTATTTCTGTAAAGCCGCGTCCTTGGAGCTAGAGTTGGATCACGCGAAGCGTTAAGCTCCTCGTACAGCACGTCGTATCGGTACGGAGCGGTACTGCGCGCAGGGCGGCGCCTGAGTGGCTGGCACGCAGCCTCCGCAAATGATCCGGCTGGCTACCTAGACGGAACTACCAATGGTGACATCCCTCGCACCATGATGATATCTAATCCAGTTCTCGTGGCCTTCATTCACCTTTTGCACTTGGAGCGATTCTTTCACTGACTGCGCCCAAACGTGAACAGGAGTTTTTGCGGTTTTCTGAATCAATCTATGACCCCAAATGGGTTCGCCTCTCTGAGTGATGACCGTCCGTGTGTGCCGAACGCTCGGTGTTCGTTCATTGTCGAGGTTGCGAGGCAAAACGCAAGGGGATCATATTGCTTTCATACACTGCGCACAAGCTCGTGATGTGCAGCCCGCCCCAGTCGGAGTCACGGTTCTCCAGAAGCAACCGTCACACCGGGTGCGTTTTCCAATCCAGCTTAGCACTCTTTAAGTAGTTTGCGCGCTGCAAACGCGAAGCGTCCAGCGGTCGCCCCTCAAACCGCCGCTTCATGCGAATATTTCCGAATGTGGTTTTCAATCTGATGCAAATCATCGTCGAATCCTCTGAACAGGTCGAGGGGGCCCAGACCACCACCTACCAATAAAAGCAAGTGCCTCGATGCGTTGTCTCCGCGCGCCCCCAACATCTCAGCATGGTCTACGTTGAGTGGGTGCTTTTTCCAGGCGGTCGAGGCTTGAGACGTCCGGCGGCCGCCATTGCCTCTCGGGCCTCCTCGAGACGCCCCAGCCTGCGTGCAGCATCCGCAAATCGCAAGCAGACCTTCCATGGCAAAGTGACTTGTCTGGGGCTTTTCACAGCCTTTGGCTCGGGTATGAATGTCCAATCAGGTTGGCCCGCTGATGTGAGTACGCCACCGAGACACAGCCACGCCTGTTGCGTATCTCGAAGCACTTGGCAAAGCCAGTCGTCAGCAACAGAAGGAGATCGTTCGCGGTGACATCGTGCCAGCTGCAGACCCACCTGTGCTCGGTTCGCATATGCGGTGGCGTCCTGGTGACTGCACAGGAGTGCTCGCGTGTACTCTTGCCAGGCGACGTAGAGAAAACGCGCTTGATAAGCTTCATTTCCACTTACGCGTGCCGATTCCGCCTCTTCTTCATCTTGTGAGTGAATCTTTTTCATGATACAGAGGATGAAAATCAAACTCAAGGTCTAACTCTGTGGCCAGCTTCGAGATGTCGACGCCACCCGTTTCCGAGTTCGTATAGGCTGTCTTTTCGAGTAGCTCATCGAAAGAGGCGGCTTCCTGCCAGCCCTCTCTCCATTCGCATGATTCCATCATTTCCGAACATGAAAATGATCTCAATCCAGCATCTCAGCTGTTCCAGAACGTACTCTTTCCGATCAAAACGCAAGTTTGAACATGGGACCCGGACGGAGTGCCGAGACCATCAGGCGCGGACGTATCTAGCCCGGGCGTCCCCGCGCGTCGCGTTGGCCAGGCCGCTGCAGCCGCGTTCGGGTGTCCAGGGTGAGTGTGCTCGCGAAGACTTGTCTCTAACGGGTTCGTCTCCATATTTGTGCTGATTATCTGCTCATCCTCTTGTGCATGTCGTCTCCTGAGGGAAAGAGAGACACCTCGAACAGATGGGCTTGGAGCGTCAGGATCGGAGCCCGAACGGCCGGCTCGTGAACACGGAGACGCCGTCCCGGACGAAGTCCCGCTGAGTATCACTGAGCCGCTTCTTTTCGATCCCTCAATGAAGAAAAAGAAGAAAAAGAAACCACTTGAGCTTGGTACAAGCGGTGGAGATCAAGTGCAGGCGCCCGTTTTGGAGGGTACGGCGACGCCGTCCGAACGTCAAGAGCCAACGAGTGAACAACGGCACGTACGTTTCCAGATCGAGTCAGACGAAGCGCTCGCAGCAGCTCAAGATGCTTCGTCCAACTCGGCCTTGGACCAAGGACCAGAGTCCAACGTGCTCGCTCAAGAGAATCACGGCGAATTATCTGAGCCGTGGCAGGGCACAGATCGTGACTACACGTACGAGGAGCTGCTGCGTCGTATTTTCGACATGCTGCACGGGAGGCATCCCGGCCTCGGTGGCAACGTCGAGGGTCGCCGTCGTCTATCTTTGAGGCCCCCGCAAATTGCCCGAGAGGGCTCCAAACGGACTGTTTTCCTTAATTTCGGAGAGATATGCCAGTCATTGCGGAGACAGCCGGAGCATCTGGCCGCCTATATGGCCGCTGAGCTCGGCACGACAGGCAACATGCAGGAGAATGCGCGCTTCGTCTTGAAAGGAAGGTTTCAGCCAGCGGGGTTCGAGGGAGTTCTGCGGCGTTACATTCGAGAGTACGTGATGTGTGCCAGTTGCAGGAGCCCCGAGACCGTGTTGATGCGGGACGCCCACACGCGGCTGTACTTTATGAAGTGCGAAAATTGCGGTTCGTCACGTTCAGTGGCGCCCATTCGACAGGGATTCATGGCGCAGACCGAGCGGAGATCACTTCGACGCGATGCTGCTTAAAGTGACGATCGGGAAACATTCATATTTAGGAAGAATGGCCGCGCGTTTGCGCTTGTAAAGCCGAATCCACGGCGAGCGCCAGCCGCAGTGTCCGGTGAGCCGCTCTTGTCCGTGTCCTCCTGTTGTCATTGGGCGCGGTTGCTGTCTTCGAAGGTGTGGCGGGATGTAGCCGCGTTTCGTACTGGATCCGTCCATTGCAGTCGGTCTAGTGCTTGCCGGCGGCCCTGCAGGTGTCATCGAAGGTGCCATAGAGGCACCGTTGGATGGTGGTATCTCGGTAGGCACCGGAGCGCCAGATGTGTCATTAGCCTCTCTTGCTACCAGAGGAGGTCTAATGCTCTTTGACGTTTCTATCGAATCTGAAGTTTGGACCACGGGTGCGTTCCTGATCAGTACTGTATTCGAACCGTCGCCTGCACCTTCCCGTTTCGACAGCGCTGGCCAGCGACACTGTTGCAGGGGGCGTCGTTTTCTTCGTGGGAGGCACCATCGCAGGTTGTGCCTGTTCTGGTTCCGCATCAGCTGTCTTCGGCACATCTGCTGTCGCACCATTTGCTTTTGCATCTCTGGCGGGCGCAGCGATGGCACTCGCTTCACCCATGTCGGGCGTGTCCTTGTCCGCCGCTGCATCTCGTTCCTTCTGTTTCGGTGCTGAGGGCCGTTGACGTTGTTCCCATTCAGCATTCGCTCGTGCGATTGCCTCTTGACGGACTTGCTCTAATGCTCGTTGGTAATGTGGGTTCGTAAACACTGCAGAGAGCCGCGATCGGTTTGCCAAATCATTTTCGCACTGCTCTCGGAGCTGACTCAGGCGACGCTCTGCAGCAGCGCGCCGTTGCTCAATCAGTTCACGAACCATATCAGCGTGTACTTGCTCGAGGTGAGAGGCTTGCTTCTCATGAAGCGCGCGATCCATGTAATCCATGCGACGAGCTAGGTTGAGGACTTTCTGTTCCAACGCCTTGCGTTGGGTGATCCGCTCTTGCTGTTGTTGCAGGAGCAGCTCCTGACGACTCAGCCGATCGCCTTCCGAATCCATTGCATCTGCACCGACAGCCACATGGCCCGCGGTTTCGAGACCAGCTCCCAACGCCAGGTCGCCAGTTGCGCCAGGTGGTGCCAGAGCCGAGCCAGCCCCTGAGAGCAGTGCCGAGGCGCTGAGACCGCCACGGCCCCATGCGCTGCCCGCCGGTGTCATACCCGCGACATTCTCCATCCCAGGTGTAACCACTCCTGCCGCACTAGTGGCAGAAGGTGTGGTCATCCCTCCGCCCATGGGAGGAAGAGACAAACCAGCCGCTGCGACTGTAGCTGAAAGGCCCGCACGCTTGCGTGCCTCCATCTCGGCCTTCAGGCGACGCAGCTCGGCCTGTTCTTTCTCTTCCATTTCCTTACGGATCATTTCAAGCTCTCGGCGGCGAGTCTCTTCAGCAATGCGACGTTTCTCTTCTTCTGCTAGTCGCGCTGCCTCCAACTGCGCTTGCCGCTTTTCGTCCTGCTCTATCTGCAGAGCTAGTTCGTCCAGCTTCTTGAGGAAGGCATTCATGCCCTCCAACTGGGTGAGGCGTCGTGTCTGCTCGCTCTCCAAATGCTCGAATGGAAGGGCCGACCCTTTCACATTCAAAACATGAACCTCATTCTCGTCGGCAACGGGAGTACGCTCCGCAATGATTGTTGCAGCCAGGTGCAATCGCGTCGCAAGGCGTGCAAGGACATCACCGAGGTCATCCTGTTCAATGACCGGGCGAACGTAGCGCAGAACTCCATCTCGAAAGTCTAAACGGAAAGGAACGAGCCCTGCTCTTATATACTCCAACGCAATCAACTGGGTCTGTTCCGGTGGCAAGAAACTCATCATAGCGCGGAGCTCCGATAACAGAAAAGTCTCGTAATGCTGCGCAATACGCAACAACAGTTCTGCAATGACGGCTCGACTCAGCGGCATCAGATAACTATCCAAGTTTCCTGGGCTCTGCCCTGGTGTGGAGGCGCTCACCGGTGGAGTTTCCGCGCCATCCATAAGGCTGCCACCGTCGCCACTGATTGCTGGTTTCACGTCCAACAAGGGAGCTTCGTTGCCCACCAAGTCACAGGTTGCCTTCAACCACTGCTGAACTGTCGACGCAAGGGACCACGGTGTGCGTGCTAGAGCCTTTCCGGGCCGCCGCCAGTGAAGCAGTGAGGGTTCCACAAATTCATATAGCAAGTTTCTTAATGCTGCCGGGCATAGTTCATCAGCATCACTCAATATGATCTGCTCAATGAGCCATGCTCTACTCGGGTGCGATACCATGCGGTTCCATTTCATTGCCGCTCCTGGTGAATTTGCATTCGACCAATCTAGTAGAGCTAACATTTTGTTCTGGCGGGCCTGCTCTATACTAGACAAGGTTGCTGCATCAGCGAAGACTTCCATGATACTGCCTTGTCCGGAGAGCTCAACCGGTGGAACGCATAGCGTCGCCAACACCAATCGCACTGCAGTTCGTGTCGACGAATCCAGGTCACGAACCCCTTGCATATCACGCACATCCAGGCTCGAATCACTGGTCACCTTCTCTGCCTCCGTCCCGCGATGAACTTGATACAGTTGATACAACGCCAAAGCATGTAGAAGATGGTTATCCGATATCCCAAAGACCGAGGCGAGTCGTTCGTAGTAACCAACTAGAAACGCTCGGCTCCGACCTGCGTGCGCATATCCGCACGAGGTCGTGAATATCTTCCATGGTGCGGTACGCCTCCTGCCAGTGACCGGTTGCCATTCCTTGATCAGCCTGCAGAAAACGTATCTGTAGCATGCGTTGGATCGTTGCCCAGTGAGCCTGCTCGATTTCGCTCGGGCTCGAGCGCATGATCGTACGCATGAGGGCAACCATGTGCTGACGAAGAATATCGCACAACCGCCGAAATTCTGTTGTCCGATTAAACTTGGCCGTGAAGTGGAACGCTCGTTCCGCAACTTCATGGTATGTCTTCTCAACCTTCAGGTTATTTTTGAGGATATCCAGCGACGTTCGAAAAACTTCCCAGGCAAACATAAGCGTTGGCGCAAGCAGCTGTCGTTCGATTCTTGTGCGCGAAGCAAGCATACCACTCGCCTCGAGAAGCAGCGTTTCGGGCACTTCGGCACCCCAGACGGGTTGCATGTCCTCGTCGGTTGCGGTGCCAGCGTTCATCGCCTTCTGTGACCTCTTCTGCAGTCACTGTCTTCGGTCTCTTCTGGTGTCACTTCACTCTCGGCCATTTCCGTCTCTCCAGCGACGCCTGGAACGGTGCCCTGAGAAACCGTATTCGCTTGAAAACTCTCCAGCGCCAATGACCTCGCTGCATCCACGGCCGCCTCCGTGCACTCTACGGCATGGAAGACCACTGTCTCCAGAGAGGCCGTATTGGCTACTCCACAAAGAGCACGATATCGATGGAGCGACTCTTTGAGTGCAAGCGGTCGTCGCAACTCCACGCTCAGTTCCACCAGCCTCAGCATGATACCCTCGTACACTTTGCTCCAGCCAGAGGTTGAAGACTGGATGGCGTTCGCTGCAGCGGCAGCAGCGGCGGCAGCAGCGGCAGCGGCAGCTGCGGTGCTCCGCGCACTCCCCTCGTCCTGCTCCTGAGCAGCAGCGGCCGCGCTAGCAGCCACCTGTGCTGCTGCTTGCGCTTGAGCCTGTGCTTGGGCCACAATCGCCTGTGCCTCCCGACCGCCCACGTTAATCGGCGTATGTTCAGTAATCAACGTGTACAAAGATTCGTGTGCAGCAGACTTTTGTCCCACAGCGAGAAGCTGCTCGGCGCGATTCAATGCGTTTTCGGGCTTCAAAATCGCTCGTCCATAGCGCGATCCAAAACGTTGACCCCGTCCACGCGATCCACCAAAACCACCACCACCACTACCGCGGCCCATACCGCCGTGCCTACCCTGGTGAGCTCCACTCATGAAACACGAGGAAGTCGCTTCTTTCGTCCCAAACAAGACACACCCCTACTCGTCCTGGTTGTCGTACAGCGTGGCGGTGCCTGAAGCCGAGCGCCGGCGTAACCCTTGTAGTGTCACGTGACACTCCGACATGCAGCCATGCGTCATGTGCACTCCTGGGCGGGCCACGCCGCGTCTGATCGCTTGCAGCCTGTGTCTGTGGTCTCAGCGCCAACGCCGCCAGTAGTGACGTTCGCGTTACGGGAAGCGCGTGCATGGGAGTGTCAACACGATTCCGTAAAGTGAATCAAGCTTCGACTCGGCATTCAGCATGTCAGATGATTTTCGTTGAGCGCGGTGCAGCAGAATCGTACGCTGCATCTCTGGGCCAACGGGCGGGAGTTGCGCCGTCCCCGTCGTGCTGCGCGACGCTCGGGGGTGCGCCGCCGCAAGCGAGCCATCGGCTTGGGCCACGCGCTTGATCAGTGGCATCATACAAGCTAATTTCGATCCGGCGTTTTATCGCTTCGGGGTCTGTCTTGATATAGTCGGGTCTGCGCATGATCACAATGGTGGAATCTGCGACCAACACGGTGGATTACTCTGTTCCTGATCAAGTTGCGCAATATATACTGAACTTTTACGGCAAGTTTATCGAAGGTGACAGCGTTGCGGTGCACGGTCTCTATGAGAGCGGTTTCACGCGCATCGCTGAGCGCTTCTACAAAAGCAGCGTGCTGCCTAGTGCTCCCACTGTGCGAAGTCTTTTGACGAGTTCCGAAGCTGTTGCTCGGGAGAGGCACGCCTCGGGAGAGGTAGACGCAGCTGAATCGGCGCAGTTGCGAAGCTGGACCAATCTCGATCTCTTTGTCCTGCTCTACCAGGAGCTTGGCTTTCGACACGTGCACACCAGGCTGCATCCGACACCTGTTCAACGCACTGAGTCTTGGATGAACTATTTGGCGATCTTTGATCACTTCTTGCATGGGCATCTTCGGGACGTTGCATTGCCACCCTCCTGGCTCTGGGATCTGATCGATGAGTTTCTCTACCAGTTCGAGGAGTATCATCAGTACAGAGCGCGTGGCCATGACGGACGATCAGGCGATGACGCGGTTGAGCTCGACACCGACTCAGCCTGGAATGTGCGCACAACACTTGAAGTTCTCCATGCACTGGTTGAAAAGAGTGGTGTTGTCGATTGGTTGCGGGGCTCGATGAGTCGTCCCAGGTCGGGGGAAGGCGCATCGCCATCGCCCGCGGATGCGTCTGCTATTCGTCCGCCTGCATCCACAGCGAACGACGCATTAACAACTGAACCCGTGCTTCCGACTGCCGAACATGCATTTGGGAAGACAAACGGCATAGAGGGCACCGTTGGTAACGACAACGACGACGAAAACGCACTCGAGGACGATGATGACGATGATGACGAGAACGACGACGAGAGCGCTGCTGATATCGATGAGAACAGCCCTGTGGATGCACAAACGCGTCAACTGGCGGTTCACTCCTTGGTCTACCGCTATTTGGGCTACTTTGCTATGATTGGATTGTTGCGTTTGCAGAGCGCCACTGGCGATTTCTGTATGGCACTCTCTTCGCTCGAACCTCCCTCTTTGTTCGAAATCGAATCAGGCGGCGGGCTCGCAAACACATTTCAACAGAATGTGCGTAACACGCTTAGCAGCGTTGGCGGCAGCGGTGAGATGACCAGTGTCGGGAGCGGGGCGGTGCCAGCACCGGATTTGAGCTTAAGACTTCATACCCATGTAACGGCGTGCCATGTCGCGCTCTATTACTACATCGGCTTCAGCGCTTTGATGTTGCGGCGCTACGACGATGCGATTCGCTCTCTACAACCCACAATCTTACATATTACCCGGACACGACACATACACACGCGTTCGTTCCAATATGAGCATGTGAACAAACGTATTGACCAAATGCTGGCAATTCTTGCGCTCGCTCAGTGTCTCGGTCAGAATCGTCTCGATGACTCCATGAACAACTGGTTGCGAGAGAAGCTGGGCGACCGCATTACGCGGATACGACAGGGCGATTTGAATGCTTTCGAGGAACTCTACAACCACGCCTGTCCGAAATTCGCCTCGCCCTCAATAGCGACTACCTGTCGCGAGGAATTCCTCCGCCATGTTGCTCAAAGTGAATCCGGCCTCCCAGCTCAACTGAGCTCCTATCTTCGCATCTATCGAACGATTGATGTTCAGAAACTGGCACAGTACATGGAGCTCGGAGATGACTCCGATCAGGGCAGTGAGCAAGTGCTCGCCGCATTGCTCTGCCTCAAATACCGAGCACTATTGAAGCAGCGGGCTATTGCGGCAACGGCCTCTGTTGCTCCGTCTTTGATGCCGGCGGTTGATGGCGAGTTCATCAACACGAATGACATGGAATTTCTTGTCGATGACATTGGTATGGTGGATGTTTTGGAAACACGGACGGGTAAGCGCCCAGAAGAGTATTTTCTGCGCAACATATCGCGGCTTGGAGAACAAGTCAGCTTGTACCGTCGCGTTCAACGCGAGCGCCTTGTGGCCGCTGCGGCCTCGTTTGCCCAGAGAGAGCAAGCACGTCTTCAGCGCGAAATGCAGCAGCGCAGAGCACGGGAAGAGGAGGAGCGCTTCGAGAGCGAACGGATCGCACGAGCACAACATGTCGCCGAAGCGAGTGCCATGCTTGCCGCCCGGCCGCGCTCCCTTACCGAGCGCCTCTCCAGTGTCGATCGTGGCCTCTGAGTAATATCCGCGGGTACGAATACCCTCCATAAAATCGAGCGCTGGAGACGAATCACTGAGCCATGCAGAAAACGAACGGTTCTATCGATGACCGAAATGGAATTGTCGCACCGACGCAAGTTCATTACCGTCACCATTGAAGTTTATCATTGTCGGTTTACGTTCCCCGCAGAACAGGTTCGCGAGTCCCTTATCATGAGTTCTGCATCCCTCTACTCCTCTGAGCTGTCCTCCTCCGCGCTTGACTGTTGCAACCACTCTACCAAAGGTTTGGCGGCTTCTCGAGCCCTCTCGCTCGCAACGTCCGCGGACTTGGCACTCCTATCCGAGTACCATTCGATGATCACATGCTCATCCAGAATATCTTCATCATAGAAGAGTTTCAGGATATGTGGTATCGAGTTCAGGCGAGTGCGCAACCAGGTCGTCGTCGCCATCGTTTTCGAGGTTGCTGAGTTGTCTGCGCCCTCTTGCTCTGTTGATGCCAGTTCTGTAAGCGCATCCAGCAACTCCAGCTGCTGTTCGCGACCAAGGGAGAGCGCCTTCAGAGCGGCAACTGCGCGCATTGCATGATGTGCTGGCGATTCTCCGATTTTGCAATCTGGATGCGCAGCATGGACGACGACAGCGCGGAAGATCGCCCTCGCCGCTTTAGTGCGGTCGTTCGCGAACAGGGAGCAAGCCTCGGACGCGATCATCGTCCCCGACTTGTGTCCCTGGCGTAGCCAACTCTCCAGACGATTCTGACTTTGTGCCTCCTCGCGTTGTTTTTCATCTCCCTGACCATCATCGCCGCCAGCGCCTGCAACGTGAAGATTGCTGATTGTTTCAGTTGCCTGAGCCAGTTCCGTTTCCTGACAATTGCCATCGAGGCCACTCTTGTTGCGAGCCAGAAGCGCTGCCGCTTTCTGGGCGGTCTCTCTGGCCCGAGCACTTTCTTCGTTGGTTTCGGCACCCCAATCATCATCATCATCATCATCATCATCATCATCATCATCGTCGTCGTCTAGGGAGTCATGAACGCCGTTCTCATGTACCTGATCCGATGCATCGTTGCCATCTGCTCCCTCATCTGATTCATTCACAGATGTGCTTTGACGACCAGATCGCGGTGAGCTCTTTCCGCCACCGTGCTCAGAACCATTAAACTCAGGATTGACACGGCTTTTGGTGTCGGTGTGACGATGCCGCTGGCGCAGTGCAGCGCTCGCCGCCTCCGCTTCTTGTGCCAGGGCGCCTAGATCTGTAGGCGCGACGAGCTCCACACCCCCGTTTTCTGAACGGGATGCCTCGGCTGCTTTCCGCGCGGCACGCTCCTGCCGACGCGCAGCTTTCTCCGTAGCACGACGCTCGCGGTATTCCTCCTCCGTTTCTCCCTCTAGGCGTTTGCTGGATTTCTTCTTCTTCACTTTGCTGTCGCGTCCAGAGTCAGGTTCATCGTCAAAGTCGTTTTCCTCGTCAGCGTTTTTCTCGCTACCTTTTTTCTTCTTTGATTCTTTCCGTTCCTTTTTCGACTTGCCTGATTTTTTCGGTTTGCCCCCATCCGGAGGATTATTCAGCATGTACGTCACGACGCGATGACTCATGTCCACTAGATGCTGAGCACCGCACGCATTGCACACATGGTATATATTCCCGCGCTTATCCAAAACAAGATCAGTCTCGGGCATGTTACAGCTGGGACATAGCACATACATGCGAACGAACTTATCCAGTGTATCCGAAAGGAGCTTTTGGTCATGCGCTCCGTTCACAATGTAGACGTCTTCGTCGTCATTGATTTTCGTCTGCGCACCCAGTTCGCAGCCGAAAAACTTGCAGACATAGCCGGGCGGACGATGGAGCGCCTTTGCAATCTGCGAGCAGTTCACAATTCGGGTCTTAATGCCGTTGCCTCTGCCCTCAATTTTCCCCAAGATGCGGGGCATCTTGTAGCGGTAGTGAGCATCGTCACTACCGCCACCGATGTTGACCAGTCCAGAACCAGATCCGCCAAACTCCATGGCGAGACTCAGAACAGCACGCGTTCTACACGTCAGAACTGCAACTCGCGTACAAAACTCTACACCAGAGGTTCAGGTGCAAGTCCATGTGAGTCGCCACCGATACCGTGACACTTTCAGGACACGCACTCGTTTCTCGAGAGCTTGGTTCGTTACACGAGTTCTCCAGTTTCTATTGTCGCAGTGGCTCAGTCCCGCAGTCAACGCGTTCATACAGCGCCTCGCGGTTCAAGTGCTTGTATTGAACAGGTTTTCGAGCACCCTCTAGAGAGTCGTCAAAGTGCAGAGACCTGTGACGAGTTCTTGTCGAGCGCCACACGCACAATGCAGTGTAGCGGAGGCCCCACACGGCGTCACGGCGGGTCCAGGCGTCGAACGATGACGTCACGGCCGAGTGCGGCCTCCGGGCCGGGCCCTCGCCTGACGACGTCTGCGGAGAAGGGCGCGCCCCGATCACCATCGTGTCGATTGGCCGAGACCTGGTACGCGTCGATCCGCTGACCCTAGTCACGCATGTCATTTCCAGCAGTGGCGTCGCCAGCATGTGGGAGCCTCGACCGTGGCGTCTTGTAGAGAACATGATTTATTCTGAGAGATTTTTGAGAGCATTCTGAGGATTGTAAAGCATTGCGAGCGTGCGATGCCTTGTATCGCCTTTGGGACCGGCACCTAGCGAGAGATACAGCGTCGAAGGAGAGGTTCGAGTCATCTCAAACGTCGTGCTCGATATTGCGCTCAGAGCGGGTTCGGTAAGTTCTCAGTGAAATGCAAACGCTTCGATAAATGTCGCCGTCGGCTGAGGGAAACGCTACAAGTTTATTGCGTTGCAGGATAGGTGTTGCGGTCATGATATCGATCGATTCAGGAATGAAGTGAAAGTGAACGCCTTGTAAAATTGAGCCCTGAGGGCGAAAACGTCAGAAGATGGCGTTCCGAGGGCATCTTCCATGATGATTTCGGACCCGGATCGAATGGGATCCACAGCTCATGTTTATGATGGCCCTAAGGGTAACCGAATTCCATCCATATCTTGTCGATCGCAGGCGATGAACACGCATCTGGTCGAGCCGGTACTTGCCTTTACATCAAGCGCGATGAGGTTCCATGCTCACAGGTCGTCGCGTTTGGTGCCGAACGCGCGGTCCAGATGCTTTTCGAGTGGCTCGGATTCTTTGCTCCGTGATCGTGAATCGTGCATAGGCAGTGGAGCACTTGCTCTGCGCTCTGTGAGTTTTCTCAAGTCTTGCCGTCGCATTTACAGTGTCGTTCGCCGCACATCATTCCGAGCGATACGCTCTCCGTGCGACCGAAAGTGTTTTGTATTCGCAGGTTCATATCCAGTGCCAATGACACGCTTCTCAAAAATCGGCCCATGCCTTATGACCTGTATGTTTTAAAGCGGATGGTAAATTCGCGATGTTTAGTTTCGGAATATCTCGCCTATGGCTTGATACGTACAGCGTCTCTGTTTTTCGAGATGGCAGCGTTCCTCGCATGGACTGGGGCTCGCGTCAGATCTCGCAAGGTTGTATTTTTAAGTACTGTGATTCGGAATCAGACAGAAGACACGTACACTCTCTTCGTCCTAGAGCCGAACAGCTATGCCGACAAGTGCTTCACACGAAGATGCGAAAAAGTCAGAATGCCTACAGCTTGATCAGCTTGAGACGCTACCGCAGAATCATGACTGCTCTGATGACAGTGAATGGTCCGTGCTCGTTCCTGATCCGAGAACCCGAGCGAACTACTCTCGGATAAAAGAAAGTGAAGGGTCAAGTCAGTCTCGCGTACTCTCAAAGGTGGGCTGCGGCTGCAGGCGAGGGTCTTGAGCAATGCGCATGTGAACTTACTTTCATCGCAATCGTGTTTGGACCTGAATGCGGTTTTCAAAAGATGGGAGGGACGTCAAGGACGTCTCTCATTTGAGAAACACACACAGGCAGACTTTAGGGAGAACCACCTCGAATGGCAGCAGCATCGATTCTTCTATTTTTAGCTGCTACTCCCGCATTTTCACAAAATCCCATCGCCAATGGACAAAACCTGGTCGCCATGTCGTTCCGTCACCATTTATGACTAGTTTTGTTGTGGCGATTCTTTCCTATCCTCAACATAGATAGTGGCAACGTTGCTCGATCTCGTTCTGGTGATCGCCGCAACGACCCTGGATCCGGCGACGTTGGCAAGCATTGGACATTCTGGGTTAGAAGGTTGTTCTCTTTCAACAAGCAAAAAGTTTTGGATCGGTGGCGAAGGTTTCGAGCATATAGTAATGGAAAAGAAACGTCGAAGAGTTTTTACACGGACGCACTGGCCACTGCCTGCCGAGCAGCCCTCAGCGGACGAGACGCAGGTTGACAACGGATCAGCGGAGTGCGCCGCTCCTGGGGTTATGGACGCGTCCCAAGTAAGAGACGGAGCCCTATCCTGTCAGACCGACACGCGAACGCTTGCAAAAGACTCGCCGGAGCTTTTTATCCTAGAGACCGAGCGACTGCACTTGTCCACACCAACGTGGGGCCTTGATTCGGAAGTCTCACTTCGTTGGCAAAAGTGTGCGGAAATCGTGCCCGACTTGAACGCGAACGCAGCATCAAGTGCGCGGTCGAAAAGCCATCCT
Organism: Cyanidiococcus yangmingshanensis; assembly: GCA_013995675.1. Taxonomy (NCBI): domain Eukaryota; phylum Rhodophyta; class Bangiophyceae; order Cyanidiales; family Cyanidiaceae; genus Cyanidiococcus; species Cyanidiococcus yangmingshanensis. Next base: position 109,514 of record VWRR01000014.1, on the reverse strand, counting down.
GAGGCGATCGATGTCTGCGTCTCCCATATAGAGGTGGAACGCACGGAAAGGCGCTACGAGGAGGCCAGAGCCTGTATCCACCACGTGGCTGATATCGTGGCACCAGTTCCAGCGCTGCAGAGACGTCTGGCGAGTATGCTTGGCTCCTCGGCGCCGGCTTTTCGCTATGCATCCGCCGACGCTCTAATGCGCCGCGGGCTGCTCTTTGGTAGAGCACTTGCAACCAAGGCAGATATTCTGTATGGCTGCATGGCGAGTGTTGATGAGGAGCAGCTTTTGTTGCAGGTACTTGCGGCTTTTATCTGCTCGCACATCATCCGAGCGCAGGCTCACGAGCACCATCATGATGTTGAGCTCGCTCAACGAGCAAACGCATCGATAGTAGATGATGACTGGGATCAGTATCGTGATCGCGGTCTGAATCGTGCCCGTACGCTGCTATTGGCACCCACGCGACACGTTGCATACGCGTTTATTCATGCGATGCTTGCATGCTTGGAACCTCGTCAAGTAGGCAACGCCCAGCGTTTCGAAGATGAATTCGGCCCTAGCTCGGATGATGGTACCGTATCCGAAGAGCCAACCTCTTTGATTGTGCCGCCAGTGGAGCCGTCACCAGACCCAGGTACCGACACGCCGCGAGCGCGGCACTGGAGATCACGACCCCGTGATTATCGAGCCACTTTTAAGGGCAACATAGACGATGATTTTCGCCTCGGTATTCGTCTAGCTCGAAGATCAGTGCATTTTTTTGCCGATTTTCTCGATTCGGACATTATCATAGCATCCCCGCTTGGGTTGCAGCGAGTGCTCGATGATCCTGACAAAGGCGGTCCCGATAGTGGTGCAGCCGATCCACTTTCCAGCATTGAAATCGCGGCGATTCTGCGCGCACACGTCATTCTCATGCAAAACTGGGACTATGCACTGCAACTCTTTCAGGAGGCTGTCAATCGTATGCCGACGCACATTCCAAAGAAAACCGACTTTTCGAGGGTGGAGCAACGGTTTCTCGACGGCAACGCGGCTGCCTATCGACAAGACATCATACTGTCTGCATTCGACGCACCCCAGATGCACGCCTGGTTTCGTGTGGCAAGACCTGACGGCCTCCAGAACGTTAGTGGTACGCTGAAGATACTTGGCACTCGATACCCAGGGGTGCTCTCGGACTTAATACCTGTGATCGAACATACCAAAGCAGATCATCCTCGAGTTCGGGTTCGCCATGTTTTCCGGCGAGTCGCGGTACCCAACGTCGGGATAAGCGACCCGTTGGGACAGAGCACGACGACGTTCACGAGCGCCCAAGTGGAAGAGCTTCGTTTTCAAGAGTTTTCCCAGAGTTGGTTGCCGAAAGTAGTCAAAAGCACGCAGACGCATATCTTGCTCTGCATTCCTTCGTACTTTGATTTTGTTCGGGTGCGCAATCTCTTCCGCAAATACGCGGAGAAGAGCGTGTTTCCACCCTCGGCAATTCGCTATGCGGCGTGCTCCGAATATACCAAACCCCAAGACATTAGCAGACACCGTCTGGCTTTCTTCGAAGGGCGAGTTCGCTTCCTGCTAATCACGGAGCGGTTTCATTTCTATCGTCGGTACCGTCTCCGGGGCGCGCGCAGTGTCTTCTTCTACAGTGTTCCGCAGTATGCGCCATTCTACACTGAGATCGTCGAGAGTCTAGAGGCCTCGGAATCGAGTTTCCGCCAGGCATACACGCTTTTCGTCCTGCCAAACGACGCCCTCGCCCTCCATCGGATCATTGGGTCGCGAAACTTTTCGTACACTGCCACCAATTTACTGCGCCGAGAGTTTGAGTTCTCTGCGGTAGAGGAGCCCCGTCCTTAGGGTCGCGACAATCGGGAGCGGTTTGGTCTGTTGGCGTCCCAAACCCGAACGTTTCTGGAGACAACTCCCCGTTCTGGTACACTTGATGCAATTAAGGCGCTCGAATCCAGGGCGGTTGTTGGCGCCTTGGGCACTGCTGGAGGTACGATATCATGATCCTCTTCAGCAATGAACGGATCCATGGTCATATCGGTTTGCTGTTCCATTCTCTGGGCACTTACAAGTTCAACGGCGTCGTCTATTGGAAACGGATTCCACGCGGCATCGCTGAGGATCGCGGCAGCAGCTGGATCATGTGCCTCCGCCGCAGCCGAAGATGCTTCAGGAACTGGATCCATTCCCGGATTCGCGCGCATCTCCGTCCGTCTCCGAGAAGGATACGGAACATCTCGCATCGGTTGCTGCTGCTGTCGTTGTTGCGGAAGGCCCACGGATGGACCCGTCTCCCACAACGACAAAGTCGCTGTAGCTGGTGCGGCCACCTCAGGCCGAGTCTCCTTACCAGAAGGTTGCACGTCCAATCGCATCCCTTCCGATGTGCCGGCAGCATCCTCTTGTAGAACTCGATCCGGAGCGCTACTTGACAGCATGTGCCAGGACATGGCACTCGCTTTTGGATCGGAATCCAGCGGCACGTCGACTGCTAGACCAGCTTCTCCCTCATTCGGTGCAGTGAGATCGCGCGAACACAGACGAATATCGATGTTCGAGGATCGAAATCGAGGCGGTAGCCAGATCTCCTTCTCTCCCATACCCCGACCACACACAAACGGATGAAGTAAACACTCTGTGCTGGTCCACCGACGAGATGGATCCCATTCCAACATACCTCGAAGGAGACTGAGCAACGCCCAACGCTGAGCAAGTTCCTCACGCTCATCGACATTCGCCTTCATCGGATATTTCAAGATAATATCCTCTAGTTTTCGATGCTTAAAGTATTGTTTCCATGGTAGTGGCCCGCTTCCGTGGAGCGCTTCTGGATTCATACCCCGAACATTTCCGCTCAGAAAGAAGCGATGGCTCTGCTTCCCGCTCTGAATCATCCACGCGGGAGGCATACCGAGCATATCGACCATGCGCTGAACCATATTTTGATCATCATGTCCAGGAAAGAGAGGCAGACCGAGAAAGAGCTCTCCGACGATGCACCCCAGAGACCAAATATCAATTTTCGTACCATATGGAAGGCCTAGTAGGACCTCAGGTGAACGGTAGAAGCGCGACTGGACATACGAGTAGACTACGTGATTCTCCTGGCAAGCCGAGCCGAAATCGATGAGTTTCACTTCTATACGATCATTTCGACATAGCAAGAGATTCTCGGGTTTCAGGTCGCAGTGGATGATGCCCGCTTGTGTCAGCAAATCCAGGGTCGGGAGTAGTTGCTGAAGCACTGATCGAACCACGAACAAACCGAGGCCTCGAAAACGATTTTGCTTGAGCAGATCAAATAGCGACATACCTAGTTTCTCAAGAACGAGGCATAGATGGTGATGATATTGAAAGTGTTGCAGCAATCGAACAATATGCTGCACACGCTCTGCCGGAAAAGTCCGGTGGAGCATCTGCAGCACGTAGACCTCCATCAAAGCCTGGCGCAAATACGCCTCTTGGTTCTTCACCACTTTCAGTGCCACGGCCTGGCTACGCCCGACTTGGATGCACTTAACCACCTGGCCAAAAGTACCCACACCTAAAAGGTCGAGCACTTCATAGACGTCGCCGTTCGGTGAACGAATACAGTCGTGTACACGAAGAATATAGTCGTGATTTTCGTTATCATAGCCCTCGTTATAGCGTGGCTGATCAGGCCTCGTTAACGTTCTTCGTGGGTTTAGTGCGGGATCATACCGAAACGAGGAAGATACCCGACCGTACGTACGCACCAGGTCTAGAGTCAGCAATTCAATAGGCGGACTCAAGCGAGGCGGAAATCGCGAGCGAAGCTCCTGCATCCTGTCCACGTATGATACCGCTCCAACTCGATGAAGCCAGTCTCTGCTGTGGAAAGTATTCGTTTGTTCTCCATGGGACATACGCTACGCAGCTAGCTGTACACCGTGGACGTTCAAGACGTCTAACTCATTGCGTAGAATTTATTCCGGAACGGATGGCGTCGAACGGCCGTGGAGGCATCGCGCCCGGCCAAGCGGGCGATCCAACGTGTGGGGCGCCCCGGGCGTCACGCTGGAGGGCCCGCCTCCAGTAGCGTCGTTCCGCTGCATGCTGATCGCACACGACGCCCGTGCATGGTGTTGCTGATGCAACCCGGTTGGTCCATCGGTATGATCTTTTCAAAGCGCTCAAAAGTCTTCTAGGAAGCTTCTTTCAACTGACGGCTTTGTCTTGGGATTAGTCATCGGGCGTGGTTGAATGGTCGTTTACGAAACGAAGTCTCGGGGCTGACCGTGTTTCGACGAGGCATCGCATCGGGCGATTCGCCCGTCGTGGGATCACCGAGGCCTCAGCGGGTCATGCCGGATGCAATGACAATCATCTTTATAGGGTGATGTTCGATCGAAAAAGCACGCTTTTGCTCGCCGCCGGCCAGATAAAGGCTCATGCTATCTCGCAAAAATATCGCATCTCAGAGCTCATCATGTCGCGCCTCTCGTCTCTTTTGCCTATCCAATCCGTTGTAGAGCTTTTACCGAATGGGCTTGCCAGAGGCGATCTCGTGATGTTGATTGACGCATGTGCCACATTATCCAACCGAGCGATGATGAAGCACGTGCCTTGGCTCAGGCAATAATCTCGTCAATAAGAAGGATTGGAACAGTCGTCTTCCAAGCCTGACGTTTGGTTCTGATCCAGCATCAGTCTTTCCAAACCAACGAGGAAAAGATCCTAAAAATTCAAAAGGAAAACATCGAATAGAGGCGAGAAGAGAGTTTACCGTCGAGCGCTCATTGAGCTGCGATGCGCGAATTACTTGGGCCGGCGATTGGGTCTCGTCCACGCATGTTCCGATCCAACGGCAATATCGCATTCTCGAGTCGAGCAAGAGCGATTCTCGCGCCAGTCCGTGCTCGTGATGATCAGGAGAGCCCTGGTCTTCCTCGTGGTGAGACGAGCACGAGGAAGAACAGCTCACTTCTGCTGGTTCGAACGCGCTCAAACGAATTCAAGCTCTCGCTCGATTCGACGCATTCGCAGCACGAGCAGCGTGCCTGTCACAGCTCCAAACAGGTACAGTAAAAGGGGAATCGAAGCAAGAGTTTTGAGCAAAGCGATTCCCCCTGGAATTAGAAGCGCCACTTGTACAGCGTACCAGAACCCATCCTGCCACAGGCGGGCGATTCGATAGCGAACGTATCTCTGCGGGGCAAATGCCGAAAAGGGCACAGGCTGCAAGGGTTCCGGTAGGCCACTCTGACCAATTTGGGAGCCCTCGGGATGCTGCATTGCTTGTTCTTTGCTCAGAAGATCTAGAGAAACCGCAATACGAGGCACGGTGGTAGCACACGCGGTTCCCACACGATGCATCAAGATCCACTGTCGTGGTCGATGAATCCGCTCATGGCTGTGGCGGGCCTCCTCGAAGATCGAGCTCAGATCCAGTGTGACTGTTGCCAGCAGCTCTGGTTCCGATGGAACCAGTTGGCCAATCAGGGGAAATCCACTCGGCTTGCGGACGTCCCAGACATGAAGTCGCAATCTGGGTACAAGGTCAGGGTTTGGCCAATGTAGCGGCCGCCAAATCAGGCGGTAGTTAAAATTGGCACTACCGTCATCACAGTTGTGGACGACTGAAGTGCGCATCTCTGAAGAGATATCGTTTCCAAGCTGAGCATGCACTTCAAGATCCTGCAGTGGCACCGTTGCGTCGGCGCTGGCATTCAGACTGGAGCCGGAATTCGCCTGCGGCGCCAAGTTACCACTGTCGGCATCCGCTGATCCGTATGCATCGTCACTCGCAAGTTTCTGATTTGGTTTTTCGGTTCCCTCCTTTTTGCAGCCCATTACTCGCCATATCACAAGACGAAGCTCGTACTGACGCGGCGCTGGTGGCTCCAAACGACGGAAAGGGCGAGTCGCCGCCTCCGCTGCACTTAACAGCTCCAGTCGAAGAGTTATCTCTCCGCGGTGAATTACTCGATTCGGGACGAACAGTCGCCGCGTCTCAATCGGGGGCTCCAGTCGCGAAAAGGAATCGTTCTCAGAATACCATCGCTGATCGAGGTCAATCTCCGTTTCCCCGAGAAGTACACCGTGGCCGACTCGAGTTCGCACGAGGTCGATCCGTAGATCCTTGCTGATAGCCTGGTGGACAAAGGGGCCAAATGTCCAGTTTTCGTACCTGGGAAGGAGAACCGCTGCATTCGGAACCTCAAATTCTGGTCCAGAGAAATGCTTGACTCTAATAACGAGACTAGATCCAGGTAAGCGCACGCCGGTAAACTCAAAAGACTGGAACAGATCTGGATGCAAGGAGTGTCGCACCGGCGATCTCTTGGTTGACTGGGTCTGCTCCCCTCTGTTGAGTTCAATCTTCAGGTAGATGTTGGGGTCACCGCTGGGGGCTCGAAGACCACGAGCATTGAAGACATGAAGCCGTACAATCACATCCATGCGTGGTTGAAATCGGTCGCGCAGAAACTTGTGGTGCTCCGCCCGGAACTGCTGAACATCCTGTACTCGCTCTACACGCAGTGGTGATGCAGAGGTGCTCGCATCCTCAGCAGTCATGCCGGGGTCTGCCTCCAGGAGACGAAGATCTAGTGCCAATTTGCCCACTGGCACTGGGTCCTGGTACCGCTTCGATTCGTGGAACAACAGTGAGAGACGGTCCTCTGCCTCGTGCCTGCGCGTTCGCATTCGACCTCGGCGACGAAGTGTTGGAATCCAGTTAGACTTGAGAAATGCCGACGAAGTTCTCTCGGCAGCGACAGCGGCAAGCTCCGCGACGGTGGTTTCCGCTGACAATGACTTGCGCGCCAGCCCTTGCGAAGGTTGCCTCTCCTTCCCGGATACTTCTGGCTGTCGCTCTTTTGATGAGTCGTTGTTCATGCTCGCTCTGGTTTCAGTCTCTGGAGCAGGGTCAGTGCTCAAGGATGAAACGCGTGCAGTGCTAGGAGTTTGTTGCGGAGCTGCTTTTGTGTTTTGCTTGTGACGAGAAAACCACATTCGAAGCATCGCCTTAGGTGTAGATTCAGACCGGGTCCTTGACGCGAGCGTTGGTTTGGATCCTGCACTCTGGTGCCGTTGCGTCTTGGAAAATAGGTGTATACCGTGCCGTCTATGCCGAGTCAAGCCGTGTCGGAGAAGAGTTTCGCTGAAAATCGTACACGACCGGAGATGCTTCTCAAGTTCTTCATGAATATGCTGCGGTGTGATTTTGTGATGCTCATGGGATGCACTGCCATGACGGAGTGCATGCTCCCCATGATGCTCAGAGTGTGAAGCCCGCTCATAGTGCTCCAGAGCTGCCACGAGGCCGCGATGATGAACAAGACGGAAAAAGCGCAGCAGCCATGGAGTCAAGAGTGACGGTGGAAATTCCGTCTCCTCCATACCGAATCGGAGCGCGAACTCTGGAGCGGTTTCAACGAGGTAATTGACAAGCGCTGCCCAGAGGGCAAGCGCAGAGCCGCGAATATCATGGTGCCAGTGTTCGTGAAGCCGTCGACGTACCGTTGCCAGATCCACGAGCTTATGATCCCGCTCGGCGTCGAATGGCGTTGGTGTTGGCTTCGTGTGTTCAGCTGGTTTGCCCCGTTTGCGTTTCGCATTGCGGGTTCGCATTGCATTCTCGAGGGATTCTAAACCGTACTGCTGAAGCCCGCCGGTAAGCAGCTGCTTTTCGGCCCACTCTTCTGGAGAAATATTGGCACTCGCAAAGAACTTGCCTCCGTCTGCGCTCTCCAGGATGATGTGCAAGGATGTAAGGTTGTCTAAGCTGGAGGGTAACCTCATGAGAATCGTGTCAATCACGGTATTTCGATCAGCGGAATAGACCGTTCCATTGCTGACACGGAAGGGCGCCGATCGATATGTCCCATCGCGAATGTTCAAGTACAGGCGCAATGTGAGCGATTCTGCACTCGGATCGAGGCCAAACTCGTGCAAACCGAGGTGATGCACGGACAGGAGACTCACGAGAAGGTAGCGATTGGCCTGGCATGTATTCGCCTCACATTCTCGTGGAAGAATCCATGTGGGCATTCCTGCATATATTGGTGCGTGAGCGTGGCGCGCCTCAGGTGCTGGTACATCGTGATTGCTGACCGGTATCAGCCGTGTTGTCGCATGATATTGAGCGACATTTGGGGTGCTCTCCTCGGCGGAGCGGGTCAGAGGCCAGTGCGGAACCTCTACAGTCGCGCTCCGCAACGAGAAACTTGCCAGCATTGAACCATGAAGCACCACTGGATTCGAGATGAACATATCGAACCAGGTCGGCTCCGCTGACGTCAAGCCTTTCAGATCAACAGTCGGTTCTGCATAGGTATTGCGCTTTTTCGAGCTTGCGTGGATCAAATGTCTCCGGGTCAGCGTCCCAATCGAAGACCTTCACTGACACTGGTGGAAGTACCTCGTTATGATGGAGATGCACTGGACCTACGCACAGCCTCTCAAAGAAGCTCGGGTCGCACGTTTGATGGCAGAGTCTGGTGCCGTACGTTCGTGCAGAGCCAAAGCGCACAACCAGGAATGGATCAGAAAAGCCAGTTGGATCCAAGGCAGGCAAGTTTCGGCAACGGATGATATTGCAGTCAACCCAGTACTCTTGAGCAGCCGCTGGCTCAGATAGCTGACGCGGGTGCGCGCCTGCTCCAGTTGCTCTCGAAGTATCGGGCGAATGTCGCGCCTCCTCTGATGAAATGAGTTCTTTTGTCTCCGCGTGGCGCAAACATATATAGAGATGGGCAGTGCCGGCTAGGGAGCTCGAGCGCGAGTCGTTATCGTTTGGTTTGTCTAAAAGCCAAGAGCGACACAAATTGTCCCTCGGGAGGGCATGAAGTAGCGACGCTGGAAGTCGAAGCAATGAGAAATGCTTTTCGGGGGCATTCGGATCGTCTCTGTGGTAGAGATGCAGAAAAATGTCCGGCACATTGTCCCAGTCTTGTTCTAACTCCAACTCAATACTCGTAATACCGTTCTTTGTGACAGCCTCGAGCGGATGCACTGCAGTGAAAGGGCCCATCCGAGCGACATGTTCCTTCACTGTGGAGTCGTCTGTCGTGGCAACGCAGCGATGACCAATCGTGAGGTGTGCTTTGACATGGCTTGAATCCGGGACATCTAGCTCAGTGATCTGCTGCAATCGCATATAGAGGACGTATTTGAGTCGATGTGGTGCACGTTGAGTTGCCGTGAATTCGTCGTCCCAATTCAAATGATGATACCAAAGTGGGACAGTTTTGCAGTGAGCCGAGTAGGGCCACATGCGCGCGGCAATCAGCACCCGTCCCACATATTTCGTTGGCGATTCATAGAGTTGGATATAACGCGGCCGCATTTCCAGGACACGACGTTCGCGGGTGTGACCATCGGGCTTCTTTCGAAGCCAGTTTTCAAGCCATTGCCATCCACAGATGAAAGCGTTCATGGGCTCTCGTCTCCAATATTTTCAAGAGGGACTGCTCTTGGGCTCCCAAATTACTCGGTCCATGGTGATGACTATGTACTTCTCCAAGGTGATTCAGCTGTGCAGCGTCGTGGAATAAGATTGTTGCCGTGCAGCCTCGTTGTAACAAGTAGCTCAGGGACAGGTGTATCTCCGCGATGGCTCGTTTGCTTGGGGATTCACGGATGCAGAGGATGATATCTTCAAAGCTCGCATCCCCGTCACTCGTTAACGGAATGGGAAGGCAAAATCCCATCGAAAGTTTCGACTCTTGGGCCAGAGGAAACACTGACGACATCAGAGGCAACAGATGCTCTTTTCGTACCTCTTATAAAAAGAATTTCAAAATAAATTCTTTTCTGTGACGACATGGTATGCCCACCTGTCCTATGCAGCACTTTCCCGAGCTTTTCAGTGTTCATTGCAGGCATATTTAGACGCCCTGAACGAGTTCGTATATCCTTTGCGGGTTTGCCGTCGGTGTGGCCACTCGCTTCCCATGATGGGGCTAACTCGATCCCCAAGATTGCGATATGGAGGCACCAACTCTCCATAGACAACGTTGGTCGCTGCACAACAAGATTTTTGAGTAAGCGTGGAGCGCGTCCCTCTGAAGCAACCACAGAAAGTGCCTCGGTGGCTCTTTCGTTGACGGGCATGATGCCTGGCCCGTAGACAACGGCCGAGATACGAATGTATCCAACTAGCTCGTTGCGTTCGCCACCCGCAGTCGTCAGCGGCAGCCATTTCCAATGAATACTGTGATCTTTCTGATTCCATAGATGCAGAAAATCAAAATTGTAGGACCCGATTAGTTGAGAAGGCCGCCAAAAATTCCAGTTCCAGACAGCAATCGTGATGATCTCGTCTTGAATTTCGTCTTGGCCCATGGTTTTGCTGAAAAACAACATCCGATCGAAGATGGCTGTGAATGACCAGCGACAGACTTGTGTATGTTGCGTTTCGCCAAGCGCGTAAACATATGCTATGGGATTCATCGAAACCCATTTATTCTGGCTCGCTTGCAGGATCGAAACGTCATGTACGTGTATTCGGAAAGAGTAGCTTCCGTAAGGAAAATTGGGCAAGCGAGCCGGCAACGAGAAGGAACAGAATGGTAAGGGGGTTACTCTGCTGCGAAGGAACAACCGTGCGTATCGTCCTGCACCGTGAACCACGCAGTGAATGGATTCGTCCGAACATTCCAAGAGCGATTTCAGTGAAAGATGACAATGTCCCAAATGAAGGCGCATCCGATACATTGTGTGATGTCGTGAGACTCCATGCGGCTGCGAGAGACCCTCTGTTCCGTCCGTCGTCCCTGCATTCGCGAGTTCAGCAGCATGCTCCCGAGGGTTCGCTTCTGACTTGGATATCCGATTGGAACTCGCTTGAAGCAATGTCGGCGGAAATGGCACTGGTGCCAAAGCGGCGCTATCATCAACAGGCAGGCTCGCGAAATACTGCTCCCTTACGGAACCGTTGCCCGAGACACGATTTCCGTGGTGACTGTATTCAGCGCCAGCTGAAGCCGCAGGCTCTACCGGAAGAACATACGAGGAGTATCTCTTGAGCGGTGTCGCTCGCCCAATGATGTGGACGTGAACCCATTGGTGCGAAGTTTGGTGATCGGTCGTGTGCAGAAAGAAGCGAAGTCGTTGTCTACGGAATTGAGCCTGATTTCCGTGTTTTTCGTAGTCCACATACGAGGTTGAGCCCAGCAATGCACCGTGGGAGTCACGGACTTCAAGTTTTAACCTCCGGACGGTTATGGCCGCCGCCAGGCGCTTCGCTGCTTCATCGCTTTGCGTTTTGGCTCCTCGCTGCCGCAAGTATTTCAGAAGGGCCCGGAGGGGGCTTTCCTCCAAAAGGTGCTCTACTCTGTCGAACTCCAGCTCCAGTTCCGTAATGAAGCCAGTGGCAGGGAAAGCTCCGATAATGTTGTTCGCTGGTGTCACGTCAGAGCTCGGCGACTGAGGTGCTTTTACGAGCTGTGCCCCGTGATTGGTTTCACCAGCTCCTCCAGTTTGCTCACTGGAAACTTGGGGCACAATGTCTTCCATTGCGGGGGATCCTTCCGACGCCATGGAACAAGGAGCGTTCGAACACTTTAACACTGCTCTGTTTCGTTCGCAGACCAGCCACACAAACCAGAGACTCGAGATCGTCCTGGGCCAAAATGCTTCGATGTGGTTGCCGGGCCGAAGCCAGCGGTACGTTGGGCGCGAGATGAGCGAAATCTCGCTCCAGCACACTCATCGGCTGCGTCTTGTTGACTCGCACTGCAAACCTCTGCTTTGCCTAGGTGTTTCAAGCTATGGCGGAAGGCGCTTGCCAGCCAGCCAATTTTCTGCGGAAACTTCGGATTGTCCAGAAGTAGGGGGACGGTTGTCTTCGGCGATTGATTCCGAAAGGCTGCTACGAAGGTGTTCTTGTTTGTGAGGCGGCTTCGGAAAGGGAAGAGTGCGTTTGAGTCCACTCGGGGACCTTTTTGGTAGCACATCAGTTTGATTCATACGTTTTATGGTAACTCTTTGAAAACTTCTATTCTGAAATATTTTAGCTTGCATCAAACGCAGACGAAACCAGGATCTAGCGTTGCAGAAGCGTCTCGCTCTTGCGAGGTGCATCAGATCTGTTTGAGGGCTTTGCCTGAAGCATCGGGGTTTCTCTGAAGTTTCGCTCTGGGAATCGTCTGCGGGTCCAAATAAAAATTTCGGATGAAGGTTACGATCAGTGTGCCGAGTTGTGTCTTCTCGGTTCCAGTGAAGCCATAAGAGCCGCGAACAGCAGTTTTGCTCCTTGTTCGTCGAGCCTGGTCACAAGGTCATTGGTTGGGTCCATCAAGTTCCCCGAGTTAACGCGTTTTTCGGGGACATGTCCCAGCGATATTGGTGGACCACGGCAGTGATGAGGGTAGAACTCGCTTTTTGCGGTAGTACGCAAGAACGTTTTCCAGAGAATTCAACGTACCGCGTATTGGCCAACGCTCGCGACTGATCATCAAACAGCGCTGGGAGCGTCTCGAGCCAAATTTAGCCAATCGATGGGTTGAGTCGCCCACCCTTGTTCCGATATCCCACAAACTGCTGATGTCCGGGATAATCACGCAGTTTCTGTGTGAATGCTGGTGAACGTTTTTTCGACAACAGCGAAGGCATCACTGGAATGTTCTTCACGCCATACCCTGCTCTGCTCCCTAGCAATGTGCATGCGAGATGACCAGAATAGGCCAGAAAGACCTTGCCTCGCCCCGCATCGTGTGGAACACACGCGTTCGGGCCTCCTATAGCTCTGGATTTCTGTCACCGACGCCTACTATTCTGAACAGTTATCCACCGTGCGTGAACCGAAACCCTCATCCATTACATCCTGGACTTAAAATCCAGCGTGATGTCCAACTCCGGTTCAAGAGAGTGCTCAATGCTCCTCAACGCAAGAGCGGCAGTCGGTCAACAGCGCGAGAAGCAATCGGTTCTATTCGACACTGATGAACCCTTCTGAGGCAAACATTTGACTCAAGCGTCTTGATTTAAACCGCCTGCATTCGACTCGCAGAGATTGATTCAGCATCCAGGTTGCATGCTTTGGCTCGTCTGGCAGATACCCCAATTACGAAACGAAATCACTGATGCAGGCGCCCTGGCGACATCGCATTGCGTCGCGATCCCAGAGACGGCCGATTTGGCTGCGGTGTGCCCATCCTCGGAAACGAACCTCGACGCCGGGTGCGTGTCAGCGACCAGCCATCATGCCGTTGACAGAGGCGTCGCATTGAACGCCGCGAATTCGACGGTGCAAAAGATTCTAGCCGTTGGGTTTGGAGAACGACCTGCATACTGGAGGCAGTGGTGTTCCTTGCGTTTGGACGGACTGCTGCAGCCTCATAGATTCTTGCTTTCTTTGTGGACGTCTCTGAGGTCGCTCGAGCATCGACTGGTCTTGGATCACGTTTCAGCGCGTTGGTTCTTCGGTCAAGTACTGCGATCGTTTCGACAACGAGTACGGGTTTCGTCTCACTCTTTTCTGCAGATCTCTCATTTCATCGTTTTCTGCATTCTTCTATTGTTAGATCTGGTCTCAGATTACTCGAAATTGCACACAAAAGTACCTCTAGTTCAGTTCAGACCTCTGTGAAAGGTTACAACGGTCGGCATTGTTCTCTTGTTCGATCTCTTTATTGGACAAAATGCCCCTCACGCTCGCGACACTTCCCTTCGAGAAAGAGAAGGACGTTGTTGACTCTTCCCGGAAGATACTGGGCATCCGCTTGGAGAAGCACACGCCCTTGGCCTTAGAACGTCTCTTGTATCGGCCAAGATGCCCGCCGGTGCTGCGAGGAGCCTTCACGGTGCACCGCGCCTCAGCGCCCCTGAAAGCCATCGACGATGACAAGCAGATCAGCGCGATGTTTCCGCATGTACACCACAAACCCATGGTCGAGATCGGCTTTCATGATGGCGAGGGCCCGGTCACTATAGGGAAACCGCTACGCGTCGGTATTCTCTTTTCTGGAGGGCCGGCGTCAGGCGGTCATAATGTTGTTGCCGGTTTATATGATTTCTTAGCGACCCGAAACGTTTCCAGTGCTCTGTTTGGCTTCTTGGGTGGACCATCTGGATTAATAGAGGGAAAATATAAGGATATTACGGAGGAAAATCTATTCCGGTTTCGTAACCAAGGAGGTTTCCATTTGCTCGGTTCTGGGAGAACAAAGATTGAGACTCAGGAACAGCTGGCCGCTGCATTTTCTACCTGCGAGCGCTTGAATCTGGATGGACTTGTCATTGTCGGGGGAGATGATTCGAACACGAATGCCTGCGTGTTGGCGGAATATATTGCGAAGAAGAGAGGCAAGACTTGTGTTATAGGTGTTCCAAAGACGATTGACGGCGACCTACGAAATGCTTACATAGAGGCCAGTTTCGGTTTCGATACTGCTTGCAAACTCTATGCGGAACTGGTCTCGAACCTCGCATTCGATGCGGTCTCAGCGCAGAAAGTGTACCACTTTTGCCGCCTAATGGGTCGGTCAGCCTCGCATATAACCCTCGAGGTTGCTCTCCAGACCCATCCAAACATGGCCATCATTAGCGAAGAGGTTGCAGCACACAAGCAAACACTACCCATGGTGGTTGATATGATTGCAGATCTCGTATGTGAGCGATCGGCGCTAGGCAAGAATCACGGGGTCATCATCCTGCCCGAGGGTCTCGTCGAGTTCATGCCTGATATCAAGAGTCTTATCAACGAATTGAATGAAGTGCTTGCCCAGAAAGCGAGCGTGAATGGTACGGCTGCAGATGCCTCATCGATGGGAATGGCGGAAGAAGCAGATGAGGCAAATGCGCTTGGTGATGTAGATGAATCGGTTCGCGTTATTCGAGAAATCGCGCGCAAACTGAGCAAAGAATCCGCTGACTTGCTTGGCGCTCTTCCACCTGCGTTTGCGGTTCAACTTTGCATGGACCGGGACCCTCATGGCAACGTTCAGGTGAGTAAGATCGAATCAGAGCGCCTCCTCGCCGAAATGGTAGAGAAGGAACTGGAAAAGCGGAAGCAAGAGGGCACTTTTCGAGGCAAGTTCTCTGCAGTCACTCATTTCCTTGGGTACGAGGGGCGCTGCGGCCTCCCCTCGAATTTCGATTGCAACTACTGCTACGTGCTTGGCATTGTTGCGGGTGGCCTGATAGAGAATGGACACACCGGATATTTGGCTCGGGCGATCGGTTTGACTCAGGCGCCGGAGCTTTGGCGAGTTGGTGGGGTGCCACTCACAGCCATGATGAGAATGGAGCGGCGCAAAGGCCACGATACTCCTGTTATCAGCAAATCAGTCGTAGATATGGCTGGGCCCGTATTTCAGACTTTCAAAAAGGATCGACAGAACTGGAGCTTGTCCGATGAGTTTCGCATCGTTGGTCCGATGCAGTTTTATGGAGACGGCGCTGATGCGCTCACATTCACCATGGAAATCAGCGAATAACAAGGAGCGACCGGCTCAGAACGGGGGAAATCTCTATGGCCGAATCTACGCATTTGCCATAAAGGGGCTGTAGTTGTGTCACATGTATCGTCATATCAACAGAAAATCTGAAACTCGCAGCAACTTGGTAACCATGTGGCGATGATCGTGCAGATGATCGCTCGCATTCTGAACTCATATTAGGTTGCTGAATTTTATACCTTTTTCAATACGAGTGAGCGTTTTCGCTGAGTCATGAAGAGTAGCCTTCATTGACGTGAGCTGTTCCCGTTTCATCACGACAAAACCCGGCTCGAAGACTAGTTCTAGCAAACCATGTGGCTTCTTCGGACTGGAACTCCTTCGAACTGCATTCGACACGCTGCAACACCAGTTCAAAACGGGACCATGTCTGTTGTATACCGCTTTGATAAAGTCGACAGAACAAAACTTCTGTCGACTCATATGCTTCCGCGTTTTTTGCGGCCATTCCGCCTATGCAAGTTTGTCACGCATTCAGCGAAAACGGGAGACATCCGACGGGAGCAAGCTCCGAAAAACTGCCTCCTTCGTGATATGCATGCAGAAACTGAGAACGTTTTTTAGGCATCTGGTCACCGTACGAAAGAGCTGGCCAGCATGAGTGCAGCCTCGCTTCGGCCACCTAGGTCCTAAACAGAAATCCTTGATGATACGCGCCAACGAGAACAGAAAAGGTGGCTTTCCTCGTGAATATCAAAACTCCTGGAATACGCCGCGAATAGAGAGCTATTAGAGGCTATTCAGGACACTCTTCAATCGTCCAAAGGTCAGTCGATGCTGTCTGCTCGCCCCAATGAGGTGGATCACTCACGCTTGTCCCGAACTGCAGGCTGACCACGAGTACTTCATCGGGAAAGCTACATCAAGTTTTCTACTGCTCAGATGTGTCGACTTTCGACGTCTCTAGTGCCCGTTCGAAAACGACGTCGCCAATGCTCTCATGAACACCAAGTGGAGCAGCCACGGAGAAAGTCACGCCTCTGTGTTTCGATGCGGCCTCTGCTGCCATATTTGGGATATCAGTGATTGAATGTCTGCCAGGCGCCAAGAAGTATGGCACAACAACGACGTGCCGGGCACCATCATCGACGCAAGCTTGGAAACCTTGGGCCAGCGTCGGCGGTGCCATTTCCATATGAGCCCCGTGAATGATTAACTCAGGCGGAGCTCTTCTCTGAAGAAACTTAATCACGTCGAAAAGTGCATCGTTTGCTTCTTTTCGGCGGCTCCCATGATCCACTACCAAGAGTGCGTACTTGGACTGCGCTAGCCGCCAGAGCGCAGCTTCCACCTGTTTGTCCGCAGCGCCCATACAACACACGAAAAAGTGCTTACCACACGGCCTCCTCACTTTCTTTCCAGTCACACGGGGAACAAAGTTTGAAAACATCATCTCTCAGGGTTTCGCCGCACAGAGCCAAACTGAACACGCTCTCGACAGGAGGCGCTATCCTTGATCTCTCTGCGTGACGGCTCACAAAACCCGAGAACTAGTGGAGTACAACGCAAACTTTTATCACCTCGACGCCGCTTGTCAGGGAGTAGCCACCAGCAGCGCGTATGGTGGGCACAACTGGGCGTCAGGAAGCGCGGCAGGTTGACGTCAGGTGACCTAGTCTAACTGTTGTGCTGTGCCACGTGGCCAAAAACCGTTCAAGGTGCTTGCCAGCGGCGCGTGATTGTCCTCGTTTCACGATCGTGAATGCCATCTCCTGAGCGAGGTTGGTATAGCGCCTCGCAACTCATACACGCGGAATGTATCCACGATACTGCTCACGATCGGGACAGTCACACACGATTCCGCAACTAAGTCGAGCTGCGGTTCATCCCTGGGATGGTGGATGTTCAACTTGAGCCATATGAGCCACAGGAAGGAACGATCCAGCAGCCTCTGCAAGAAGCTTTGCTTACGCCGACGATGTTCAGGAGTCGACGAGCACCCTGAAGACGTTCGAAAAATTCCAGTTGCGACATCCGTTCAACGAGCGAACGTTTGTGCTGTTGGTTTGCCGATCACATTCCACCAGTTACTGGCTATATTGCGCACAAATCCATTCTTCTCTGAACTAATCGGCAAAGAGGTCATGGCGTTCGCGACCGAAGACTCAGCTCCGATGTTGGCGACTTTGCAGGTACGCGCAATACTCGATACAATCGCCGCTGCTGTGCGCTACTTGAGCAACCTGGAAGCTCGTGATTGCCATATGTTCACATTGCGACGAACGCAGACTTGTGGTTCTGGTGCTGACAAAGCCGGGCTGACCACCCGTCAGGCAGACGAACGAACGACTTCTGTCTCAGTGGAATATCGATCCTCTCATAGTGCTAGCAGCGACATCGTCTCGAGCAATCATTGCCCAAACCAGGGAGGCATCGGGTCACACTCGCACTGGCAGATAGGTTTGCTCGGCACAACGCGTTCTTACTTGCACGACTGGTTCGTCGCCCATTTCGACCACCCCTATCCTTCTGAGAAGGAGAAACGAGAGCTCGCACTTCTAAGTGGTCTTACTCTGCGCCAAGTCAATGACTACTTTGCAAACAAAAGAATGCGCTGTCGACGTCGCGCTGAGTCGTTGCGAAGACGAGGTATTGCACCGGACCCCACGCCACACCTTCATGTGAGGCTCTGGTCTGTGCAGCCAGGCAAGGACTTTTCTGGAGAGGAAACGGGACGCGGAGCAATCTGGCGTACTCGGGTGTTACCCTATGCGGCGCAACTTTCAACCTTTCTAAAAGAACAAGCCATATCTTTAAGATGGGTTTTCAGTGATCCGCGCTCGCGATGTACTGCCCGAAGCGGTCGCTTCGACGCATGCGCACAATTATGGACACAATGGAGGCGCTATTTGAATATTCCGCTCAAGTCAGCGAGTCGCAAGTACTTTGCACAGCGAAATGTTCATATTTAGCATAACCACTCATAGTTTTACTTCTCTAAATTCGAGAGACTTTCTAGTAATGGAGAGGCGAGGCATTGAAGGCAGAAGGTGTCAAGAAAGGGAGATCTTCACACGGGAACGCAGCTTAAGAGAAGACGCTTCCCGAAAGAGAAAGCGGACTTCGTGGCGGCTCTCCTGCACGGGGCAGAGTGACCAATACATGAAGTGGCTCGAGTCCACACGGCGATCGCCAGAGTTTGACAAGAATGCTGGCGCTTCAACCGCACGTCCGCTCTCGTACCTAGAGCAGTTGGAGCAGCGTCGCTTGCAACAGCGTCAAGACGGACCGCAGTACAACTCAGCAGAGCCAAGGCGCTTCAGTAATTCAAAATGCAACGAGTCAAAGTCTCTGGAAACGCCTTTTCAGCTTGTTTGGGAACATGTCTACGGAAAGAGGAACTGCGCTGCAAAAGTTGCGCTCCTATGGACTCGCTGCAGTGCTTGCGTATGGTATCTTCGATGCGATCACGTACACGACTAGTTTTGTGGTTGCCCTCATTACATTCAAGAGGACGACAAATAATGCACCATTAACAGTGGCAGAACCTTCTCAAGGTCGTTGCGGGCATGTGGTTGCTCAACAATTTTTCTCGCCCATTTCGCATCGCAGGTGCGTTGCTTTTGGCACCCCTTGTCGATCGCCACGTGGTGAAACCACTATCAATTCGTTTTCGCGGCAAACAATCTGCATCTATCTCGTAAACGAGAGTGTATACCGTTTTGAGAAATCTGCTTGCGCAGACGTATCAAACGGATGCAGCTCCAGGCTCTCTCGGAATGTCCAAAAGACAGGTTGCCGCGATGCCAGTCAGGTAAACGGACACAAAAATTGGTCTAAACTCCGTAATGGAAACTCCAGGACGATTTCAACGAAAGGTTCACTGTTTTTGTACGACTCGAGACCTGCAGGGAGGATACAGGCAACAGTTGAAAGAGCGCTAACATCGCGAAAAGAAGCTTTGCCGGGTAATCCTTTCCTAGTGCAATTCTTTATGACAGCGTGCTGTCCGCCATATGCAGGATAGAGCGGGGATCGCGAACCTCGGAACATTTTTCTCCAGGGCTAAAGCGCTAGCCGACGTGTACGAGCAGGCGCACCCAAAGCGAACAAAGACCAGCTCGGAGCATCAACCCCTAGTTTTCGTCGATCAGGTGCAAAGCGCCAGAGGCTATGTCGAGCCTGCTGCACCGAAGTGTTGGTGCCCACCTGGTCCGCAAAGAAGCTTGATCGATCGCGCCGCATCCTGCAGATGCGTACCATGTTCAAAAAGCTTTCACACTCAGATTCTCCCCCTGGTTATTCATGAAATCTGGGAAAGGATCATATCATCAGTTTTGAAATCCGCGTTGATCTGCCCAGATTGTTTCTTAGGCAAGAAATCGTTCCTATAAGAGTCGCGCAGACCGTCCAAAAGATCATAGTCAATATCCCAATCCAGCTCTCTGAGCGCCTGATTCACGCTTGTAAAGAAGTGCTGCAGTCGAAATGGAAAAGCCTTGGCCTTGCCGAGGTTCAACCGCTTCGGATCATAATGAATGATTCGAATATTGTTTGGGTCATATCCTGCAGCCACTGCACACATTTTCGCGATACCGTTATAGGTAATGGCCTTGCGGTCCTGAATATTATAGACCTTTCCAATCGCCCGAGTGTTCCCAAGCACGGCCGCAAACGCGTTCGCTAGATCCGCGACATGTCCCAGGCCGGTCATGTGCGACCCGTCTCCGGGAATAAGAATCGGACGATTTTCCACTATTCGAGCAAAGAACCATTCTTCGATCGGGTTGTAGTTCAGAGGACCGTAAATGTAAGTTGGACGGATCGCAGTCCACGGCAGGCCGCGCGTGTCCAAATAGTCTTCCGTCTTCAGCTTACCAATGTGACGCGACTTGGGGTCACATGGGTCTCCCTCGATATGCGGCAGCAGCGGCGACTCTAAATAAACTCCCGCGCTACTCATGTAGATGTAGTGATCGATTTTCCCGGCAAAGATTCTCTGCGAATGGTATGGTGTCTTCAAGCTCTCTGCCATTCATGTCGAAAATAGCATCAAACTTTTCCGAAGCCAGTTTCTTCTTGACTTCGTCTGGCTTGGTGCGGATCACCGATAATATTCGAGCTTTGTGATGCACGCGCTGCGAACTCTGCGTCCGACTCATTGGGAACACGTTGCAACGGCCTGCTACCTCGATTGTACAGCACAACCTCGTGACCCAGGTCGCCAAGAACCTTTGCAAGGTACACTCCTGTGAAACGAGTTCCACCAATAATGAGACACCGCTTCGTCCCAATCATGTCGGCACGAGACGACATTGGCAGCTTCATGAATACAACTGTGTTTGTGCAAGGACAGCGAGCGCTTAAAGTGTGAATTAGGGGCGTCATCGCTGCCGGGCAGAAAGGCCGAGCCCGCTCTTATCCGTGCTCGCGTACGCCTATTGTCTAGCGAGGATGTCGGTATCGCTTTCTGTACCTCGCCAAACGATTTTTGCTGTTGAGGTTTCAAACTCGTGCTGAGTGCTCCACTGAGGTGCGTGAAACACAGCATTATAGGCGCGTCCATACGTGAGTGTCCCCGTACGCAGCTTGAGCTCGTCCTCCAAGCAATGCCGTCCGAATCCGATCTCGTGCGGCGTGACCAAAGGCTGCGCCAAACCCGCGCGAGTCTCATGTCTTCGATTCCCGGTAGCTCAACACCGTTCGACCAAAGGTGATACGCACTGGCAGATCGGGCACGGCAGACGAGCGCATTCAAAGCATTGGTCCCGCCAAAAAGGCTTGAGCACGCATCCTCTCTAGCGATGGGGTCGATTCGGGAACAGAATCATCTATTTTGAGGTTCTCGTACTAAGGAGGCATGAATACAACCCGCGAAAATTTTAACGCTTGCCCATCGCAGAGCGGCCGATTTTTGCAGGATCTGCAGAGAATCTGGGTCTCGTATCAAGTCTGGTTCGAAGCCGATGCCCGTGGTAACTTTTAGATGCAATGAGAACTCAAATTATGGTGCGCAAAAGCGAAATAAAGGCGGATATTTCGTGAGAACATCGGGGCCTATGGCTCGCCTATTCTGTACAGAAATCGACTACCTGCTCTTCGTGGAAAGCATGCTTGCGAACAAGTTGAAGCGCTCTCGGAAGAGCGCGCACTCTCGAACTCTTTTAGCGATAGGCTCCTCGCATCCGACGAGACCATGCATATCCCGCCGATAAGTTGGTCCGAAAGGCAACCATCGCCCTACAGTACGATGAACGCTGTCAGCGATGCCGTTCCTAGCTGAGGTCAGCAACTGCAATCAATCCGTTGCGATAAGGAGAGCACTCACTGCTGCTTTGGTTCGCATCAAAATCAGCGTTCATTACCCTCAAAAAAATCGTTACTGTCTTTAGGAATCCAGTTTTCATTCAACTGCGTGGATTCGTCCTCCAAATTGAAATACTCATTGGGTGTCCCAATCACTCAAAGCGCTCGTTTACGAGGAAAAAGCGATCCTATTGGCATCAGTCTTTACTGCGGATCGGTCCATGGTTGCGGAAATTACAGCACCTTCATGCTTTCGGTGGTCAGTTCAAGCGCGGTATTCTCAAAGGCGAAATTGAGGTCCCGCGTCTCGCGCTATATCACGACTCTGTAGGAATTTCGAAAACGGCTCTGGAAGACTGATATTTTGGATTCATTGTCTGATTCGATTCATTCGAACCTAAAAAGCGGCCAGCCGAACAAGAAATTCTCATCATGTTGAGGCCTGTTTCGGGCAGTTTATAAGAAAAGGCAGGACAGGTTCTCTCCCTGGAACTCCAAAGACAAAGTTGCAGCCTTTGCTGATTTGCGCTCAGCTCTGCGTCTGAATTGCGGAAATCGCAAGGCTATAATTGCTTTTACTTGTTTGATCGGGCAGGCCAACCGCACTGTCGGACCAGAGTACTTCGTTCACACGAGGTCCTGCAAGAGGCACAGTCACTGATTTTGTCGTACACGCAAGACCTATCCACACAGAGCACGTGTATCAGCACAGCTTGGCTCTGGCTCAGATGCGACTCGTGTACCCAGCGCACTGCGCAAAGCCAAACGGTGTCTGTCCGACCCAGAGATCTCTTACCCCAAACGGCCGAGCACCAGCCAGCAACTTAAAGCCTTCGACCGCGTCGACCACCTTTTCTTCTTGTTCCGTCATGCGGAATAGGCGTCACATCTTCCAGCCGACCTATTTTAAGACCACTGCGGGCCAAGGCACGGATGGCTGCCTGCGCTCCTGGTCCGAACGTTTTTGCTCTTGAGCCTCCAGTCCCGCGCACTTTGATGTGAACTGCGGTGATGCCCAACTCTTTGCAGCGCTCAGCTACTTTCTGCGTCGCGATCATGGCTGCGTACGGAGACGACTCGTCCCTATCGGCTTTAACTTCCATGCCGCCAGAGCGGCGGACAAAAGTCTCTCGACCAGAGAGATCAGTCACGTGGATGAACGTGTCGTTAAACGACGCGTAAAGGTGGCACACAGCAAAGCATTCTTCGCCTTCGCGCAACTGCGGCCCCAGAGTTTCATCCTCACGCACTACAGCCTGACGCTTTTTTGAGGCCATTCCAGTTCGTTCTACGAAACGCCGTGCAATTCTGAAATGAAGATGTAACAAGCGAAGTTTGTGGAGGCTCCGCCGATGGGACGCCGCGGGCCGCGCCTTGTCACGTGACCGGCACGGATGCGCCGAATGTTCGCGCAGGCGCGACAGGTCGCTGCAAGCGACGGGTCCTAAAAAACTTTGAGCGCAGCATGCGTTCTACGGACGGGTTCCTTATTGCAAAATGTGTCCGAGATCCCGAGCTGTGAATTTTTTCACGATTCAACGTGTGGAAACGCAGCGCTGGGATGAATAAGGCCGAGTTCAATCTGTTCTTCGTCGTATCCCAACGCCCAATGCGAAAGGTATAGAGGAGCGGTTCTCGATCGTATTTTCTCCAAGCGGGTCCATCGCGAATCAACTTTTCATCATTTCAACGTTTACGAACGCTTGAAATGGACCTTTAGATGAAATACAAAGAGCGAGCACGAAGGGCTTATCCTTTGGTTGCCAGCTAGGCAGCCAGAGACCTTGAGAAGAAATAAAACTGGACAATACCGACCTGACGCGCCACCAGCCCTGCCCGAGCAATGGTGTCAATCGTCACGAATTCGCGATGCTTCGTTCTCGCTCTACAACCTGTGTTCGAAAATGCCCCACTTTGGAAAGTGGTTCAGAGCTCGTGACTCGTCAAATAAGAGCGACAGTTCTAAAAGTTCGGAGAATATGACGTATTCTGCCGAGTTTTATGACGATACTCACTTGGGATACGGAGTAGAGAGTAGCTCGCGACCGATCATTGAAGAACCACCTGACGAGACCGATGTCCAGCGCTGGGCACACGGAGGCTTTGGGGATGGCTCTGAACGCAGCCATCGTGACTACGACGACCGAAGTGCTCTCAGTTTATGGAACGAAGCTAACTTTGGAGATCCTTTTTCCGTGATGCGTGGTGTCATGTCTGAAATAGACTCGGTTTTTCGGAACCTGGGACAGCACTTTGACTCTTTTGAGGCCGGTGACAACCTTTTGTCGGAGGGCGTTCACCAGGGATTCGCACAATCCACCCGAACCATTCGGCGCCAAAGGCCCGACGGCAGCGTCTATGAGGAAACCGTGACGACGAGACGGGGTCCCGACGGCACCGTCGAGGAGACCAGAACAGTTCGCGACTCGAGCACCGGTGAGAGCCGGTCGATCACAAATTATGGCGCTCCACCGAAAGCGTTGGAAGGACAACCGCGGAGAGGGCCGCGCATTGAGGAGTGCCCAGATGGCGATGACCTGTAAATGGTTGTTCTGTGTCTCTGGAACGTCGAGTTTTGAGTCGACAGTTTTGTCGCTGCTCCTGTGATTGGTGGTCATCAGTGTTTTTGTAAAGTTCGTTCTGATTTTTAATAGACTTGATGGAATATCAGAATTTTCCATACTGACGAGACACGCTAAACTAAGGATGCAGGTTTCCGGGCGTTCGCATCCCGACGAAAGAGGACATTATACCAAAGAGCCTCCAACGCTACGTATCGACAAAGTCAGGGTCGAGAACGCACGCTTCTGCTGCGAGAATACGACTCTACCATGGCCAGTTTAAGCGCATTGTCCTCGAAGACGGCTACGTGATCTTTCAAACGAGTGGAATTGCGGGAAAAGGAACCTATGCTGGCTAGAGTTCCTTTGGGTGGGCCGAATTTGTCTGGAATGCCTTTTTGGTATTTGCCGCCAAATCAAAAGCACGTGATCAGCATACCATCGCATTCCACATTTGCTAAATCGGCCGTTTGATGACAGATGCTTGATGCCCCGTCCCCGAACTTTGGCTCGGTTCTTTTCATTTCGATCAACCCCTGCGCTATTCTCTCCGTTCCGTTCGAGTCAAGAAACGCTTTTCTTTTTTCTCTACTTGGTTTGTAGCCTGCCCGGCACACCAGTGGATTCCTAGAGGCAATCCAGCCGGAAGTCATGGCGATCGTTCACCACGTTGCAAGATTATTTCTCCGAAGCAGCCAAATCTTTCCAAGATCCCAGTATTGAGGTGCTCATAGCAACCGATAGGTCGCCTCTTCGAGAAGTATCCATAAGAGCACGAAATAAAGCGGAACAGAGCAGAGGGCCAGAATACCGCCGAACTTGATTAACCCCACCAAAGTAATGGATCGATGCTGGACCAAGCGCCGGTCGGTCTCGTTATCTTTCGAGACTGCGACGAGGCTTGCACGCTCACGGACAGAGGCAGTGCATCGCGAGGCTTCTGATTCAGGCACTGAACGATCCTCATGTGTGCCGGGCGGCCTCTCACCCACGGCGTCCCGAGAAAACTCGTTCATGGACTTTGAAAGTGTCTTAATGCCGTCCATCATCTGTGCTAGAGACTCTAGAACTTGCTGTATTTGCCCGAATGCTGCTCGGGATTCGGAAACTAGCCTTTCAAGCTCTGTTTGAGTAGACTCGAATCCCAAAGACGCCAGTCCAACACCAGAAGTAGATTGGGCAGCACTGAGTTCCATGGACGCCTGCCGATGAGGAGCCGAGTTAGCAAGCACTCTGTTTGCATCCTGGCTGTGCAGTCCCATTCCAGGGCTCGTACTCGCGGAAATACTACCATACTGATTCAAAAGCGCTAAGCCTTGCTGAAACTCGTATTCATGCGAGCGCAAAAGCCTCTCAGTTTGCTCAAACTCAGAGACAGCTTCGTCGAGCTCCTTCATGAAAAGCTTCCGACTCACACGCTCAGACTTCATGTTTTTGCGAACCTCCGAATACGCGGTTCTCGTCAGCAACCTTGCGCCGGAGGCGCGAAATCGCCGAGGGGTTGAGTAGGGGTTTTGGTCTGCAGCAGGGCCTATCCAAGAATGAACCAACTCCGTCGAGGGCTCCTCGCATAAAATTTGACTCGGTCGTGGGCGTTTAGACGGTGTAGACCCCTCTGGTGGCGTTAGCTCTGGCCCGCGACCTGCTAGCAGGAACTCCCCAGTCATGACAGACTCTTTTTCCTGTCTGTGGCGAGGTGACTCTTTTGCAAGGTTTTCACTGATATCTTGGTCCATTTAACACTTCGAACGCAATTCTCACCGGTGAGAAAATAGGTTTTCTGTTTCGCGTCCCTGAGCGGGAACAGATGTGAGACTCGTAATAGCGAATTGCGTTTCTGGCGCGGGCAGCTGAGCTCATCGTTGTCCGCTTAGAAAGGCGTCTCACACGGTGACAACACTCTACGAAAAGCTAGGACGCGCGAAACGGAATAGGTAAACCGCGTTATTCGGCCGCGATGAGGTTCTCTTTTGTGAGCAGTTGGTTATGGTGCTCGGTTTGAGAAGAGGGACCTCGCCGGTTGCTCCATGCTGCCCAAGTAATAGAACTTGAGCTGAGGAAGAGATAAGCGCTACAGACGCAACCGTTCACATATTTTGGAGGTAACCCTTTCAAACCTATAACCGGTTTCGTAACCACAGCGGTTAAATAAAAGTCTAGGTTGATTCCATGAAACACAACTGTGTGGTCTCCGTAGTCTCCAGACAGTGCGTTTCAGAGTATTTACGATACTCTTTAAGCTACTTTCAAGGCGATCAGCTCGGATGGCACGCAGAATCCCTTGGAAAACCTCCATATTACAACATTCGACATATCGAGCAGAGGACTCCGAGGTTTGGTGGTCCCTGTATGACAAATTCTACGAGCGAGTGATGTTGAGCAGGCGAATCGTAGCTGCAGGCAACGTCGAGTTTTTCTCTTAGCACAGATACCTAGAGCGTTTACGATGGTTTTTTGAACGCAACTCACCATCATCATATGTGCAAAGTTTTTTCAGATGCAGAATCTAGAAGCTTGCCCAAATAGTTGTTCTTCTCACGTTTTTCGAGACTAAACTTAACTGAATCGAATACTATCTCCGAGCGCGCTGCCTACGATCGCATATTCTAGTTTGATCACGAACATGGGCTACACACGTGAAAGTTTCAGCCTATGTATCTAGAAAAAGGGCCCTTTCATTTCTTCATCTTGAGCCACTCAACACATCGAGAAAGGATTAGACGTTTTTCCAAATCATACGGCTCAGGAAAAGATAGTGCATAGCATGGCGACTGGCGTCCCTTGCGGCTACTTTCATAACCTCAGCACCGAGAAGATTCCAGAAAGTCAGTGGGTACCTTAAACCAAGTTTGAGGAAACAATGCTTTCAATTACATATTTAGCCAACCTTAAAAGAGATGCGATTCCGAATGGTACGATCGGACGAACACGATAGACGCCGACGCCAAGGAACGCAGTCGAGTTCGTTGGATTCTACAACGGATCACCGAACGGAACTTTGAAAATTTGCTGTCACGGAAGCACAGAGAAACTTTTCTTTCATTTCTCTGCGTACCTCAGTAATTTTCGGAGCGGAACAGTCAAGAAAACGACACTCATGTGACCGAGTGGCTAGGCTCAGCGTCAACCACTTGCGAGCAGGTGTTCTACGACTTCTCAGCCAAAATCGTACGACAGTCCGAAACGGTATCCTTGGCAGCTCCCATCCGCCGCCGCGCTGTGCTATGTGTCACGAGATGCGGTTCCGACAGCTTCGGTCACATTCAACCGAATGATTACTTGTAACTTTTTATTCTGAGAGTCACTCACTTCAACGAAGTTTCGAAGTCAGCAGCGCTCGTCAGCAGGGCAAACCGAAGCTGCTTCCAAAGTCACAGAGACTCGGAGCTGCTCCGAGTAACGGAGTTAGATCAGAGGCGAGTTCATTTCTGTCTTGGAGTTGCAAATGGGTGAGGAAGCTCGTGTTACCTGCAAAAGGCAGGTTGGAGCCTTCCTGCAGACCTATTACGCGGCAATGAGCAGGCAATTGGAAAGTTGTCATCGATTCTATCTCAGTGCCTCCGGCCAGCTCACATGCGAGCGTGTTTTCCGCGGAGTAACGTTACCGTGGATTCCGATTCGGGTTTGTGATCACGCTGGAGAGTCGCAACAGGACGTGGCAGGGTTTACGGAGGAGGGCCTTGGCAATGCTGCTTCATTCAGCCGGAACGGTATGAAGTATCCTTTTTCTGGAAGCCGATGAAACTCAGAGTCCTTCGTCAGAATTTCGTCTCGCGGAGTTCAAGTCCGATTCGAATCAACGGGCTGACGATGAGGCAATAGGGCAGCTGCAGGCAGTGATTCGGAACTCGCTCCCGGCAGTGTACAGCGACATGAGAATCAGTTCTTGCGATTTAGATGTGGTCACTCTTGCGGATGCTTCAGAAGGGCATTCACTGGACGTTCAGGTTGTTATCGTGGGCTCTATACACGTCTCAGATACGCCGCGCGCCGCATCGGGTGCAGAAGCACCCTCCAACGCCGCATTGAAATACCTAGCAATGTTCCCGTTCATTCAGATATTTCGACTGAAACTGCGACATTTCCCTGCTGGTGAAGAGGGGGAAGCCGCAAGGCTCTCGACGAATGGTCTGAGCACGAGCCACATCTGGATCCAGCAGGACTTGCTCAGGTACCTGGATAGCAATATCTTGCACTGGCTCCCGCTGCCTTCGCGAGCTGACTATCCTTTGAACGAGAACTTTGTTCATCCGATGATAACAAGTGGCTCCTTCGAGCACGAGGAGGGTCGTCCGGCCGCATCGCAAGGGGCGCTGCCCTATTCATTCGTGCCATCGCCGCAGCCAATGCCTTACTTTGGTAACTTTCATCGCTCCAATATGGTTCCTGTACTCCCGTATCCCCTAGTCGGTGCTCCTGGCCCACAACCTCTGGTGGCCGGTGATGCAATGCGGGCGATGCATGGACGCTACGGTGCACAGCCCTTCGTACCGGCTCAGCCGATGTATGGAATGAATGCTGCGATGGCATCTTCAAATATGGGAATGGCATCGTCGGTGAAGGCTTCGGATGATTTGCCATTCGCTTGCACGATATGGGTTGGTGGCCTTCCTCCAGGAAGCACAGAGGAGCTCATACGTGCGGAGTTTTCCCGCTTTGGACCTGTCCACAAGGTTGATTATCGGCCATCGCGAGGCTTTGCTTTTATTGTCTTTGTGTCTGAGAAAGCTCGTGATCGAGCTAATCGAGCAATATCGATCGGGGACGTTTGTTCCCGCAACCCCGCATTTCGAAAATGCGTATTTGAAAATCGATTACAAGCGTGAATTTGGGAATCGAGGCTCGTACTCAGTCTACAGAACACCATTTCGATATCAAGGCAGAGTAGTACACTATAATGCGATTAATCAGCTAGGAGGTGTGCCTCCAGGAGAGTATCTACCGCCGTCGTACCCCAGCACGAGCGAAACCCCTCGTGAGGACGTAGCAGGGACGAATCAGAGCCCCGTTCGGACACCAACGTTACCATCCCGATAGCATGGTGTAAACAACCCTCCGTAAGCTAAGTCCAGTTGAATCTGCCTTGAGAGAGAGGAACGCTGCTGTTTAATACAGGAGTGCAGTTCTTACTTTGATCTGCGGCGGCGCTCGAAAACTCAGGTCTTCACCAAACTTGGATTACATCAGCTCTGTCTGGACGTGAAACGGCGGTCGCTCTGGAGATGAGTGTGGAGTAAACATCATTTACTCGTTGGCGCTCCTGCCATAAGACAACACTGCAAATTCGTTAAAAGCATTCTATGTCTGCGGTATTCCTCGATGAGGCTCCCAGCAGAGCTTCTATATAGGTCTGGGGGTTCGTGAGCGTTCAGCCAGACGGCGATCCGGGACAGAAGCAGGCTGCAGGTGTGACTCTGCGTGTATAGCAAAAGCGATCCTCTGGACCACTTGGCGTTGCAGAAGGATATCTTCAAGCCCTGTATGCATCGGCCGACTGTAAAAGCTTGCGACGAGCTCTATACGGCTCGCTTTATGTTCAACATCAAAGCGTTATCAAATCGAAGTAGTACGATATTGAGGTTCAACACATCTCAAGGATGACCGGCCTGGAGAGCCAAATCGTGGCAAGGAACGAGCATGGTTGCGAATGGCATCTCGAGCACGTCATGCATTAGTGCGAATGCACGCATTTGGGTTTGTTTCGAAAAGACTGAATCCAAGTATTGTCGCTTTTGATCCATTGCTCGGAACGATGCCGCTATGCACGCCACTCTGCTGGAGCCAATACGAAGCTGAGTCCATGGCTGTTTCTTCGGCGGAGTAGAATCATGACGCACATAGAAAAACGTTTCTCTAGAGACACAAAGGCGAGAGCATGCTTTCCGTATAGATCGCAAGCTGTTTATTTCTAACTTTTCGAGCTTCGACCTACGCGCCCCCGGGCGCTTCGACGCTTTTGTAAGGCGTAAAACGATCGAAACGGTCTAGGGAGTTGCGTGATGCTGCTGGGAGTTTCGAGTTCCTCGAAATATTCTGTCCTGCCGTATTGCTGCTGCGGAGAGGGAATTTGAATCAGCGAAATTTCGTTCGCGATTTTTGATGAACTGTGGAATACGTTGAGTCGGTGCTAAAGTATGAATCCTCAAAATCCTGGAATAGGTTTTCGGTTTGAAAAGAGTGCTTTACTGAAATCCTACTTTACTTTTTTCTCAATCCTCACAGGGAACCAGTGCTCATGAATGCGTAGCACGCAAGAGCGCGATACGACAGATCAGGAAATTTTCAGACGCCCCGGGGATCAAATTTTGCCTGCAGGCAACGCAATTGGGATGCTACTGGTGTGCTTATGCTCATGAAGGCAGTCTACGGTCCGATATCCCTAAGCTGATGAGTGCAAGCCATGCTGGTATAGATGAGGGCAACGTTGACAATGATCAGATTCATGAACTCTCATTTATCACGCATAGGAGTCGTTCAGGGAAAGAGTTTAGATCATGTCCAATACAGAGTAACAGCGCTGGCGTCGGCTGTCTTCATGCGACTTTGCTGGCTGAAAGTCGTCGTGACGACCCACGAACATCATCGTTGGCTGGATGATCGTCTCTAGGCTCGCGTAAAGCCAAAGCTTTTCATTTGGGTCTGGTTTTCTTGAACCGTTGCTAATCATTAGCCGTTACGACGTCTTAAATCTCGAAAAAGAAAATCCATCTTTGTTTTAAGGCCAATCTCACGACGCAGCAATCGAGCTGGTCGAACAGGCGCTCATCTACGCAGTCATCGTCCCCCCGGGGGCGCCGTTGTTTGGCTCCCATGGAGGGCTTGCTGCACTTTCGCACGTACGGGCGCCATCACATTCACGTGCAGAATCATTTCAATGGCCAGTGCAGGAAAACGAGGCTCAATGTTCGGTTTCTGCCTCTACGTCTAGCGAGTTCCCTGAAATTCGGGTGAGCGTCCACGGGACAGCACTATCTCGACGACACTGTGACTGCGTCTAGAATATCCTCCAGGGACACTCCCTGCAGTTCCCCAAAGACTGCAGTCGCGCCATCAAACGACTGGGACCTAGTGTACCAGGTGTAAGTTATCACACATCGTATGCCAGCCCCAAGCGCAGCTCGAAGGCCAATTGCACTGTCCTCGATCACTAGGCAGTCAGAGGGTCCTAAGCCCAGCCGCTCCATTGCCACTTGATATATCATAGGATCAGGCTTCTTCCTAGGCACAGAATCACCAGCAATGATAAATTCGAACTTGTCTAGCCGTGAATCGGACTTGGGTGCGGCATGCGGCTGTGCACCCAGTATTCGTTGCAGAACCGCATGCACTGATTCCCGATTCGATGCCGAACAAATCGCTAAACGAATGCCTCGTGTATGAGCTGCATCAATGATTTCGCCGACTCCTGGACGCAGCGAGATCGTCTCATCTTTCTGGATTCTCTCGGCGTACCTCAATGACTTGACAGCGTGCAGATGTTGGACGAAAGCCTCTCGCCCGGAATGCGAGCTCGTGTCAAATCCACACTGTTCTGCTGACGGCCATCCGTCTTTATCGAAGTGATACCAGTATTTTTCCTTGCCACCCCCTATTTTATTCTGCAAAACTTCGTAGTAGTCTTGTGACCATTGGATGTGCGACAACCCTTCTGACAAGAATGTCTCGTTGTAGGTTATGCGATGCAGCTCCTCGGACTCGACAAGAACACCGTCACAGTCGAATATTATCGCTTTTGGTACATGCTGCTTCAGCTTTTGGGATTTGGGGGCTGTGTGGCCCGCTGTCACATCTCCCCGGAGCCACAGGTAGTGTCTCGCACGAAAGCGACCTGTCGTGACTTTCGAGCGGCTTCGGCTGAAACTGGTCGTTGTAGGCGATGAGCACGGCTTGAATCGTGGACACTGACTACTCGCAGCTCGAACCACTCCACAAGAGCAATCTGCTCCATAGTTAGAGTGAATTCTATGCGAATCAAAGCGAAAGGATCTCGTTATACGGACGGTTACATTGCTCGCAGCGAACCCAGCTCGTTCTCGGTGCATTGTCGGACTCGATCTAAGCGTTCACTCTGACACAAGCACTATCTAAGCGCGAAATGAAAACTTATTCAAGTGGCAAGAAAGTCTCGCTAGGGGCCCAAGTGCGTTACAGCGCGTCCGAGTTGAGTGCAGAGCGACGATTCCTGGAAAAAGAGGACGGGCTGGGCTCGTATTGTCGATCAGACCGGTTCTGCCGCTCAAGGGTTAGCCCTTACGCATCCTGTAGACCAGGCCGGCCTCATCGGAGTTACGAAACTTATCTCATCATCCACAGTCAAAGTGCTCGTCCTAATAATCGTTGGCTTTCGACAATCTGGGGCAAACCGGTGTGTCTTTCTAGCCGTTTTGCATCGAAAGTGGCAGCGTTCTCAAGAGCAGATCCGTTTCGGCAGACCATATTGCGAAATAAATCTCGCATATGTTCGTTTGAATCTGTTCCTGATCGGTCGCTCATTTTGCCAAAAGAAGCGTAAGATGCATCTCCCCCTCTAAATGAAACGGAGCCTTTGTAGGCTGATTCTAGGCACATTGCTAATGCCAGCACGTCTTCGAATTGTGAGGAGCGTGTGTTGACTGGACACTGCGTTTCAGAACGACTCTTCTTTGAAGAGCCACGAGGGATGGTTTGGGCTGGGGGACTGTTGGCTTGCTTCAGCGTATGAAGGTGACCGCGGCTGCGCAATAGAGCCCGTTCAGTTTGTGCTCCCTCCAAAGCAAGAGTTTCCCAGCATAATCTGCAAGACGAAGCTCAGGTGCTCATATCACCAAAAACCCAATTCGGACGGGCATTGTCTCTGAAGAAGCAGGAAGATACCTCCGAAAAGCTTGCGCTGCAGGCTTCGACATGCCCGAAGCAGCGATTCGAATTTGGCGAGAGGCTAGGCCTAGAAGTTTTGCATTCGAATGAAAGATCGAAGAGATTCCCTCCCAAGTAATGCTTCGCTTGCGCTACGCAAGCTACAATTCGCACGAAAGCGGAACTCTGGGTTCCCGCAAGCGGCCCGGGAAAAGATTCGTTGTCGACTTGAGTCACCAAATACATTCGCTGCATCCTATTGATTACGTTCAGGTCATCTGCTAGCTGACAAGATTGATGCGCAGCGTCCAAACTGGTATCTTTGAAGACAACCCAACTCTTCTCAGAGAAATGCCAGTAGGTGAAGCTGCGTCCAGTTTCCAGGAATCCAGAGTTTTGCAGACCTCTCCCTTGGGCTACTTGACAAAGGAGGAATTGTGGTATAAAGAAGCTGCAAATCGCCGATTTTATGCAATGAATGAATTCCTCTCTTATCTCAGGAAGCATCTGCAAGTCGAGCAATCAAGTACTTCCAAGCCATTCCTTGCAGAGTCACCATCACCGATGCGCGTCTAGTGATTGACAATTTTCCTGCCGATGCTGTGCCCTAGGTTTCGAGGAGTGCCGATTATAACTCAACTCCCCGGGGAAGGGTTCGCCCTCAAGAGCAATCGACTAGCGGCATGCCGAAATCGATCTCACAGAGTTAGAAATCTCTTGTGTGTCTCATGACGACCCACATAGCTATTGTGGACTGCCAACCCTTGCCGGCTGCTGTTCAGCAGCGAACAGGTTACAAAGGTTTTTTCGAGGCATTTACGAGACTCTTTGAACTTGCAGGTGCGAAGGGTGTAGTCTTTGATCGTTACAACGCTTTTCTCGGTGAGTTTCCATCCCTAGAGGATTCTATCCCGTGCGCGATAGTTGTCAGCGGCTCTTTTTCTTCAGCTTACACTGATGAGGATTGGATTCTCACCCTGAAAAATAATCTGCGAAGCATCCATGGTAAGGCTCCAGTAATTGGAATATGTTTTGGCCACCAAATTGTTGCGGAGGCGCTCGGGGGCAAGTGTGGACCTATGGCCAGAGGACCCGAGGTTGGTTGCGTTTCAGCCCAGCTGACAGCCCCAGGTCGTCGAATTTTCCAGTCGCTTTCAGATCAAACTTTGAACAGAGATAACATTCGGCTGGTATACTTTCATTTTGATGAGGTGAAAATCCTGCCACCGGGTGCAGTGCTGCTCGCCAGCAGCGAGTCCTGTCCTGTCGAGGCTTTCTGCGTGCCCAACGAGCATATCCTATGCCTTCAAGGCCATCCTGAATTCGGCTCTAATTTGGAACTAATGCGAGCGCTCCTCGACTCAAGCCTGGAGAATGGCAAACTTTGCTGTGAGGACTATCAGAAGGCAGTGACTAGTCTGGAACTGCCAGCAGACAGTCTTGAAATCGGAGCCTCTCTTTTACGCTTCGCTCTTTCTGCCTCGACCATCTTTGAATCCCTCAGCTTGCATGCGTCACCTTAGTCTGCCCTATGAATGTTTATACGACACCCGCGTCCTTTCTTGGCATGGAAAAGCAACCTCCCATGGGTGGTTTGATCTAGGGAATGACACTGCGAGATTGGAGGGCCATGTTGCGGTGCCTTGAGCCTTCAGATTCTCCTCAAGCTCCTTGTCGTGAACCATTGCGGAGCTTGCAGACAAAGGTGATGCGTTACAAATTGGGCGCCAAAGGGAACGCTGCAGAGGAAAGCCAGAATCTTCCAGCCGCTTGCCCAGATCTGGTGCCGCTCGGATTGCCTTGCATAGAAGCACACGCTCGAAGGCGTGAAATTCCTCAAGCGAAACATTCAGTTGGTAGGCCAGCTCTCGCAGCATCCGAACCTCGAGCGCATTCATCTCGCGCAGCGGCAGACCTCCCACCTTTGCGTAATACGCATTGTTGTAGAATATGTCATCGAAAAACTTGGCTGCCAGCATTACTGCCGTAATGATGAGACGATGAGCCGTAAAGCTTGTCATCCGCAGACTCGCATTCCGTCGGCTTAAGCGGTCCAAATACAGCAGCGCGATGACGTAGCACGCCTTGCTGCAGAAAGCGAACGTGTATATTCTTTCAAAATACGCTTCCACCGATATATTTGGGATCCGACTGGCATGAAAAGGTGAGGCGTCGTGCAGTTTGCCCTCCACCAACATATCCTGTTCGTTCTCTGTAACCCATTTGAGTAGAACGGTGCTTAGCGCGGCACGAATGAGGTCATCGGTCTCCCGATCGTTACCACTATCGGCACTCCAGGAAACCAGAGAAAGCGCCGGTGACAAGAGCTCTCTCTCCTTCTTCATCAGATCTTCAGCGAGGCTCTCTGAGTTTGACGCATTCCAAGACGAAAATGCCAAAGGATCGCCAATGTGAACATTCGAGATTACGTTCAGAAAACGATCTGCAACGTCTTGCGCAGCTGAAGGGCCGTGTGCATGGTCCAGCTGCACGGAGACAGGGCTACATTCGTCCCCCGAGGTCGCTCGACTACAGTTCACGAAAATGCTGCCTCTGTCGGTATTCGATACCAGCTGTGTCCAGGAAAGCTCCCCTGGTGTACCTCGCCCACTTGACTCGGAGATCTCTGGCGTATGAAAAGTTTCCCCGAGAGCGCCGCCTTCGGTCCAAGGCAGCCTCAAGGCGGTCCTCTCTTGCGAGGACCACACCAAGCCGACGCCTTCGTATTTCCCCATTTCCGAGGCGCTCACAGGATCTGTTCTTCTAAACTAGCCAACACGACCTACCCAACGAGCCAGCCAACGAGGAACGCGGCAGCCACCGAAACCGCGAGACCCTCAAGGGCAGTGGCCACAACTTACGGCGCCGAACCCTATTGGCTTCCACGTCCTAGTGAGGGTAGACGCCTGGCGAAATCTCTAAAAAAATCTCTACTTTAAAGCAGATGCAGATGCATGCCAATTTCTATACTCTATGAGTAGAGCCCCTCATGTGCGTGCAGCGCAGCTAACGCAAATAAATGTTCGTGAAGCTGGAAACTGTGCGGTAGTGAGCGTCGCCGCCGGCGAGGCGGTCGATCGCGGACCCGCCTAGCATGCGAGCGTGGCGACGCGACGGCGCAGCTCAGGCGACGAGCGCTGGCTCGCGGCGTGACGAGACGCAACGACGGCGCCTCGGGACACGGGGCCTCGATTCGCGAGGCGGCGCGATGTGACGTTGCGACGCGCAGCGTGTCGCGACACCCCAAGATCCCATGCAGGCTCGAGCGAAAACGACGGCGCACTGGCTGGCGCGGCAACTTTGCAGCCAAATTCACTAGCCAACTTTCATGCACTTGCGGGCCTATGATCGTAGCGATAATATATTGGTCCCGGGGATGGTGCGAAGATCACTTTCGTTAAGCTGCATTCGTATTTTGAGGTTTTCACAGATCCGGCGTCATATTCATAAAGTTTTTATCTCTGCACAATAGTCAACTTTCCCAGGCAAAGGCGGATTCATTCTAGCGAACCAGATGCTTTGAAGTATATAGCTTCTCAGTGATAGTCGTTTATCACAAAGACGCGGACTGAGGATCCTTAGCACATGCGCAATGGCGAGTATCTCGGGAAAAGTGCTATTTACATTAAGGAATATAGACCGACCGGAGGCTAGTTCGAACGTTGATACAAACAGGTTTTTATTATGCACTCAGTTTTATGCTATTCTGGCTGTTCGCCGAGAGGACCTGGCTCACCGGAGTTTTCCGGTGATACTCCGGCCTTGATCGTTGTTTCTGTGGGCAAGCTGGGAGAATAAGATGGATTTGGCAGACGTTTCGCCAGGTAAATTCGCCTGTCGTCATGGAATATACTTTCTGATTTGTCAATAGCAAAGGACATAAGCCCGTGCTGATCGCGTTCCACTTTTGTCTGGTCGAGTTGGTTGTAACGAGCGGCGCCGCCAAAGCTCCGATCCTGACGGTTAAACGTAATGTTTGGTGAGTTCAAGACTTTGCGAGAGAAGTGGTACACTGCCACAACCACACCGAGGCCAACCGCGCCTAACAGCGGCATCACCTCCGTTTTCAGCCAGGTTCTGCGAAATGAGGTCCATCCAGTCGTTGCCATCTCTTATCGGCTTAGGTATGTTGTACACGTTGAACCACTTGTCTGCACTAACGCGCCTGCAGCAACTACAGCGGCGGCGTATGAAACGACGTACTACAAATACGATGGCGGCGCTCTGAGGTGGCCTGCGTTATCGGTCATCTGTCAAGTGCAGCGCATCTGGCGCCGGACAGGCCAGAGCTGGCGAGGGTTCTTTATTTCCAAAAGTGACGCTTGTCCTGTTTCTTTTTGGTTCGTTATGTTTTCGTAGTTTCATTGTTTTCTTGGTCCCATGAAATTCGTCGAGATTCACAAGTCTGCTCCTTTTGTCTTGATCTTGTTCCTGGTTATCTCTGCGACTGTGTAATCGTACTATCGCCTTTTTACGAGTGTCACGTGACGCGGACGAACTGAGATACCACGCTCAAGCGAATGATCCAATGAATTTTGTTCCAAAACTGTATTGTGATGAAGGTCGACACGGTACAGCGTTTCGGCACTACCCTTGCTCACGGGATCCATTTTCGCCTTGCGGCGCCCGTATCGTCTGCTTGGCATCGTTGTTCGACTACGTCATCGGAAACAACCGCTGCCCTTTGATAATTCCTAGCATTCGTCTGCACCGCCGGAAAGCACGCACAGTGGTGACTCTGAAGAGAAAGAATCCGTTCGCATCGCATCTATTTGGAATAGCACAACATTTACTATTTTCGACTCATTCTTTAGAAATTGAATACAGTCGTGTTCAGTGAAATTCGTGTTTCGTGCTCTACTAAATAGGAACTTTCGATCAGACAGGCAACAAACCTACGAGGACCGTAAATTCGAGGATCTCGAAAAGGCGACCCAGCGATCTGCTGAAGCGCACCGCCGGCCCACATGCACTGCGATTCGTTTGCAGAAAGACCGTGAGCTGTGTCATGCATTCCGCTAGCCCTGCGGGGCAGCTTTAAGTCCACGAAGCTCTGACTTTCTCGAGCAAACGAGTTCCTCGTTGATGCTTTCGCAGAATGTTTACGGGTCGTTTGCGGAGGCCATAGGGAACACTCCACTGATCAAGTTAAGGAGAGCTTCGGAACGCACAGGATGCAACATATATGGAAAAGCAGAATTTATGGAACCCGGAGGGTCCGTGAAAGATCGGGCCGCTCTTTATCTCATAGTCGACGCTGAGCAGAAAGGTTTATTGAAGCCAGGCTCCATCGTTGTTGAAGGCACTGCGGGTAACACGGGGATCGGCTTGACCCTTGTCGGCAATTCTCGGGGCTATCGCACGATAATCGTGATCCCTGAAACACAATCTGAAGAAAAGAAAGAATTTCTACGCGCTTGTGGAGCTGAACTTGTTGAGGTCCCAGCTGCACCGTATCGAAACCCCAATAATTATGTTCGTCTGAGTGAGAGGATCGCAAAAGAGCTCGGTGCTTTTTGGGCGAACCAGTTTGACAATCCTGCGAACCGTCGAGCGCATGAGGAGACTACCGGGCCCGAAATATGGGCTCAGCTCGACGGACATGTGGATGCGTTCAACAGCGCTGTTGGAACCGGGGGGACGCTAGCGGGCGTGGGTTCATTTTTGCGCTCAAAAAACCCGGATGTGAAAATTGCCCTCACGGACCCTCAGGGAGCAGCACTCGTGCGGTACTATCAGGACGGGGAACTGAAGGCCGCAGGCGAGTCGATTACTGAAGGCATTGGCCAAAGCCGCATCACAGGGAACTTGGAAGGCTTCAGACCTGATATGTGTTTTGAAATCAGCGACGCGGATGCCCTTCGAGAGGCATTCGATCTGGTCCAGTGCGAAGGCCTGAATGTAGGTCTCTCGAGCGGCATCAACATTGCCGGAGCGATCCGGGTCGCAGAAAGCCTTGGGCCTGGTCATACCATAGTGACCATACTGTGTGACAGCGGCAGTCGATATCAGAAAAAAATGTTTAATCCGAGTTATCTTCAACAGAGGAATCTGCCAGCACCGCCGTGGACATTAGAGAGCGCAAAGCCAGACGTAGCAGCTGCGCTGCGGAAGGCGTTTGTTACGTAGATTTGCTGGATCTTTTGAAAGAAATCACTAAAAATTCTTAGGATGGCACTGAAACACTGACGGAAGCTTCAGGTCGTTCCGTTCTCGCACCTTAGCGATGCTGGCACTTCATTGAGCAAAGCGCCTCGCACTTGTACCGAAATGCTATCTGGTGTGAGGTTCTTCATTCGTGCGGATTTCCGTAATAGATTGAACCGCGCTACACGTATGTTCCTGTGTCAAATGACTGCTGATCTTTTCAACGGCTCTAGAATAGTTCTACTATGCAAGAGCCCAAATGGAGCGATGGGTCAAGCGCGCACTGAAGATAGTCCTGGTGTTGCCCAGGGAGTTTCATAAACAACGTCGTGCTCATCCAGGCTTGAACTCGCAAGATTGCAGTCTAGAGGATGGAGCTCATCAGTCCGATCGAGCATCAGACTTCTCTTTTCTGCTCAGCCTTTTCTGCATAGCGGGTTTCGGCATGGCGCCGTTTCGGGCGATAATATCAAAACGGCAGTGATTTCAAGCAGAACGGCTCTCGCGGCCACAACTTCGGAAGTTCAAGATCGCAGCTCGCTTAAGATCTATCCAGCTGAATTGATGAAAGTTTCGAGAAACCTACTCCACCAATCGTTCCAACAGTTTTTTGTTTCTGTCAGCCTCCGCGCGAAGTTGGTCTTCCAGGTGCCTTGCAACTTTCCGCACCAACGCCACCTGATGTTCGCACTCTATGTGTAGTAGGTTCTCAACAGTTACGGTCGCTTCAACAGGCCTCAAGGGCACTTCAGCGGAAAGATCTTCCGAACTGGTTTCCAGTGTTGTCATCACAAAAATTCCTCCCGTTCCTCTACCAGCAGGAGACACAGACACTTCGGAGGACGCCTACGGCTAATGCTAAAAATTCGTCGCCGCGCGCTCGTTGTTTGCGCCGCACCATGGTTTGAATCCCCGAGACTAGCAGTCAGCGTGACCTCTCCTGTGCATAAAGCTTGTGCGGACGGAGAACTTCACTTTTTCCGGAATGCCACTTTGAAATCCACCAGGATTAGCGCTATCGGAGGGGGCGTCCACAAGGATGGCCTCGAAAGTCTTGTGCATGGTAGAGCCGTTTACGTTCCAGATTTTTCGCTCATCACTATTGCTTGGCTGTAAGGGAGTTCCAGCGTTGATCAGTTCGATTCTGATCAAGCTGTACATCTGTTCAAGCCTCGCGGATGCTCCTCTACGTCAGCGTTGCGATACCTGTTGGAACATAGTGAAATGGTATCCACGCGTATCTCATTTCTGAAAAGCGGATAACTTTTTTCGCGTAGTTTGATGTGTTTTGCATTGAACCGCGTATGAGAGCGCGTCCAGAGATTTTCCTTGTAAATGTTTGCACAGATACACCTGAGTTTCATGGAAAAATTACCGGAGTTCGAAGATCCCATGCATTGTCGGTCATCAAACACTGGAAATACGGATGGTCCTCCAGTAGCGCAACTTGTTTCGCCCAATCGTTTTTCCAGTGTTTGATGCAGACGGTTGCCCGTGCCGACTTTTGCCGAGAGCTTCGTTTTTTTGCATGATGTTATATTCAGCATCTTCTCGAAGGCCGGACGCTACTAGGACAGTCTTCCCGCGGACCAGGCTCTCGCTTCTTACTTGGTCGAGCTCTTTTTCGAGGTATTCTCAGTGCGCCGAGTAAAACCAGTGCAACGCTTTATTTTTTCGTTGGAGAGTTACCCCACATGATGAAATAAAAGCTAGGAAAATTTACATACTACGCTCAGAAAAAGAAGCTCAGAGACCGTTGAAGCACTTACCATATCTGCTAGGTTCAATTACCTCTGTATACGCTACACTAACACGCTGCAACGAGCCAAAATATCCTTAAGAGCCAAGTTTCGATTGTGCTCTTCAAAGCACGTCATATGAACGTGTGAGCAACGCAAAGATTCTCCAGCTCGAAACTACGCTCTTGAGGGGAATAATCGAAGCTGCCATGAAGTATTCAGAAATGCTCCTCTGAGAGAATGTGCTTAACGTTTTACGAGCCTGTCTTTGTAGAGGCCCCAAAGTCTTCTGTGGGTATCCAAAACGAGTTCGGGCAAGCGAACACCACCCACGAAGCCGTCAAAAAAGCCACAAATATCGCCGTCTCAGGATTCGAGTGTTCGCATCATCGCTAGCAAATGTTTTGCAAGCTTTCAGTTGTTGCATAAAAAGTGACCAGTTGACTTGCTGGTTATGAGGTTTCTTTCTATCGCTAGTTTGAAATAATAATTCAGAAACTGCTATGGACGCCCTTCAGCCTCCTTTCGAAGGCAGTCCGCGAACGAACTCTTCGCTGGACTCTCTGTCCGTTCAGCAACAGAACAAAACCTTCTTCTCCTGTCTCGATCTCTTGGATGAAATTTTGGATCTCCGTGAAGATCTTGAGCACTTTCTCCGAGAAGGCTATTTTGAGCTTGCTCTTGAGCAGAGGCGTGGTTTTCAACGTGGTTTGCTGCCGTCCGTTTTAAGTGCAGCGGTGGAAACTTCGGTAGAGTCGACGACTATACGAGGATGTCCGACTCGCCCGACAGTTCACAAAGAATCTTGTCCATCGAAATCTCAGCATGCTAGCCCCTTTTTTCAATCACGCCACATTCAGAGAGCGGCTTCCCTGTTCACAAAGGCACTCAGAGTTTCTTGGGAAATTGAGGGAACGCTTCAAAAAGCACTCGTTGAAGCGACCAAATTTTCGGAACTGTCATCTGCGTGCAACCAGTTCAAGAATTAAGAACACTCGGGGTTCAGGATTTATTAAATTCATGAGCTACTTGATTCTCGAGGTTAGACATCGTTAGCGGTCCGGAGAACTCTAGGGAAATGAACGACGTAATGCGCTTGGCAAGCGCTGACCCGAGAATCCCTGCGATATCCTCTGTTTCTGCGTTTGCGAATTCCGATAAATTCCGAAAATGGCGCATAAGAGCAAAGACATTTGCATTCTCCACAGCGGGCAAACAGCGAAGCATGTCGAATGGGCGAAGAGCGAAGTTGTCTCTCGGATTCATCATAGACATGTTATCGGTGCCCACCGGATTGTTTGTGCCATCTTTCGCCTCCACTGCGGGGTCTGCAGATGCTTCTTCTTCCGGTTCAACCTCTCCGTGTTTCAGTGTCTGGAATGCTTCCGCCGCTGCCTGCGGACCACGACACCAGATCAATCGTAAACGTGGAAAATGTATGGTGAGCAGGCACAGTTTTCCTATCCCGTTCGCATGCTTGTACTGCATGGATGTTTCATCAGAATAGTAAGATACGTATAAACCCAGTCCTTCGAAGGTTGACATCTGTCCCGTAACATCGTCTTCGCTTAATTCAATCATTAATATCGGATAACGGTACTTTTGGCACATAGCCTGGCATTGCATGTACAAGCGACCGGAGGCTAGTGAGCTGATCAGATCCGATATAGTTTTGCGTTCGACGCAAATATCCGGAGAGAGCACATAATCTCCAGCTTTCAGTGTTCGTGGCCGCAGTTCGAATCCATGCTGGTACAGAGGAACCTGGAATAGATGAGCGAAACTCACGTATATCTACCAGAATTCGTGAGTGCCTAGATCGACTCTGAACTTTGTTCCGCAAGCATGTGCGAATCCGATTGTTGCCAC
Organism: Cyanidiococcus yangmingshanensis; assembly: GCA_013995675.1. Taxonomy (NCBI): domain Eukaryota; phylum Rhodophyta; class Bangiophyceae; order Cyanidiales; family Cyanidiaceae; genus Cyanidiococcus; species Cyanidiococcus yangmingshanensis. Next base: position 66,689 of record VWRR01000014.1, on the reverse strand, counting down.
CGGGTCATCATTCGAGAACAATCGCCAGCACGCGAAGGTTCCAGACTTTGATCAAGTCGAACAGCCATTGAAGCCTTGTGTCGAATCAACGTTTGAAAAGCCTGCTGCTCGTCAGCGACAGTTTTGCGGTACTGTTCATACTCGAAGGAGTCTTCATAAAAAATAGTATACATACGAATTTTCGAATATCTAGAATATGCAGCTTGATACACTTCGATTTCTCGCACATGCTGCAGAGTTGGATCCAATAAAATGACCGCACATGGTTGTATCTCCATCAGGAACGGCAAAACTGTGGATGGCCCGATAAGATTTCCTGTGCGCGTATTTGCGTTTCCTCTGCCGTACGCCTTGAGTAAAATTTCAAACTTAAGAGCACTTTCATTCGTGCTCAGATTCGTATCCTGTTGTGACCAAGGGCGATAGTCTCGATCGTTCGAGGCATACGAATCGGTGTCCAGGGGCGGCATTTCTCGGAGCCCTTCGGATGAGTCTTCGTGTGGATTCACTCTCCAGGAGGCGCCAGTTCGCTGGCCTTTCGCACAGCTGTCTGAATCTTCAACTGCGTCACTATGATCCGAGCTCGAAGACGAAGACGACTGGTTCCCATTCTCAGTTGCATCGAGAGCTAAAGCTTCCGGATTTCTGGATGTGCTGGGTCTGTGCAAATTGCGCATAGCGCCCTGCACTTCCAGGTATCGGATGAATTTTCGAAGAAGAGCACACTTTGGGCTCTCTCCACCGCCCAAAAAGTCTGAAAGAAACTTCATCGTGTTAGGTTCCCTCCCGAGAACAAGAATACGGAAACCTGGTAAGTACGCGCTACCACTTGGGTTTCCAGCGTTTCTCATCGAATTGATTATTTCGTCCAATAAATCGCGCAAGAGCATCCATTTACTGTTTGGCTCAGGCGTCAAATCCAGCTTTTTGGAAATTTCGAGTAGATCGCGAACTTTGGCGCTCGATTGACGTGTGCTCAAGGATCGCAAGACCTCTTGCACATGCTCTTCGTGCTGAAGTGATCCATGAAAAACGCGCTCCTTGGATAAAAGATACATGTTCTGTGCTCGTTCCATCATCAACCAGTAGCTCCCCGATCCGTGAACCTCTCTGATTGACTCCAGATAGCTCAAAAAGGTCACGCAATCATCGTTCAAGAGGCAGATGAGAATTCTATAAAGGCATTGGATATCTAGCAACAGCTGTCTAGCCCGTGAATTCAAATGACGCCAAGCCTGTGAGAGGCGCTGCGCAGTCTGCAAAAGATTCGTGTTGGAGCGCGAACCTCGTAGATCACTTTCATCCAAGTCCAGCCCGGGAGCACTTTTTCTCAGTTCCGAAAAACACACTCGTATCAGTGCCCAGATTTCGTCGTAAATAGCATTCATCAAAGCTGTCATTGGTTGGTGTATTTCCAAAAGTTCTATCGTTCCTCCCTGGATAGGAGCGTCTGTCAGATGAGTCGGTTCGAGGCGATCACAAGGATTTTGGTCGTATTCGAGTGACGTAATAACGTCGACGTGAAATCGTGGAAAAAGCAGCAATCTTTCGAGACCAAGCAGGCGCATGAGTTTCTCTGCTGTATGAAAACCACGACTGAGCACTTGTGCCGAATCACTGAAGGCGAAGATAAAAGTGTTCTGCAAATCGCGGATGCAGACATATTCCTGGAAAAGGCGCACAACAAAAGCCTCGCTACGACAGTCCGTGATCTCGTGAGCGTTGAACAGGAGAACCCCAAGGTAATTGACTGGCTTCAGATTCGTCTCAGCAGGGTCCCGGAGCTTCGAAATGGCTTGCAGAATATCAACAGCGAAGGTTCTCGGCGTCGCGGACACAACCCCACCGCAACGGTACACCTCGTTGCGTTCAACCGCCGACAGACTCGAGCTTATGTGCCTTGGCAGCAGATGGAGAGGAAACTTGGCGGGATGCGCAGCCAGAGTTTGGCAGAAACGCTGAAAGACAGGTTTGGGGAAGTTCAGCGCTAGCATTGGCCTCTCTTCGCTGTGAGTGAGCTTATTCGCCGCAACTACTGCTACGAGCGCCTCTAAGTCGAGACCCCTTGCAAACACCGTCAGGCTACTGTTTCCGGACAAAACTTCTGTCACTGCAGTCTTCACGTAGGGTAACATTTTTCGAGGTCCTGCTGCGGCATACTATCTTTGCAACCTTAAACAGCAATTGCTAGCAACTTTAGTGGAAAATTGGCCGGTTTCGGATGACCCATCCAGATGATCGAGGCGTCGTACCAAGAAGTCTCGAGCGGCCCCGTTGCCAGCGGGGCTATTTCGTCTTTAACGAGGCATTTGTTTGTGTGCTCCTCTCAAGTAATGCGTACTTTGAAAGCGTTAGTTCTAGTCAGTGAGTCTCTCCCGTTCTATCAAACCCAACCTTCCTCAAGATCTGTTGCGTTCGGTGCTTGAAAGTGCATAAATTGGAACTGGAGTCAACCCAGGAAACCCTGGCTTTTTCACCCGAGGACGTCTATTTGTTGCCCTTCAGGAACCTAAGTGACTTGACTAATTACCGCACTATTTTGATCAAAAAGATATTGGATGGCACACTAGATTCCCACTGGCACAGAGATGCGCTGGATTTTACGTTATCTCAGTGAGCATTTGTCTTGGGGTTCTTCGGTGTAGGAGTAGGCTGTCCAACATCTCGCTCTTGAAGGGAATTATGCTGATTCTATAAACTGCGGTCACTCGAAACGGGACATTTGTTTGAGAAAAGCAAACGCTGCAAGGGATCAAGAGAGCGCTTTGGTTATTTTATTACAATGTCTCTTGGTGGCGGCCAAAGATTGCGTTCTCATCTTGCTGAGACAAACTCATCTGTCTCCCAAATAGTGTGCTGGAGAAAAAAGTGATCGGAAGACGAATGCATGAAGCGAGAGCAAGACTTTTAGAGTCGCTTTCTATCAGTGTGCCCCTTCTGCAAACACACTCGTAGAGAGCGTACAAGGTGAACTTTAGCTTTGTTTCTGAAGGTTTCTGAGAGTCTCCAGAGGAGGACCAAAGTTCCTAACGCAACTCTTTGGTAGAGCTTCAAGTGAATTCATGAACTGCGCAAATAGCCACCACGGGGACAGGGTTCACAGAATTCCTCATCGCTTTTAGGGAAACCATAAACCATGAAAGCTGGCAATGGCGCGGATCATCGATCCAACGGAAAGCTCAGCTAATACATTGCTGCGACATTTAGTTCTGTTTCGTTAACGACTAAAGCTAGAAGACTTGTTTCTGGATCTTTAGGCTGACAAGCTGCACGGAGGCACAAGCCACAGCGAAGCAGTGGCTGTGTATGCCGACCTGGAGACCACCAGCTGCTGACAATAGATCCAAGCGGGGTTCAACGGGATCCACGGTTTCTCAGAAACTTTTGGAGCCTCGCTTGCGCTCTCATGGGAATCAGGCCAAGCATTTTGGCGCGGACATTGAAGCTACGGACGGGCGATCTGCTTGCTCGTGTGAAGCCTGTGAAGGACCGCAAATGAGCACCTTGAGCAAACTGGGTAGCTCTTGCAGTGTCGCAGAAGGCGCAGAAGCTCGAAGCGGTTGCTCCAGCTCTAGCAGCTTGTTTTTTGAAGAAAACGAGCGTCTCGAGGAGGAAACGTCGGCCAGGACTATTGCGCGAGCGACGCATCAGTCGCGAGAGCACGGTGACGACCGTTCTGAGTTTGGATACGGGGTTTTCCGATGTAACCGGAGCATGTACCGCACGGCTCTCCTCTGCGATCCAAATCCACAATCTTCTGAGCATAATCAAGACAATTTTCGTCATTTTTTTCGGAGCCATCGAATACTGTTGTATGGTAGCGACGCATCTGATGCTGCGCCGTCGGCAACTACGGAAGCTCTCGCCGCACAAGCCACTTCGCAAGCCGGAAGAACTGAAGAACAATTGGTTTCCAGGTGGAATACCGCTTATGCTGCAAGCCTGAATGCATCATCAGGACACACGAGAACAGCCAGCTCCGACTTTTCCGAAAGGGCCGAGATTGAAGCGGTGGTTGCTTCTCGAACTCATCCGTTCTCGCAAGATTTTTCATATAGCATGTGTATGTCCGAGTCCTCGCAGGCGCCATCAATTGAACATTCCCAGCACAACGCAGTTTTCTTTGGGAGAATATGGTCAGTTGCATCATTAGGGGTGAATGAGCCTAATGAGGATTTCTGGCAGGTGGAGCGCGAGAGACTGTTTCATGACTTTTACTGCAAAGATACACACCTGCAACCAACTAGAGAAGCCTGTTCTGAGTCCCGAAGATGTTTCGAGAGCAATCCTGCCACTTCGAAATCCCTGAGTGCGGGCTCGGGCTCGATTGCATTTGCTGAGACCCAATCAGGCCAAACAGAGCAAGAACAAGAACGAGATGATGCTTGCTGCGATTCAGACTCCGAGGACTCATTCACTGTTTGCCTTTTGGATGGTCATGAGGGTTCGACCTGCTGCGAGCTGCTTCAAAGTATACTGCTCAGGTCTATACGTCAGCGCTGCTCCTCAAATGGTCATCACAGCGACCTATTCGGGGAAATCGGACCAAGCGGATTTTGCGAACGCTTATCAGAGACTTTTGAGTACGTTGACCGGCAGTTGCTCGGCCTCCTCTGGGATAAATTAGAGGAATCCGGAGATGGCCATTTTGCGATAACTGGCGCATGCTGCATTACAGCCACTCTCACCAATGGAGGCAAAGATCTTTTTATCGCGTCACTGGGGGACTGCGAGGCGTACTTGGGTCGGCGATCGACTATGACCGATGATCCATCTCTGGATACAGAAAACGCAGCCTTATGTGCTTCTCGGGAATGCTTTGAAGCGGTTCGGACGTGTCATTCGCATAATCTTAGACTCGAAGCCAATATGAGGCAGTTATGCGAGAAATTTCCGTGCGACCCGTCAGTTGTACAGAAAATTGGCAGCAACTTTTTTGTCAAAGGCAAACTGCAAGTCTCGCATGCGTTTGGAAACGGTTATCTGAAAGACGAGAGATTTAACGAGAAGCTCTACCCTATTTTCCGCGCCAAGCCGCCGTTCTGTGGAAAATACGTTTCTTCGAGACCACAAGTGCGACACATGTCCCTGACAGAACGGGACGAGTTCCTAATTCTGGGCACGGATGGTTTCTGGGAACATGTCGAGCCGCAGACAGCCGTTGCTCTTCTCGGACACTTTTTTGCTCCCGGTTCGAATCAGAGTGGCAGAAGAGGTACGTCACCTGCCGTTGATCCACGACGAGCCAGCGAATTCCTTATGCAGTATCTATGGCTGCGAACTCACAGCAGTAAGTCCTCCGAACCTGGTTCTGCCGCTGATCTAGGTTATGATAGTCCAAGTGGAGTGAGTTCAAGAGAGCGAATGGGTGCGTTGCGCGATGACACAACTGTTTTTGTGCTTTTCCTCCGCCCTGCTAGGATTGCCGACAGGAACGCTGCCCTGTCATACACTACCTCGCTGGATCACGAGAACCTTTGTGAGAGGTTCGGCGACGCTTCAGCAGATCGAGCGCGAGTTTTCCGAGACATGATTTCTGCCTGGTTGAACGCTCCAGAATAGTGTTTCGGTAAACTTGCAAAACGAGTAAAGCCTAAATGTCACGCTTTCCTTCCGGTGGGGAGAGCAGTCTCTTCAATTGTGTACATAGATGCATCGAAAGCGAGCAATTCAGTTTCCAGAGGAGTATCTGCTCTTTCACATGACAAAGAATGAGCAGGGGCTCAGAAACAATCTCTGACATCATAGACCAAAACCCTCCCGTAACAAGACTCTCATCAAGCGAGATATTACTTTCGATGAAGATTTCTGACTAGTAAGCTGTCGGTTCAATCGTCATTGGAAGATTCTTTTGTAAGACTTCAATGACATATGAGCGATCATCTTGAGGAAGCTTACGGATCAAAAATGAGAGGATTCGGTTGAGCGTTCGCAGACGATAGCAATCAACGCCATGAGTTGCTTGCCCCGAACTGGCTGTACTTTTTGTGCGAATGCGTTTATGATGCGTCTATGCATCCCCGACAATGCAAGCGGCGTTCGGGAACTGCACCGCCAAAACATTGAGCGAGCCTTGGGAAAAGCCAGGACAATCAGCGTTTCAGAGGGGCACTTGTGACATTCAGATCTCGACACGGGCATTCCATCAGCGTACGTATTTTTGAAACTGATCGTAACCCTAAATGGAGACCGCATGCAGAGCCGGACTCTGGTGGGCAGAATATTCTTTACGCACCGGAAAGATCAGTGAACAAACTTTATGTAACAGTTGGAATAAGATGAAAGACGGTCCTGGGTCATCACTATCAGAATGCGAAAGGATGCCTTCAGGCGTGGCAAGCCATGCAAAATGATCGGCGGCAAGGTGAGGCTGGAGATGTTCTTGCTCTCGTCACTGTCAGCTCGAGTGTGCCTTCATTCTGGGCTTACCCGAGACAAGAGGACAATATCATTTCCGCGAATGCAGATTGTCTTTTTTATCGCAAGCTCAGTTCTGAGTTTATATCAACCAGAGACGATGGGAATACGGTTCAAGTCTGTTGGCGATTCATCCCGTTGAAATGCGGTGCTCCTTCAGCTGGAAGCAGTCTCGAAAAGCACAACGCTTCATAGTCCATGCGTATCTTGTATCCGCATGCTCCAGCTGATTCAGCCGAGAATTTTAGCGCCTTCGGCCCTTCGTCAGTCTCAAATCTGTAGCTCTCATCTGACATCTTGCTTTCATGAGGGTCCTCTAGCAACGAAAAATGAGATAGTTATGTTTTGATGAAATTCAGCAATCTTTTGATTCGAATCTCTATACTTTTCTGGTGATGTGCTCACAAAATGGACCCCGCACATCGGTAAGCACAAGTACCAGGGATACTCTTAAAGGTCTGCTCTCGCATACGTAGCGTACTATGTCAAACCTAAACGTACGGAGCGGCAGAAAATCGCTCAAGCTTCATTGTGATCGAGTACGACAATACACTAACATTCCTTCTTTCCGCTCCCTTCCAACGGCAAACAGATGTATATTTTTCTCTTCAGTGGCTGAGAAGAAGTTTCTGCGGTAATGCTTCGACACGCGAATACAGAACTCCCCCAGTGGCCACAGTTGGCTTGGGATACCAAATTCCAGCCGCGCCAATTTCTTGCTACATCCTCTGCTTCCTGTGGAGGCTTCCAGGTCAGCTGCTGTTAAACAAAGCGCCTTCGAAGTCACGCACATGGCCGCCATTTTCTTCAAGCGCTGTCTTTCCTGTTTTGGAGTAGAACAAATTCCAGTGCAAGAGAGCCGCGTCGTGCCTGAGGGAAGTGAGACGGAGGCATCGCCTCAGTTGTTCGGCGTTGAACACGTTCAAGATCCAGCGGCGGTAGTAACAGGAGACGGACTTGTTACATATACCGTTGTTTCTGATGCGCGATCTATTGAGCAAGGAACAGTTTCCGCGGACGCTATGAATGAAGCGGACTGGACTACAGTGCCAGTCTCAGATCTTCCTGCAACGTTTACGCACTGGGTGAAACTGGCTTTTCGCCGCAGGAGCTTGAGACGGGCGTTCTTGCTTAGGAAGAAGGACTCGAAAGTACTGGCCGCATTTTATTCAGATTCTGAAGGGGATGACGTCGTACTGAATGAACCAATAGGCGCTGTCTATATCGCATCTACAGCTTACGCCGCGAATGCTATTCTTGGGGTATTGTTTGTACCTCGACGTGAGCTTTCACGTGCGCTCCCTCACCACGAGAATAGTCTGAGCAACAATGATTTCGGCCATCAAATCTGGAGTATAACTGGTGCTCGTGGCTTCCAGCTTACTGTGTATCATCTCGGAGGGGCACCGGATCATTGTGTCCTCGTAACTGAGCGCAACTCTGCACCGAAGACGCTGGCTGAAGATTGGCTTCGCAGAAGACGAGTTATGCGATCGCACTTGAGCAACATTGTCGAGGCAATCAATGCCAATGTTTCGACATGCTCTCTCTAGTGGATCCCAATGATATTTATTCAATTCATGTGCTTTACACGCATCGTGATGAATCCAAAAGTTTCCTTTCCTCGGATATCTGAGTATGCTGCCGAAGTATCCACCGAGACTACCCAAACTTTTGCTCCTGGATTCTGCATGTCACGAAGGAACATCTCTATGGTGTTCCCAAAGGTGAGCAAAGCCCAGCTTGATCGATGCTGGCATGATTTCAGCATACTTCCCGGGGTTTTATGCGGCCGCTTCCACTAGTATTGCTCATCAGCTGTATGATCCAGTTATACGACACTCGACTTGTTATGTGTATCAGAGTACTACATTTTTTGACATCAAAAAAGCGATGGCTCCCCTCGGACATTATTCTCCACCGGGAAGAAAACTTGATTCTCCTCGCTTGTCTTTTGGGTAATCGTTTCATGGCGGTTTCATGACTGCATGATGATGGCATGATGCAATTTGCCTACTGGTTGAGTGATATACCGGCACGCATCAGCGTCAATCTATTTCTGTTGCCTTCGTAGAATAGATATCCAGCTGCGGACTCTAACGAAGCTTGCTGGGGTCATAGAACCTCTTGAAATCGGCTTCACCCTCTGAGTGACCTATGGTTTTTACCATGAAACGTTGCTCTCTGGATTACACTTCATGTTTGAGATCGAGTACAAAATCCATTCCATCACAAAATCTCAAGGTTGGATGTTTGAATGGTGTTTGTAAACATCGCAGGACCTTCGAAGCCTCCGCAGAGAGCTACCGTTGTCAACGCAACTTTGCGAGCTGCGTAATTGAATCTCTGTGCTGGTCGCCTCCGGCGCGGGTGGCTTGGCGAACGGCAGCCGTATTTTCGTCGAAACTCCAAAGAGCGGAGTGTGCAAACCCGTTCTGCCTGTAGGTCTCTGATCAAAGCTTCCCTGCAAATCATGGCACTGAAGTCACCACCAGACTGAATCGTCGAGTTTTCAATTTAGTTTGAGCTTGCGCAGATCAGCCCAGACGGGCCTGTAGAGGCACGATTGTTGCCGGAAAACCTAGACATCTGAGGGGCAATGGCGCCTGAAATTGCCGTTGGAGATGGCAGAACCTATCTAGCATCTCTACTGCAACGCGAGATTCTAGTTTGTCTGGAGGATAGCCGCCAGCGCGTTAAAGGTAGACTTTACTGCGTTGACGGACTCTGGAACCTCGTTCTATGTGATGCGTTAGAGGAAGTTTGGTGCGCTTCAACTAGTTGCTGGCAAGAGCGGCGTTTTTCGCTCGTCGTTGTGCCAGCGAGGAGCGTCCGGCGGGTTTACGTCCTGAACGTCTCCCAAGGCGCGGAGGAAATTGAAAAAACTTGAATAACGGGTCGAGGCTGTTTGGCGCTCTGGCCATTTCAGCGTTTTTGATGTAACACCAGACAAGCAGGGCAAGAAAATTAAGAAAACAGAACACAGCGGTCAAGTACGGGAGCAAGTCAGGGTACCGCCCCTGGAGGGGGTTCATGTTAAAGGCAAGCAGTGTGACTAGAGGGAGCGCGAAAATCATCCACACTAGAGCTGGTCTCTGACTCATTGCCAAACACATCCACAGTACTAGTATTGCACAGGCGAGCCCTGAGCCCTCTCTCAATAAGAGCGGAAAGATGGAAAGCGCGGCAGTGGCACTTGTCCAGAGAACAACAGTTGGTTCCTCGCGAACGCACATTGAAAGAGGTAAAAGTGGCAGCAGAATATGCTTCTCATGCACATGATATGAAAAGAGAAAGAACGAAAGAGCGCAACCAGTGAGTCGGATACATAAATGCTGACGATCGTAATGATTGGCGTTGGCAGGAAATCCAGAAACTAAAAACGGGAAAATCGCGGTAGCAGTCAAAACGCCGCAGGCGACTGGCAATAACCTGCTTTTCAAGAGACCAAGGCGTCGCAATGCCGGAGAGATTGTACACCAGAATGTGGCCACTTTATCCTCAAAGACGCCACGTTCGAATGGGAATATTCGCTTGAGTAGAGTTCTGATATTAAAAGGATATACGACAAACACTCCCAACAGCATCGCCCATAGAATGTCGGCCAGAGGCCTCTCGCCATGCATTAGCTGCCAAAAAACATCTGCAGCAGGTACAGGCATCAAATACAGGGATGTTTGTTTGTAAAGTGCCGCAAAGGTTAGCGCACGAGCCTTGTGTGTTCGGTAAAAAGCGATCATCCACAGCAGCAGGCCCAACTGTATGCATGTATAGTGAAAGTGGCCATGGTCTATCAAGACCCAGCAAGGCTGCAGCAGCGTCAAAAAGCTAAAGCGAAATAGATCGCCCTCAGATGCAACATATGCCGCAGGAAAAAAAACGAGCGATTCAATAAAGAGAACTGTTGCTCGGAAGAAAGCCCGACTTGCCTCAGACTCATAGCCATACGAAGGCCAACTGACTGCTTCTCCTAAGCCCAAATGTTTTGCAGCAGTGCCAACGAGGAAAGCAAGGTATGCGGAAAGCGGTGGATAGTCGATCACCCAGTGATCTTTCGAAGCTTCATACCACGCTGAAACGGGACGCACGTGAAGTGTTACAGAGCTCCAGTACCGGTGCGCCTCGTAGTCACCAAATCTTGGTGGAGTGTTCTCCCCAGAGTACGGAAAGAGATTCACTGTTGCCCGCAAATATATCGCTAGAATTACACACAGACAAAGGCTTCGAGCTCTGCTAAAGCGATGACAAGCGTTGAAAGGCATGAACTCGTACACACTTAATCGTACCGCGCGACACATGATTGCGTCTTTACTCGCGAGCTGGTCGAGTAATGTCGCAGTATCCAGAATTCCCAGTGAGGCCCTCAATTCTCTATGCAAAAATCATATCTGAAACCCAGTGGCATTACATGACGAAACCTGTATTGACGATAGGCCGGAGCAGTAACAAATCTTCTGAGATTTCCTCCGAGTCTTCGGTGTGGTTACCTGCCCGAGACCGTTCGGTTTCACGTGCTCACGCTACGATAGCTTTAAACGTGGATCTACAAGGGTTTGAACTCTTCGTCCACGGTAAAAATGGCATGGAAGTAAACGGGACTGTGGTTCGCCCGAACGGTGTTCCAGTCCAGCTTCGAAGCCAGGATATACTTCAGGCGGGTTCGTGCACACTTTGGTTCTTGTTACCGTGTTCGAAAGGAGACGGCCCCCGGAAGAAAAAGCGGCTCTATGGTCCAGACCTGCAACAGAGGACTCTACTAGGTACTCAACAAGGAGAATTAACGGAGCATCGCGGCCGTTTGGCAGAAAGCAAGGTCTCTCAGCGGCTCATGACTGACCTCCCTGTCTTCCTTGGAGAGCTGCTGGCATCGGCCGAGAAACATCGGATGCCGTATGAAACTATTCTGGATCGAGTATTCGAAATGCACCCGAACGTCAATGATCATATGTGGATCAAAAGCGCAGTTCGGCACGTACTTTCGCTCAACGATTTTTTCGAAACAGTCAGAGATGGTGAGGTGGCGACGTGGACCCTGAAACGCCAGCATCTGCCTCGATTTCTTCGTGCCAGTAACGTGGACGCCATCAAACGAGGATCACCACACGAACCCATCGAAAAAAGAGTAACGAACGAGGGCTCGGAAATCTCATAAAAGCCTCGGACCCGAAAGAATCATTCGAGTCAAACAAGAAGTATCTGAGTGAATGTTTGGGTAGTTGCGAACCAACAGAATGCACGATAACCGGGAAAACCTTCGGTCAACAACCAGTAATCTCAGATAAGATTGGACCGCCTCAATGGGTCGGCTAAGTGCGCGCAAATGGCGAATTCCAAACCAACAGAAAAATCAAGCCCTGCTGGAGCAATCTCTGCACATTTCAAGCTAACGATTTTAGCAATTCGTTACTTATTACGCACATTTAGATGATTTCTCTTTGCGAGCAAATATACTCCTTCACTTCAGTTTTGCAAATACACAACGAATAATTGCGTACGCACACCAAAAACATGATCATCGAAGGGGATCCAATATGCTGTTCTCATCTTCAACTGGGACTTATTCCTCCAGCCCGTAAAAACTGGAGTGAGCAGATCGAACAACTTCCTCTGGTAACTATGAGTCCCTTTAGTCAGCATTTTTGATTAGGCTCGAAGTGACGCACAAGTCGAGCTCTGGCCCCGAAATACTTTCCGAAAGTTTGCCCACCAATACAGAATGATTCATATATCGCATTCGCTCCGAGCCGCTCCTTTAATTTGAAATATGAATCACAGAAAAGGTATGAGAGCGATTATGCTCAACGAACTTCCTTTGGGAGCCCTTCACTGGCTCAAACTCATCACGGCGCATGCGTTCGTGGCAGGACTCGCAAAGGTCGAAGGCGTAGCAAGTGTTACACTTGTATCTCTTGCCCAAAATGGGGCGGGTGCCACAGCCATCGCATCGAATCAATCCGTTCAAAGTCGCCTCAGAATCAACGATGATCACAAGATCATGGTCTGCTCCGTGCCCTCGGGGACACTTCTCACCGAAAAAGCATTTTTGACAAAAACTTACGTTTTCGCATTGGGTGCATGCAAAGCGATAACCAATAATTGGACACTGGAGGCAGGATTGGCAACGTATGTTCCGGTGAACTGGCAAAGACCCTCCACAGACTGGAGATTCTATGGCAGTCCATTCGGACATTGACTCGCTCGGTGAGCGTTTGGAGGGAGCCTTTGTCCCTTCAAAAGATGTTAACAGCTCGTCATAGCATTGCTCGCACAAGTCCGTGTCTGATTCCTTATGGAACCGGACCCCCCATAACGGATAAGCGCGACATTGGTTGCACTCATAGTATTCATGATAGATGGGTTCGGTAGAGTCGTTGGCAAGCTCGAACCACTCGGCGGCTTCAGTCACACCAGCATCTATAGCTTGTCTGTAGCAGTTGCTACAAAAGTCTGAATTCGATTGGCATCTCGATTTGTAACGTTTTTCGCCGATGAGTATGGCTGCTCCACACATGTCACACTCGAACTCGTTAAACCAGTCGCGAAATTGTTCACCAAGTTCATTCCCCAGGCTTAACCAGCCCTTGCGAAGATTGTGGTTTCTGGCGAACAGCTCGATCTTCGTTGTACCCGGCAGCATAGCCTCGATGATGTGGTACAATTCATCTGGTTTTCGGCTCTTCTCTCGCACTTCAGCGAATATCACGTCGTTCGAGACCTTCCCAATGAATTCGCAGGGCCTCTTGATCCCGATAAGACAAATCTCAGATGAATGCATAAAGTGGTAGCCGTGGCTCACGTGCAGCTTGCCTCGTCGTTTCTTGACCCAGGTGATTTTGTCTATATATTCGTAGCCCCAGCGGTGGAGACATTCCATCCCAGTTGGTAACTGGGATGATACCACCCAGATGAAGCACAAACCGCTGTTTGAGAGGCAGCCCACATCAAGGTCTAAAATTTCCTCATTTGAAAGGGTCTGGTAATTGACAGCCCATTGATTATTGGTGAACATTGGCCCATTGGGGGTGCTGGTTCTCTGGCCCCCCGCGATACGCCAGGGCGGATCAATAAGAACGACATCAAAGTTCCCAACGCACTCACGAAGGTAAAAAAGATTGAAATAGCGGATATCGCAGTTGATATAGAAGCCCTCGTTCAGGCGCTTAACTTGCTCACGCAGCTCCTTGCGAAAACTTCTGCGATTTCGTGTGCTCCCCGCCGTACCGACAGAGGTGGAAAGCTCAGAAAGATCTTTGATATAGAGCGAGATTTCCTCTCTGTCACAGTGTTCGCGTCCAGAGTGCCCAAAGTCTTCGGATCTGCACTTCATTTGAGTTAGATGTTTTGAAGCAAAAAGTTCGTATGCGTTATCAACGCAACGCCGCTTTGTTTTTCGCGAGCCTTTTGAGGTTGGTTGGTTCCCCAAACAAGTTGCGAGAAAAGACTCGAGCGCCGTGACTTGCTCGCTCGAGCAGTCTCCATCTTCGATACTTTTATTTCTGTTTATTTCAACGAAACTTTGGGTCGGCTTGCGAAGAAGACGAAGTTTCCTTTTTTCCTCGTTGTACAAGCGTAAAGCCAGTTCTTTGTCGGGATCTACTCTCCGCCTCGACGAAGCGACCCTTTCTTTGCTCATTGAGCGAGGACGTTCTAGTGAAGGCGCGCTGCCCTGTGCTCTTAATTACTTATGCAAGGGCTTGTCCCATATATTTTCAAAGTTCAAGCGGACTCCAGAGAAATGGAATAGTCTCCTTAGTTCGTGTTGAGTGGAAATTAATTTCTTCCGAGATCTCGTAATTGATCTCTCTGGCGTGTTGCATTGCGACGCGAAAGAGATCAAGCCGTTGTGAAGCACATGGGCCTAACGAACGGAGATCACTGAGCTCGGGTAAGAGCGGAGTTCTCTTAGTAATCGGGGATCGTTTCGTATCCTACAGCGAGAATGAAAGAAAAAAAGAAAACTAAAGCACTTTCATCTTAGCAAACAAGAAATGAGAATACGAAAAAATGTCGGGTCCGGAGATATTCAGTCAAGTAATATTCGCAGTGACAGGTTTTCGACTGAAACCAGCTGAAACTGTCTAGAGAGGAGCACAAATAGGCGCGAGCCGACTGCGAATGTACAGTGTGAGACCAAACCCGAACACTTTTCGAAGATTTAAAATCACGCTCTCGCTTTCGCCTAGTCCTTAGTTCGAGAAAAGCACCAACAGAGAGTGGAGTATTGATTGAGCACTCTATGTGGTAAACGCTTTTAGGAACAGGGGAAGACGAGTGGCCGCTTGAAAAGGTCTCTAAACTGGTTTACTGAATCAGAAGGGTTCAGGCAGTGCTATGCCCATGGCGTAGAACCTTTCCAGAAAAACGTAAAGCACAGATAGAAAACGATTGGATACGGAGCGACTATATTTGGAACTAGAATTATAGTTATCACTCTCATAGATATTCATTTTATTCTGTATTGCACACCATGAATATCCCTGCTTGAACCCCAATTACCATGAGATTTCGAAAACGTGAACGGAAAAATCGAAAACACAAAGCCCTAAACGAGGAAACTTAGCGCACAATTGGAGGTTTCTATTTTGATTTTTGGTTCCGATTGCAGTCGAAAGATCGCATCCAAATGTAATTTTCTCCTGTTTGACGATTTGCTTGATTCGTTTTTCTGATTGCTGAAGTGGTCCAGCTATAACAACACGATCTCAAAGAGGCTGTGTAGAACAACGACGCTAAAGGTACGAGTTAGCAAGTTGGATGAGGACTCTGTTATCGATAGGAGCTTTCGATATCCGCTGCTCTGGATGAGAGATTTTCGTTTATGGTGTCTATGTCTTGATTACATTTTTTGTATATAAAGTCGCCTTTGCGTGAATGTCGTACGAGACGATACCCTCTGAGCTCCTCAAGTACGAGAGTATAATGTCCCGGTTGCTGGTCTTGAAGATATGCGCGGGCACAATAGCAGGACGCTTCGCAATCTTAGGCTGCGCGTGTACGATCTAAAACCCACTAAATTTGTTTGTGCTGCGAAACTGCTTTTGCGCGAAAACTTTTTGTTCATGGCTCCCCTCCAAGAAGTTCGAGGTGTTATCAAAGAAAAGACGAAGCGAATATCCGTTCACAGCCATATTAAAGGCCTCGGCGTCGATCACGAAACTGGTACTGTCACTGATGTACCGCACGGCTCTGATAACTCTTGTGGCCTAGTTGGTCAGGTCCACGCTCGGGAGGCTGCGGCAGTAATTGTTGAACTGATTAAACTGAAGAAGATGGCAGGGCGTGCAATACTCTTTGCTGGGCCGCCTTGTACTGGTAAAACTGCGATCGCACTCGCTATCTCTCAAGAGTTAGGGAGAAAAGTGCCGTTTTGTGCGCTGAACGGATCTGAGGTCTACTCCTCGGAGGTAAAGAAGACTGAAATCTTAACCGAGCACTTTCGAAGGGCTATAGGTGTGAGGATAAAAGAGATTAAGGAAGTTTTCGAAGGAGAGGTCACTGAGCTTGCTGCGGAAGAGGCGCCAATGCCGGACCCATCGAGCGGTTACAGTCGCTCGATATCTCGTCTCGTTGTTGGGCTGAAAACAACGAAAGGCTCTAAAACGCTTCGGCTTGATCCAAGTGTACATGAAGCTGTTCTCAGGGAGCAGGTTGAGGTTGGGGACGTTATTTACATTGAGGCAGTTTCAGGGTCGGTGAAAAGGGTCGGTCGTTGTGAGTCCTACGCCTCAGAGTTTGATATCGAGGCTGACGAATATGTCCCCCTTCCGAAAGGAGACGTGCACAAACGCCGCGAGGTTGTGCAGGATCTTACGCTCCACGAGTTTGACGTTGCGAATTCGAGACCAACGCAGACGGCATCCGACGAAAAAGATGTTATCAGCTTGTTGAATCAGCTTAGTCGACCGAGAAAGACCGAAATAACCGAGAAGCTGCGCAACGAAATCAACAAAATGGTTGGCCATCTTGTTGAACAAGGAACAGCTGAAGTAGTCCCTGGGGTTTTATTCATAGATGAGGTCCATATGCTTGATCTTGAGTGCTTTACATTTTTGAACCGAGCGCTTGAGAGTAACATGGCACCGATAGTCATCTTCAGCACCAACCGAGGTATCTGCACTGTTCGTGGCGCTGAAATGCAAAGTCCCCATGGAATCCCCTTCGATTTACTTGACCGATGTATGATTATTAGAACAGAGCCGTATACAAGGCGACAGATTGAGCAAATTCTGTCTATTCGAGCAAAGGCAGAGTCCATCTCGATGCGCACATTAGAACCCGTAACGAGCGAAATTGAAGGACCCCGACAGTGCAGAAAGTGCGGCCATTCCTGATGATGCTCTTCGGCTCTTGTCGACAGTAGCAGAGCGAACCTCCCTGCGTTATGCGTGTAATCTCCTTACTCCTTCGTACATATTAGCCAAAGTCGCGGGCAGAGATCAGGTCACCGCAGCCGATATTCACGAGGCAAGCTCCTTGTTTTTTGATGCAAAGGCGTCGGCAAAACTGATTCTGGAAAAAGAAGAGACTTATCTTTCATGAGTGTCATTGACTTACATCTAAGTTCTTGAATGAGTGAAGGATTTCCCGTTTGCTTGATGCGCTGGATGGCGTGATTCGAGACAGGAATGCATGATCTGTCATGCCTAGATCATGAGTCCGACGAATTATCCTTTGGGCATAGGTTTCGAGGATTAACAAAAGACGATCAACGCACTGAAGGATATTCTCCAGAAGTGTTCGCTCCTGCGGCAAATCCCGCCCTATTGTGTCAACAACAAAAGAACTCGCAGTCGTTGTTTCAGCTCTCAATTTTTGATTGCAGCCAGTTTCGGTATTCGACAACCTATCCATCATCGCAAACTCATGATGGACTGAATCGTGCGTCGACAAACTACGAGATCTTCTACAGGGAAGGAAACTTTCGCGAAGGGGCTTATTTCGATTTGGCGAAAGCCAGCGCTGATAAAAACTTGACGTGTCGATGCCTGACCAATTAGCTCGTATACGAGTGGCTTGAGTACCTTGCCTGTGCCAGTCTGCTGTTCGTGTAGTTGCTTCCTCTGGCAGACAGACGCCCACAGAAAGGGTTAGCCCTCTCTGAACTTGATTGTTTTTCTGAGAATTTTCAAAAGATGCTGAAGACAATAAGCTGGTTTTTGAAGGCGAGCTCTCCAGCGAATCAGAAACTGTGCCCTTCGATACTATCCACGGATTCGCATCCTGCAGCCGACGTAGAGTCCAGGACTGGTAACCCACGTCGACCGGAGCGGGGGCTTCAGAACTACGCAGATCAGATTGCGGAGTTATCCTTGACAGCTTCCCTCTTGGCGGTAGCAACCTAACGGCATCCAAATTTTTGTTAATGGTGAATCCCAGGATTGCAAAGCTCAGCCCGGCTACGCCAGCACCAACGGCGCTCACTCCTAAAGCAAATTGTGATGCGGTTGTTAGGGCAAAGGCTACTGGCAGTATCCCCAGGGCGGGCCCCAGTGAAGGACGCTTGAATTGGTTTTCGTCGGGTCGTTTCATCGCGCGCGGCTCCACGAGCAGAGATTTCGAGAAATATGTTAAAAGTCTTTTTCCACCAGCCATGAGAACCCGGTTTCCGAATGCTGCATTCAGCTGAGACGCCCAGACAGGGCCAACCTCTGAAGCAGTGTTGCACTGAACGACGGACTCTGCAGTGGGCGTTGAACGATATGCTGAACCCGGTCGGATATCGTGGCGATGACTTAGGGCGCCCAGTAACTGGCGTCGCATATGTGGGAAGGAGGCGATTTCCCTTGCCTTGGACCCTCTCGAAGTAAGAAAGGATGGCTTTCTAAAAAGCAACGAAAGAGATCGATTCACAGGTTTGTAAAGATGTGCAAATAACTGGGACATTCGATGTGGAGAGAGAGGCAGCTTGTCAGCTTCGGTCACTCGTGCCATAGAAGTATGCGCTCTCAAAGTCGCATCATTGAGAATGTTCCTTCCTATGCGCTGGCCAAGAAGGAAACTTCCAAAGTCGTGCACGGCACGCTGATAGAGGCGCAGAACACTTTCGGAAATAAATGATCCGTTATTCAAAGATATTCGAAGCCACCTAACAACTCGCGCGCTATCGTTGACTGCTCGGAACCTTGCCTGTTCATATGCGGTTTGGAACGCGCGGAAAGTTGCACTACGACCAAGTTGCTGTTGTTTTCCGATACCCCGTGAGCTTGCTCCACCAGGGTCTTGATACTTCCCGGAGCCTTTCCCCCGATCTGCGGCCTGATGACGCGTTTCCTGGGCTGCTCGCAGGCAACGCGAGAAACTCCGAACCCTCACGACTTTAAACCTCCTGGGCGAGCGCTTTTCTGTTCTCGTCCCGCAATGCAGCACTTTCAGATCGAAAGCGGTGGGAATTAGGAACAACATAACTTTCTGCGCTCAGAACCGAGCTCAAGTCTGTCGCAGAACTATCGAAGTTGGCACCCTCCGAATGTGCGTGCCTAGTTCCCTGGCTTCATCCACTGACGCTCCAAACCGTTCGAAAAGCGACGCGGCGCAGTCACCTGCTTCCTTCGATGGGGAAGAAACACTCGACAGAACACCAACTTAAACTTACAACTACCTTTTCCTTGTGCGGGGACTTTCAAACTTCGCGTTTCCCGATGGAGGGCAGAATTGGTTATCTACGCCGCGGAGAAATATCGTTTAATTTATCGCTTTCCTTGCGACTTGTAGTTTCGTTTGAGGTTTCTTTGCTCTAATGGGCGGGTTTAAAGAACGAAGCTGCTCGTTCTCTGTTGGGACTCGAGTTTGCCCTGGATTTTTCATTAGAAGGGGAGTTTCGAAGAGTGCAGACGATAGGCGCCCAGGTTCTTCTAGGTTTGCAGCACAGGTCGCAACGCGCATGTCGCTAGACCCTGGCCTCGTCCACAAGCTACAATCGACCTCTGAAGCCTTCGAAGCGCTCACCAAAAGTCTGTCTAACCCAGAGATTTGTACTGACTCAGCTGAGCTTGCTCGAATAACGAAAGCCCGTGCGAAACTGGAGCCAATTTATGAAGCGTACAACGAGTGGAAGGGGTTACAGAACACCATTGCCTCGACCACTGAGTTGCTTGAGGAAGACGAAGAACTGCGCGAGCTTGCGCGTGCCGAAATCCAAGAGGCGACGGCGAAAATGCAGGAAACTGAGGAAAGGATTAAAGTTTTGCTGTTGCCTCAGGATCCTAACGACGACAAGAACATTATGCTTGAGGTACGAGCCGGAACAGGCGGCGATGAGGCTTCCATTTGGTGCGGTGACCTCGTGAACGTGTATACCCGATACGCTCAGTCCAGAAACTGGAATGTGAAAGTTCTTTCCGCAAGTGATGCGGATATGGGTGGTTTCAAGGAGTGCATCCTAGAGATTTCTGGTGATCGCGTGTACTCGCGTCTCAAGTTCGAGGCCGGTGTACATCGTGTGCAACGTGTGCCTGCGACGGAGACGATGGGTCGCGTGCACACTTCGACAGCCACCGTGGCGATCATGCCAGAGGTCAATGAAATTGAAGTGAAGATCGACCCGAAGGATGTCGAAATTCAGACCGCGCGCTCTGGTGGGGCTGGTGGTCAAAATGTGAACAAAGTCGAAACCGCAGTCGATCTCTACCACAAACCCACTGGGATACGCGTTTTCTGCACGGAGGAGCGGAGCCAACAGAAGAATCGTGAACGAGCCATGCAAATTTTGCGAGCGAAGCTGTACGAGATCCAACTCAACGAGCAGAGGGAAAAGATTGAGGGACTTCGACGGTCGCAGGTTGGGACTGGTTCCCGCAGCGAGAAAGTTCGTACTTACAATTACAAAGACGCACGCGTTACGGATCATCGCCTGTCTCAGAACTTTCCTCTTGGGAATTTCTTGGAGGGAAAACTTGACGAAATAATCGACGCATGCGCTTTCGAAGATCAGCGTCGTCGTATGGAGAGCATGATGAATGAGCAGAGCGAAATTGCTGGTGAGGCTTCATCAACCCGAAACAGCAAAGCTGCACATCGCTAAACGATGGTTCGTGTTAGCTGAGCATGCACTATCCTTGAATACTAGTTGGATCCATAGGCGCTACTATTCGTTTTTTAGGGGAAATGGGTTTGCTCCCGAATTGCAAAGGCCTCGTCATTCAGAGTTTTCGAGGACGCTACTGTTTCCACCTAACAAGGGATAGTGACACTGTGCAGATTGTTCCTATTTCGACTATAACGGCACCGATTTCCCGTGAATCGGTGAGCTTTCCGCAAAGCCTACACAGCAGAAATTTGAGCTGGAAAAAAGTTACATGGATTGGAATAGTCCCAGTGTTTTCGCAGCGAGGGTGCACTCCAGTCCGTGAAAGTATTGCGCGCTAAAGTCATAAACAGCTCAGCTCTTTTATATCTCTACGCACCGGCGGAGTGTGCTTGAAACCGCTGAGAGAGCGCTCCAGCAGGTTGTGAGACAGCATGGGCTGCGCTTGCTCGGAGCTCGTAGTATGCGGCAACAACAGAGTCTCTCCGTTTTTTCGGAGCTGCTCTCGAGAACTGAGCAGTTCATGCCACCAATCTCTAACGCCTGCAAACGACGCTTGCGCGGACGTGTGAAGCTTCTGGTGTCACTCGCAGCGGTAGGTGACACGGAGCTGATACGTTTGCTTCGTGAGTCATTGAGAGAGCAGGGCCGTCACTTGGGAGAGCACCTATACCGGAACTTGGTTGGTACGGCTGCTGTTTTTTCCGAAATCCATCGTTGCTCTACAAGTTTGAGCAGTTTTCTGGTCGGAAATCTGTGGGATGACGTTTTCGGAACGCTCAGCGCTTGTTCTGTGGTCTCACATGTGCGGGTGCCTCTTCTGTATTCAGAAGTCATTCTTCTGGGAATGCTCGTACATGAGCATGTCATTAACGCAAGCAGCCTTCTGGTCATGTGGCATCTCTTAATGAGGTATTACTCGCGTTCATGGCGATCGTTTGAGGGCGCTTCATGTGATGGCTTGCCACGACTGCTCGGGAACTGGACATTACATGCAGCCATTGATATTGCTTTCATAGCAGGGGATCTCCTGGCATCTAGCGAGCCAGGGTCACCTCTATACTTAGGTCTCTACCTCTTCAAGGAGAGTCTCCGACGCGCGCTGTGGGAGGGTGTATTCGTTCATCACCACGACAGGGGACGGGCTGCGGAGTTTCCATCAGAGCGCACTCTAGCTGAGCGGGCAGAAACATTCGTGGATGCCCTCGATCGGAGGGGCCCGATAGTGCTCCGACGGGGTGCCCCACGGGCCGTTGAGCACGATTCCCCGGAGCTTGAGATCGACTTTGAGGTGTACAGCGCTTCTGTTGATGGATATAAACTGAGGTCTCCATGATGGATCGGCATCATGGGTAGGGGATCATGACCGAGATTTTGCGAAAAAACGTTCTCGATCGCTTGTTGATTCAACACGCCGATCTGATATTGCAAGTCTTGGCATTATCTTGCGAAAAGCTTGAATCAGCTGGTTTGTGCAGATATCCTTTTCAGCTTAGAGAAAAATCCTCCAAATTCGTCGCCACCCTGGCGCCCGCACATGCGCTGAAACTCCGTTCTCTTCAGGTTAATTTTCATCGCGTTGAATCTGCTTATCGAGTCGCACATAAGACGAGCGAGTGCTTGGAATGGCACTTTTCCAGCTGAATTCAGTTCCCAGTATCTACCTCAGCTGGAGGGACTTTTGCACTATTTACCTCTTTGTCACTGTTTTTCCTTTTTGTGCAACATTTTGGAGCGAGTACGCGCGCAATGCGGGACTGTCAGACGAGCAGGGTATTGCAGTGCTGTTGCACCAAATTTGGGGCGGTTTTGAGGTCCAAGGAAGCTTCTCAGCTGAATCAAAAAGTTGTTCCTTACGGCAGTTGATGTGAATTTGTTTCGCGATGCTCGCTCTCTTCGTCAAGCCTGTAATTTTCGCGAACTGTGGAATTTTCGATTTTTCTGTGAAAGGACCAACCAAATTTCAAAGCGGAGTTCTAATTTTTCTCTTTTGAATAAAGGAAAGTCCATGAATGTCAGTTGAACCAGTTCGCTTGACAGAGTTTGGCCTGAGGAAAGGAACCTCAACCGTTTTCGATGTTAGCGAATGAACTGTTTGGATGCCACTCTGCAGTGTTGCAAAACCGCGAACTGACCAAGCCCGCGTGCTGCATTTTTTATTGCATGGATTACGTAGTGGTGTCCCTGTCTAGCTCCAGTTCACTTTGTTAGAGTTATATATAGAGCGCTTAGACTCAACATGCCCAGGAAATGTTGAAGAGGCTACGACGGACATTCAGAGGCTCAGCCGAGCACTTGATTGTCATGCTGCTTTCCAGTTCTCATCAGCAAATCCGAAGTTTCAAGCCGTGGAGCATTTTATGATACCTGCGGTCGAGCTTTATAGTATACAAGCATCTTTGGTAGGTACATCGGACAATCCATAGTAAGGTACCCAGAACCTTACTGTGGACTTCTAACGATAGGCACGGAAGCCTGACAAGTGACATGAAGCATCGATTGCTGAACAGTTTCATTTCGGTTGGAGACTACGAAAAATATCGGCGTAAATTGGGTCTGATTTGCAGAAACAAAAGATCACGCTTTGCTTCATCCGCTGCGATGTCGGCGGGATTCCTGCACGGACTCCCGTGTCCGAGCGCGTTCTGGAGATTGGCGGATTAGCGTAACTTTTCGTGCCCCTGCCGCTCTACAGTGTGTCGCGAGAGTCGTGTCGGTCGGGCAGCGTCTCATACCCCGTTTTCAACTGTCGTGCCGTTTTCGTAGAGCAAACAATGCCTGGAAGCCTGGACGATGACACGCTTTCTGTGATACCTCTGGGTGCTGGCTCCGAAGTAGGGCGCTCGTGTGTAGTGCTCAAGTTCAAGAAGAAGACCATTCTCTTTGACTGTGGTGTGCATCCTGCCTATTCGGGCCTAGCAGCCTTGCCTTTTTTGATGAGATCGATCCGAGCGAGATAGACGTGATTCTGATCACCCATTTTCATCTCGACCACTGTGCAGGTTTGCCGTACCTGGTCACCCAGACAAGTTTGAATCCGAGAGCAAGAATATTGATGACACATCCTACGAAGGCGGTCTACCGAACTTTAATAGGGGACTTTGTGCGAGTTGGCTCCTCCGACTATGCCGGCATACTTTACACTGAGTCGGATCTGAATCAAACTATTTCCCGGATTGAGTGTATTGATTACCATCAGCAGATTGATATATCTGGAGTGCGTATCAGCGCATACAATGCCGGACACGTGCTCGGAGCGGCCATGTTTCTCGTCGAAATTGCTGGAGTGAATGTCCTTTACACTGGCGACTTTTCGCGTCAAGAAGATAGGCATCTGATGGAAGCGGAAATACCTCGAGGCATTCAGCTCGATGTGCTTATTTGTGAGTCTACTTATGGGGTGCAGGTGCACGAGCCGAGGCGAGTCCGAGAGGGACGTTTCACGCAACGTGTCGCTGAAGTTGTGAAGCGGGGGGGTCGCTGTTTACTCCCGGTGTTTGCTCTCGGGCGTGCACAGGAACTGCTCCTCATCCTTGAAGAGTTTTGGGATTCTCATCCGGAGCTTCAGGAAATCCCGATTTACTACTCTTCATCGATCGCGAAGCGGTGCATGGCAATATACTCCACGTACATTCATCAAATGAACCAGAATATTCAACAGCGATATAGACGCTTCGGAAATCCCTTCGCGTTCAAATATGTGACGAATATTCGCTCGCTCGATACATTTGAAGATGCGGGCCCTTGCGTTTTCATGGCGTCTCCAGGCATGTTGCAGTCCGGCACCAGCCGTCGTTTGTTTGAGAAGTGGTGCAGCGATCGACGCAACGGAGTTATTCTGCCTGGGTATTCGGTTCAAGGGACTTTGGCAAAATACATTCTAACGGATCCTGCGACGATTCCGCGATTAGATGGACAACAGGTTCCCCTTAGGTGTTCGATTGACTACATAACTTTTTCTGCACATTCGGA
This sequence comes from Cyanidiococcus yangmingshanensis, assembly GCA_013995675.1. Lineage (NCBI taxonomy): Eukaryota > Rhodophyta > Bangiophyceae > Cyanidiales > Cyanidiaceae > Cyanidiococcus > Cyanidiococcus yangmingshanensis. The sequence continues at coordinate 42,277 of VWRR01000014.1, read as the reverse complement.
TTTCATGCAGACCAGCGATTTCATCGAGCAGAGCCGGCCTTCGAACGTTATTCTTGTGCATGGCGAAAAAACTGAAATGCAACGCCTCGCTCAAGCACTCGATAGTAGATTCAACCGGAAATCGACCGTAGAGGTTGCGTTAGCAGAAGCATCCGCTCTTCATGCTGGAGCTGAGGAAGAAAGAAGCAGTGGAATCCAGTCCCGATTCGCTCAAAGACGATCTAGTATCTCTTTCTGGCGTTGTATCGGGTGCTGTCCGCGATTCGATGCGTGCGAAAGACGTCAGTCGTGATGAAACAAAGCGGTTGCGAATTTTCACACCGAAGAACACAAAGTCGGTCCTTCTGCGTTTTCATGGCGAGGTCGTTGGAAAAGCCATCGGCACATTTGCAAAAACTCGGCCAGAGATGGGTCAACGCGTATCCGGCGTGGTGCTCAAACGGGATTACAAATATTCATTGCTTGAGCCGTCGGATTTAGAGCAATACACGACGGTGAAAACGGCTAAGATCCACCAGAAGCTGGTCGCACCATTCCACTACGTTGGTGGATGCTCTGCGTTTGAGGCTGAGCTCCGGTGCGTATTCGAACATGTCCATGCAGATCACACGGAGAACCTCCCAAATGAGCGAGCCCTCACGATTCAGGGACTTGTGAAGGCACGTATCGTTGGCGTGGAGCCCCATTCTGAGGAGAGCTCCATCATTTTTGAGTGGGATGCCTCGTACCAGGCAGACGGAATTGTCGATGCGCTAATAGCGCTGATTGCAGACCGATCGAATCAGTCACCCGGAGAAGTCGCTGACAGTCTCGACTTTGGGCGTGAGCTTTGTGTAGTGCGCAGATTGCTTGCCGAACGCTTCGGATGTCTTGAAATCACAGGAGCAGATGAATCCCGAATTCGAATTGATGATACCCTTGTACTGATTGATCATAAGCGTGGGGAAGTTTCCTGTGATAACCAGAAGCTGCGCGATCACGTCTATATTGTTCTTCGTCGCATCTACGCCTCCATATTCCCAATCCCGGACTTTTTCTGTGAATGCTCGTGAACTCTTATGCTAGCGGTTGTTTAGGGCCGAGACGTTTAGCGCGAGAAAATGCTCCTAACGGGAGATCAAGAGCTCCAATTTTGCTGGTCGTGCATGGGTGCTGCGTTCATGTCGTCTTGGAAGAGCGGTATTCTGCGATTTGAGCCTCACGGATATATGTCGCTTGACAATGCTGAGAACCACTGGTATCGACTTGCGTAAGTTGTGTTCTGGTCTATGATTCTCCTCTCGGTTACCTATAGCTAGGAGATCGTAGTGATCAGGCACTAGATGCGTCCTGATTTGTTTGAATTTTCTGATACGCTCGATTTCAGTGATCGCGACTTCCAGGATCACAAGAGATGTTCGCTTTCCATGTGGATACGGTGATGGCGCGGTGGGATCGAAAGACTAGCTTGTCGTGACAACGTGCGAACGCTTCTGAGGTACCAGTCGGAAACTCGTTGGCTCGCTGCTGCTTGACTCACGAATGGAACAGTTCCGGGCGTTCTTTCGTCAGTTTCACATCAATGGCAGGCTTGTGAGTACACTGAAGTGTTCTGAGACGCTCGGCTACTTAATCAAGCGTTTTGCTCATACAATTGTATCGAGGCTATATTGGAGTTGCATCTGTGAGCGAGATCTAACTTAGGCTAATACTCTTTGCAGCAACATCTGCTGCGGTCAGTTTCTCGTGTTTAGCTTGATCGCAGTTACGAGGCGTTTTAGTGCATGTACACCCTCTTCATAGCTCTATTTTCCATTGGATGGTGACGCGTCTCAGCACGTAGTCGCTTTCTAGCTCGTCGCTTGTGTATTCCAGTCTCCGGAAGACCCATGCTCCAATTTTCGGATCCCATCGCTACTTGCATGTAGATGTTTTCGGCCTCAATAAAATCCTGTCGCTTCAGGGCATGCACGAGCCGTTGAACTTGTTTCAGAAAACGCTCTGGAGAATGTTCACCGAAAGCGTAACCTTGTAAATCGCATTTTCTAGACGCAAATCCCTCGACTTCTTCGAGCATTCGGTCGATTGCAACATTCAGATCCATGCAGATATTATGCGAGCGCTGTTTAGAGACCGTTCCAAGAAGCTCATGCAGTTCTCGTCTACACGCTGCAGCGTCTCGAGCTTCATTCGGCGACTCCACCGTCTCGTTCGAGATGACAGTGCTTGTTCTTGCCTTCAAGTTACGTCGTCCATGAGCATTCCGTTCCCAAACTTCGGTTCCATCAGCCCTCAGAGTTGGTGTGAACTCGACCTCAATGCGGGTCTCAAGCGCTTTGTAGCCATGCCGCCCTGCAACGCCTGCTATCGCCGCTCCCCGAGAATTCTCCTCTCCGAAATCTTCGCCCCTTCCTGGATTGTCCACGAATCGCAGCAGTTGGTTCCCCAAACTCAGAACCTGCACCCTGCTGGAGCACGGCGAGCTGAGGCAAACTAGACAGGTTTGGGAAAAGAGCTAAAGAGGGGAGGCCTTTCTTATGGACCGTCGAGCGGGCTCGTGTCCCGTACTTCACCGGTAACGTCTTCCCGGCGTGCAGCGTTATAAGTTTTTCGGTTCGTTGCGGAGGAATAACTCGATATTAGTGAAAAACAGCCGAACTCGGCAGACTTTCCGGTGGCCACGAGAAACGGTAGGATACCATCCCATGGGGGCGCAGCGGTAATTGAATTCGAGTGCCAAACTCCTCCCTACTCGCGAGCGCTGCGTTTACGATAAGAATAACCTGTAGGCTCGTCTTGCGTTTGCACTCTGGACTCTGATCTCGACCATCAGAGTATCAAATGTTTGCAAATGCTGAGTGTTTGCTGCGATCAACCGTCAGAGCTTTTCCAGGTGGTGCTTTCTCTTCGAAGGCCGTGGGAAGTAGCCTGGGAAACAATCGAGGCGCTCTCTGTGACGTTTTCGCACCTTATAGCAGGCACACTAATGCTTGCATACAAAAGAGAACTCGTCACAGAAAGCAGGCATCTAACTGGCCACGGGCGCTAACTCTTCTTCGAGAAGAATCGAAACACATTGCAGTCTGCGGCGGTGGCTCGTTCGGCAGTGCCCTAGCGTTTGCTCTCGCAAACGCAGGACACCAAGTGGTAGTGCTGGTCCGCAGACCAGAGGTTGCGGAGACGATAAATCTAGAGCGCACAAATCCTAGATATACCGCTCATGCTCCGAACTTTCGCTTTCCAGCTAATGTACGTGCCACCACGTGCTCGCGAGAAGCCCTTCGTCACTGTTGGTTGTGCGTGCATGCTATTCCCGTGCAATCGAGTAGAGCCTTTATCGAAGAGAAGGTTCGACCCCACCTAGCTCCTGGAACCCCGATTCTTTCCACGAGCAAAGGCATCGAGCTCAATACTGGCCAATTTATGTATGAGATTCTTGAAAGTGTTCTCGGAAAAAGCGATAGCAATTCTTCCCCTCTGTTGTTTCTGTCGGGACCATCATTTGCCCACGAAATTCTCGCAAGTCTTCCTGCTGCGGTCGTTCTCGCTTCAGCTGACGGTGTCATCTGTGCTGAGATTGCTTCAGAAATATCTTCGCCAGCTCTCAAAATTTTCCGCTCAAGTGATGTCGTCGGTGTCGAGGTGAGCGGCGCAGTCAAGAATGTCATTGCTCTCGCGGCTGGTGTTTGTGAGGGACTAGGTCTCGGCATGAACGCCACAGCCGCGCTAGTGACGCGAGGTTGCTCAGAGATGCGTCGCCTCGCAATGAGCTTGGGGGCACGTTCCGTGACAATCGCGGGCTTGAGCGGTGTAGGTGACACATTCATGACTTGTTTCGGTGCACAGAGTCGGAACAGAACTGTAGGCTTTCGTTTGGGTCAAGGGGAAACACTTGACCATATCCTGAGCACTTCCACGCAGGTCGCAGAGGGAGTCCCTACAGCGAAAGCTGTTGCAGAACTGATAGCCAAGCAGTTCCCGCATTTGGGCCGCGTGCGACTCGCACTGAAATTTCCCATTTTGTTGGGCGTTACTGATGTCTTGGAGAACAAAGTAAGCCCTAGGGAGAAGCTGGAGGAATGGATGGACAGACGTCCACGTATTGAAGACTAGGTGTTCTTGAGGTATGTCAAGCATAAGCTTTTTAAGGAACAGGGGCTGCGACCAGGAACACTGTTCGAGTCGCTGTCACGTGCTCGTTCCGGAGAATGTTTGGCCTTGTGAGCTTCAGCGCATCTACTGATGTTTGGCCGTCATCTCGATCTTTACTGAGACGTTCTGAACGTCTGCTCCGGGCTCTGAGAGCCTATATTGACATAATGTCCCTTTTCGTACGCCCATACATTCATCCCAATCACGCGGTGGAATTTCCTCAAAACCTCAATCTGGCATATTCCAAGCCAGCGCAACTCTGTGCTCTCTACAATATTGAGTGCAGACATAGTATACGAATCCTGCTGGGCAGTGAGCATTGTTCAATGTTCCGTAGAGTACCTTGCAGAAAACGGTTGAAGAGCAGTAACGCGACCCTTCTGAATGTTTAAAGTTTCTTTACAACACCATACTGATCTACAAGTCCCACCGGGGAATACATTATCGTGAATGTTCCGCATACAATTGCTATGAATCCCAAAAAATGTTTGTGGACCGCCTCAGCGATACAAGCGACTCATTTGCGGGGTTTTCGAATTTACAACTACGTAAAAACGGAAATTAGGGATGGCGGAAGTGCAGAGCCAAGCTTTTCGCGAAAGATTGCAGCCTGGTCATAAACTCGGGAATTTCGTCGGTATGTGTTTTGGAGCAGCACGCCCGTCGACAACCGCCTTGGTCTTGTCGTAGAATAGATCCGCACAACTGAAGTGGCCGGGGCGTATTCAGCGCTACTATAAAGCAGCTATGTGCCGCACTGAGCGTGCTGGACCTTTCCTGTCGAGCATATTGCTCTGTTTCTAGCACCAATAGCAGGTTCATTTTCATGAAGCGAACGGATAGACTCGAGATCCTGTTGCGTTGCAGATCTTCGTCGGAGCTCTGTTGTTTTATTTCGTACAATACTTCTGAACGATGTTAAGTTACGCTGAGTTGGCACAAGTTAGGCATGCGCGTAGGGGTTAATCATCACACTAACTACAGACGTTTATCTGACCAAGGACCGACTTTCTTGTTTCAGTCTCCTATTGTATGCTGTTGGATAGCGCGTCTCCTTCTGCACAAAGCATTCGTGATGTATACTTTTGGACCGGTTGTGAGGAGGTGCGAATTCCGCGGTGACGCAACATCGAGTGAGCGGTATATAAACGTGAATTAGATGGTTCTTCCGGGAGCGTCAGTTTTGTTTTAGATTTTGTTTCGAATGCTTCTGAATTAGTTCTCGATACCAAACGGCTCATCAAGATGTGTTGTGTCTGAAAGCCCAACTGGACGCTTACACTATTCCCCCGTATGAAGTCTAGCTTTGCTTCGAGTCAGGCGGCCAGCCCGTATTCGACCCCGTCAACAACAAAATATCAGAGCTTGTCAGTAATCGATCGGCGCCCAGATATCCTAGGAAAAAAGCAAGCTGAGAGCTTTTGTTTCATCGAGAATATCCTCGGGCTTTCAAGTTCTAAAATCCGACTTTTTACAATAATTAGCGTCCTAGTCGCGGCTGAAGACAGACTTGAAGAAACTTGTTCATTTCGCATCTTATTCCGGAGGAGTACCTTTGAGCCTTCATGCTTTGCCTGCCGATAGGCCAAGGGCTGGTGCGCGGCGTTGCGCTCCGAAACCCAGGCGAGTAGGTTCTGTTCTCAGCGAAGAAAGAGAGACTTTTTTGCTAATGTTTCCAGGAAGCGTTCCTCGACCAGTTGCAGAAACCTCAACGGCGCACAGCGAGCTGCGCCTTGGCAAATCACCCGAGGGAGGCGTCACAGGTGGCAGCGAACTCCTCTGCACTTGATTGAGTGCCATGAAAGAACACGAAAATTCATTGATAATATATTTAGGTCAAAGCAAGCTATTTTTGGGAGGCAGAAAACCCTCGTCTCTTTATTTGGCTCAGGAAATGGAATGGTACCACTGTCAGGTTGCGTAACGAGTCGCGGCCGAGAGGCTTCGGCGTGCATTGTTTGAAACCGCATTCGACGGGATCGTGGCCTGCGAGGCCCCGCGAAATCCGTTCGAGGCGCCTTGGTTGCGTGTCCGCCCGCCGCGGCAACGCCGGCGACGCGAACTCATTTGCTCGGCGCCAATCAGATGCCGAGTTTGAAAGGTAGAGTTTCTGGAGGGCTCGTGTACTGTTAGGTGTCAAACTCCGGTGTCTGGAACCTGGTGGGAGTGCTCGGATTGGTAAGTTGGGACGAGGATTTTGGTGGCAACGAGGACCTGTGTAGGATGCGGAGAGAAGGTTTGGAGAAAGGCACTGAGGAGGGTGCGGGTCCTCAACCCTCCCTTGTGGTGTGGGGGCGAGCGAAGAACCACCGATTGGGGATACCGTATGCAGAAGGGGACCTTTTTCAGCCATGCGAGCTTCCAAAAATCGTGCTTGATCGTTTAGTTGGAGATCAGGGACGTCGCGAGCAGGTTGTCCAGGTCTCCTGCGGAGGAAGTCACACCGCGATTCTCCTCGAAGGAGGCGCTCTGTACACTGTAGGTCACGGTCTCTACGGCCAACTTGGCCTGGGCCAAAGAATTCGTAGGGTTTCAGTGCCAACCCGAGTTCGAGGAGTCCTCGGTCCGGAGACATCTGCAGGCCTGTCCCGGAGACCCTCTGTTAGTCTACCACCCATGACCGCTATCGGTTGCGGGCGGTACCACAGCCTGGCCGTTACATCCGATGGACGTCTGTTCTCTTGGGGCGGTGGCAAGAACGGGCGACTTGGAACTGGCACTGAGCTGCGATCTTTTCTTCCTTGGCCGGTAAGTCATGTGCATGAAAAAGTGCCCGGCCAGCCAGAGAATGTTCGCCGATCTCTCGCGATACCAAGTGAGTGTCGCATCGTGACCATAGAATGTGGTTACCATCACTCTATGGTTGTGAGTGCCTCTGGCACACTATACACTTGCGGGTGGGGTGCCTACGGCCAGCTTGGGCATGGAAGTCGCGCAGACGAACTGTCGCTGCTCGCCGTCGCTTTTCGAGATGAGCACGGGAATCCAATCCAGAATCTGAAAATTGTCAAAGTTGCCAGCGGAGACAGACACTCCTTGGCGCTAACCGATGATGGGAGAGTCTATGGATTTGGGAGCAACGAATATGGTCAACTCGGCCTCAGCTCGGAAGTTGAGGAAGTGGAAGAGAAAAAATTAGCGGCGAATCGTGAGTCCATATTCCCTGAACCAAGACTTCCTCCATCATGGCGCTCTGGCAGGTCGTCGTATCGTCCTTGTAGCTTGTGGGGAACGCCACTCAGTCGCTTTGAGCGATGCCGGTGAAGTCATCTGTTGGGGTTACGGGAAAAACGGACAGCTTGGTTTAGGTGAGAAAACAACGATAGCGCCCGTTCCGCAGGTTCTGAATGACGCGTCCTCTCCTTTTGGGTCGCGAAGAGTGATTGACGTGGCATGTGGTCACGAGAATACTCTATTTCTCACCTGCGAGAACGAGATCTACGTCACTGGTAGTGGTGAGTACGGCCTGTTAGGAGTCGGAGCGGAAGCGCCTCGGACGGTGTTTCAACCCGTCAAAGTGAGTGTACCACCTGGCTTTCAGACTCAACGCGCAACGATGGGTCACTTTCACGCCGCGGCCTGGGGATCGCGCTCGTTATCTTGAAAAGATAGGAATCACAGGTTCAACTCGTGACGCTATGATGCAAAAAACGCATTTGTTGACGCTTTTGCATAGGAGTGCCTTGATTTCAAGAGACAAAAACCTTTCTTCACGTTCTCCCCGGGAGTTTCCGAACTCACTGAAGTGAAGTCTCTGGCTTGGAGTTTTATACGCTTTTAGGGCAAGGCCTTATTACCGCCCACTGAAGCGTTTTGTGCCCGGACTTTTGGCAGGCAGCAAGTCCCGCTCCAGCGCGTGCATCTGAGCGCTTTTTACACTACGTCAAGACAGGAAAAGTTAGAGGTGCCTGGGCTCATGATCATACAGGGATGCCTTTGGATACTGTTCGCTTGAAACCATAAGAGTTTCGAACAAGTTGCGGTGCTCGGAACCTTTGTGCTGGGTTTGTTTCCGTCGCTGCCAACGTCGCTAGGAGCGAATTTCCGAATGTGAAGACCAGTGCACTATTCTAGGGCGTGAGGTTTTCGCTCAAATCCGTACGTGCCACCATGCAGCCGTATCTTGTGAGTGCATCAGAATGGCGCACCCTTGGCTCAACATAAGTGGGACGGTTGTGTGAGCATAGCAGTGCTTGATGACCACGCCAGCGCTAGATCATTTTCTGATGCAGTATTTCAACTTCAATGACTTGAGCTCTTCTCGACATACTCTAGGTCATGTCGTTGAGGGCGAGTATACTTTCCGTTCACTAGTTTTCGTTTACCCGAGCTCCGTGTTGAGACACAAATATCTCTCGTTTCAGCGACAAAACTGCGCCGAAGAACAAAACAATTTCATTTCCGCGTCGATTCATGGACATTTCATGCACCGGACTCTTCACCATAGCGTGCTTTTTCCGGGTGTTTCGTACCTATCTGGGTACCAATTCCGGCCAAAGCCCCATGGAAGCACAAAGAAATAGAAGGCGAAAGATGCAGAGCCCTTGGCGGAGCCCACGCGGAAATCTACGCGTCATATGCTTCACTCGTGGTCCGTGCAAGCTGGCTTAGGCAGGATCGTTAGGAACGCTCCGTGCATTTCACATTCGCTTTTCCGGTTTGCCGCCATTACTTCCAGGTAAATCTCAATTTGGAGATCTTAAGTATCTTGCAGCTCCAGGTCTCCTTGCTGAAAGTAGCATCGAAGATTACGCTCCCACTCTAAGGGGGATGTGACTAGAAAGGCAGAGATCCATCGAGATTCCCTTCTCACCGTATCAGTGACGAGTTGCTTAAATCTCGAAAAAGTTTCTCGGTCATGGGGTGAATTTCGCACGCGTATCAATGCGTGAAGAGCTTCGAATTGCATAGAGCGCACATCTGCGACCGCAAAGGCCTTCTCAAAGTACGTGAGCGAGCCTCCTAGAACGTTTTTCAGGTTGCGCTGGGCTCTGGCAAGTTCCAAAGCACCCAGCAGCATCCAGACCCGTGATCGCTCAGAGTGGGTCAATGGGCTTTCCTCGTGGACCAGACGTCTCCATAAAGGAGTCTTATTAGTATTCATGATCATATTTTCAGTTTGAGCTCCAGGATCAGCAGATTCGAGAAGCCATGCGACGTGCTCTGCTGCCATCATGGCCAGGCGAACTTCCGCGAGGGCTAGTATTGCCCGATGGCGCCGCGGTTCATCTCCAAGAGACTCTGCCAGCGATATACTCGCCAGTGCAGCTGTAAGTGCTCGCGCATTCATCTCAGTGTATAAGTAGCACTCTGCTTGAAGAAGTAATGCATCAATTTGACGCGAGCGACAGCCAGCGGTAGCGTATCGACTCGCTATCGTCGCGTACTCTTCCGCAAAGCCTAACGCATGCGCAGCCTGTTCGCGAGCGAGCCAAAGGCGCGATTGGCTTTCAAGAGCGTCTAGCTTCGCGTTCAACGCATCTAGGGATGAAGAATTCGCGCCGACCTTGTGCGTGCTGCTCCGAAACAGTGGCGGGGCATATGCTAACAAACGTTCAAGCGCTACCGTGGCCACTCTTAGTTCATGCCGGGCCAAGGCGAACTCGAAAACCAGTCGGGCCAGTCGACAATGCAGGATGCGCAATACTGGCGATGACTCGGGCGTTTCGTCGGACTTTCTTACGAGATCGCAGGCATCCAGAAGGGGTAGCGCTGCGGCCTGCATGCCACGAAGAACACCACGGCGCATCAGAGTGTCGGCGCTGAGGGCGCAAAGTGCTCTCGCCAGGTGCTCTGTTGGGACCGTGAGCGGAGCCGTCGCTAGGTTACCTAAAGCGGAATTCAGAGAGTCCGAGCATGAAGCTCTGAAGCTTATTCCTGATTCCGGTTCTATACCATACGGATGGAGTTCGAGTTCCGAATGCCAGTGATCTTGCCTTTCCGAAAGATTCTCAAGGCCGAGGGCATCTTGGTTTTGTGTCAATGCACTCAGATCAGTGTCAGACAGGCTTGATCCAGTGATGCCCTCGTTTTCACATTCAGTCCAACGGATTCGCTCTCCTCGTTTGCCGGTAAGCGATTCAAGGCGCATTTCAGTCAATGATTCGCGAACTGCCGTGGGCTGGCCCGACAGAACTGCTAATGAATACATTGATGCGAATACGAGATGCATGTCGATTGCGGGATTCACCATGGCTTTGGTCGCCCCGTTAATGTGCTCCAGAACGCGCCGCCACTTCTGTTGTTTCACTGCATGACCAATCGTCACAGGGAAATTCAAATTCATGAGTGTTTGCGCCAACAGCAGGTGCGAGAGCATTCTCTCTTGGCTTAATCTCGGAGCTCGATCGCGACTTCCCTGAAGCAGTTGAAGGCGTTGGTTTTCGTCTGTTGCAAGCCGGCTCATCCACGCCAGCGCTTTCGTTAGCGATACGTAATCTCCAGTCTGTTGGGCAACGCGAATGCTCTCTTCCAGCGCCGTCATCGCGGGCAGCGGCTGTCCCATGAGAGCGAACATGGAAGCCATCGCTATCGCCGCTTCTTGCGGACCACTGTCATGCATACCACTACTGCATCGGGCAACCGCTAGATCGTAGTACCGGCGGAGAGCGAAAGAAGCTTTGTTAATATTGTTTCGGTGCACAGCATCTACCCAGCGAAACAGCTCAGCTGCAGGGTCCTTGGATGCTTCCAAAAGATGAATATCTCGCGGATGCGGCGGTCCACCTCTAACAACGATCGCTCGCACTGCACGATGTGCTGCGCGCCGCATAGCTATCACGTCGTCGCATGATATCCTTAAGCTCGCGTCTCGGACGCTCAAATGTATTGTCTGTTGTTGAGCGATTCTTTCATGCAACTGGACCACTGCCTCAAAGGGAAGCGACTCAAAAGCGACGAGACAGCGACGAACAAAAGCGCCCAGAACACTACCGCCAGATTGCGCTCTTCTCTGGAGCATTCGATCACTGCCTATGCCTTGTTCAACCTCATTGGTGTGCAGATCTGTTCGGAAGCTCTCATCTACTTGAAGCGAGCAAAGCACGATATCGCCGATTAGAAAGGCGCGACTGTTAAACAGATCACCAATAAGCTCTTCGAAAGCATCGTATAGTGCGTCAACAGACTCTTTCAAAATATGTCTGGCTAGATCAAGCCAGCGATGCGCAAAAGCAGCTAGTTCTCTGCTTTCGCTTCGCGGAAGTCGACTCAGAATGGACGACTCTGGAGTGTACGCTTCACCGGTGCATAACTGCCAGTCAGCGACTTCTTCCGCTCCAGTTCGTGCTAGGTGGAGCAAGTGGAGACAGGCCAGAGCACGTCGCTCTTGTAAAACAATCGTGTCTCCTGGATTTCCATCAATTTGGGAGTTACGCGGCACGCGTGCGCAAAGAGCCGCAGCGACGAGGTGCAAAGTCCGCCAAGGTGAGAGGAGGGCGGTTGCCTCACGCGAGTTCATGGGTCCCCGACAATCGCAATCCGAAAACCGATCAAAAGATGAAGATTTCAACTGTATCGTTCAAAAAAGAATCATAGTTTCAGCAAAACACACGCAGAGTGCATCTAACAGCGCTGCAACATACAAGTCAGCAGACGAGGCTTGGCTGGCAAATTTCTCGCGCGATCATTCGCCAATGAATCCTTTGCCGTGCGGTCCCATCTCATGAGTAACGCAGTCTTTGCAACATCCTTTGGTTTCGTTGGACCTGGGTGGGCGGTTTGTGCAGCGCCGCGCTCGTCCAGTACACGGGTTCTCCCGACTTGGCGTTCAGCTTCATTGCGAGGACGTCCGGCTAGTCTACCGCTCGCCATTTTTTGAGTTTTTCTTCTATGGTTTGCTCTGAGTGGTGACCAGAGCAAACTTTCCCCCTGGGGTTGCAGAAGCTTCCTTTTGAGAACTTGGTGATGAATAGTACATCGACTGAGCGCTTTTCACTAACTGGGCCCGCTTCTGGCCCGAGGCGAACAATTTCGCGGAGATGATCCGCTTGCCGATTGCCTGAAAAGGTCAGGGGTTTTCTCTGTCAGACGGCGGATAACATCAACCCGGACCCGTCGCTGCCTTGCGGCGCTACATAGAGGCATCTCTCTGGATATTAAGCCATGAAGGTTCGTAATTCTGAATAAGTAGCTTCAATTGAACAGAAATCTCCTTTTCGGTCTGGAACTAAGCCACCTGCGTCAGCGGAGTACTCGCGAACGTCGCATGGAGCTGGATGGCTCATTCGGAAGAGGAATCGGGTATGATACCTCCTCAAATGTGTCTTTTTGCTCTGAAAAGGGGTCTTTAAACGATCAGGTAGTCGATTTCCAGTTACTCAGCGTTTCCTCACAATATGAGAAGCATCCCGATGCTCACGAGGCAGCTGCGATAATTCTATCGAAACAATTCCGCTCGAGAATCGCTGCACGCGCTGTGACGCTCGGAACTGGACCAGCATGCGCCATGACCTGCAGCGGTTCACCTTTCCACAAGGGATGCCCTCCAACGCATTTTGAGCTAGTCTTATTTACGCAGGACGGATCGTCAGCTCCCCGCCAAGAGCAGCCACTGCTTCAACCAGTGCGCCAGTGAATGCATCGATGTCTGCTGAGGAATTATACACATAGAGCGAGGCTCGGGCACTACCGTTCACTTTCAAGATGTCGCGATGTAGCGGTTGTGCGCAATGATGACCAGAACGGATCGCGATACCGTCCAAGTCCAGCATCGTGGCCAGATCACTCGGATGAATCCCCCGCACATTAAAGGCACACAAACCTACTCGTTCAAGCCCCAAGTCGTTATGCCAGGGGGGTCCGTAGATGGTTACTTCCCGAAACTGACTTAGGGATTCATACAAGTAGAGTCCAAGCTGATGCTCAAAAGTATGAATATGTTTCATGCCACCAAGATTCTCGTTCAAATAGTCGATGGCGGCCCCAAACGCTACCGCGTCGCCGATAGAGGGAGTTCCGGCCTCGAACTTGTGTGGCAAATCCGCAAAAGTGCTATGATCCAGGAAGACTTCCGCAATCATCTCTCCACCGCCCAAGAAAGGTGCCATTTCTTTCTTCAGAACACGCTCCTTCCCGAAAAGAACACCAATCCCTGTGGGGCCGCACATTTTGTGGCCGCTAGCAACAAGCCATTCACACCCTATGTCCTGCACGTCTACTGGCATATGCGGCACAGCTTGGCAGGCATCAATCAGAACGTATGCGCCTACCTCATGCGCTATTTCTGTTATCCGTTTGACGTCTTGAACGTAGCCGAGAACGTTTCCAACATAAGCCACAGCTACTAGCTTAGTTTTTCCTGAAAGCATCTTCCTGAACGCTTCTATATCAAGCGTCTGTGACACAGAATCCAGCGGGATATGGCGGAGCACGGCGCCGGTTCTCTTCGCAATGAGCTGCCACGGGACCAGGTTGGCATGATGCTCCGCTACGGACACGATTATTTCGTCCCCGGTTTTGAGATTCCCGGCCATGAGCCCCCAGGCGTAAGCAACTGTATTAATAGCTTCAGTGGCATTGCGCGTGAATACGATCTCCGTCTCTTTTTCTGCGTTGAGGAATCGAGCAACTTTCACTCGAGCGTTTTCGAAAGCCTCTGTGGCTCGTTGTGATAGCAAATGCGCTCCACGGTGCACATTCGCGTTGTCGTGTTTATAGAATCCGGATAGTGCCTCTATAACTTGCATAGGTTTCTGCGACGTAGCGGCAGAGTCTAGGTAGACGATCCGTTTTCCCTCGTGATCCTTCTCCTCCAAAATGGGGAAAGATCCAAAGTCCAGAGCAGAGATTTCTCCGCCCTTTCGATGTTTTCTCGTGAGGTCAGTCTGGTCGTCGGTAGAGCGTAGGCTGGCAACAAACCAGTGCTGTCGTGAGACCGCGTTGCGAGGCCTCCGAATCCGTGTGTCCCAGTACGAGCAACTCACCCAGGAGCCCCTTGGGATGCCGTTTGGCGCCAGATTTTCGGACCTTCTATCTGGTTTCCTGACTCGAGGATCGAGCCCGCCTTTTACAAAATTAAAAGTGAACATCGTGATAGCTACAATCCATCAAAACTGGCACACCAGGCTAGAGTGCCGCTGCAAGCACAACGTGGCAAGCTAAACTCGGAGACGTGTAGAGATGCTGGTGCAATCTGATGGCGCAACCGACGGGCGTTAACGCAACACTCGGTGACAGGCGGCGAGTCTGTTATTCTACACAACGCTGGGTTCAAATCGAGCTACATACATGGTATATACCAGGATACGCCTCGAATTTGAGAGGAAGTGGCTTCTTTTGGAGTGTCTCGAGTCGGACAGATCTTGAACGTTTGGAGGAATCGTGTTTGGAGAAATCCGGTAACCGAGGTTCGGTAGAGTGTCTCCGTAGAGTTTTCCGATCCTTTGAGATTCTAATTATGTTTGATCGCTCATTTTGGCTGTCTCGTTCAGTTGCATTTGTCACACATAACACTCAGATATTTATATCTTCAGGATAATTAGAAGGCTTGAGGGCTCGAGTGGCAACCTGGCATGTATTAACGGCCTTTCTTTTCGAGTTCCGAGTCGCCAGCATGTTTTTGGTCGACCGACCCTGCTCGAGTATTGAACTCCACTTTTGCGCAACAGACAATAACCGTCTGAAAGTGTCCGTTCCATGATGGCTCCGGATTCGCGATCGTTCATACCAAATTGCACATGCATCATGTGAGCGTCGGAGAGCGCTTCGTCGCGCGTCGTGCACGGCAGCCGAACCCTTGGCGCTAATTTGTCTCCCACGCTAGGCCCTGCCGAAGAGGCCTGCTCGTTGGCTCTGCATTTCAGCACCGAGCCTTGTAACGCGTGAATTTTACGAACCTAATTGCACAGTTGTGGTCTAATATTCGCTAGGCTACTTACGAAATTGGTTTGTCTCAGTCGTTTGATTTGTTAGAGGAGTTTGCATATTCTGGTGGCCTTTCTGAAAACCTATATCTTGGCTCTGGCATCACGAGGAAGCGCTCTGGTCACGGATGCGTTGATTTGCTTTCGCATGCCGTTGCAACGTGCCCGCCACCAGTGCTGCAGGCCTCGTTCTGTTCGACTCATGCGTGTGTAAAGGCGATGCGTGCGATCAGCTCGCTTGCAGTCTCTCACTCTTGGTATTCTTTCAACTTTTTACGGGAATTAACGGAAGTGTCGGTATTTCTCGCGTTTCGGATCATGCTATCAAAACATCACGACGTTTGCAAGGTTGAAGTTTTCTCTATCTCGGGTTCTAGTCTGTGCTCTCGGTGTACCGGCTACCATGATCAAGTTTGGACGCAAGGTAAGAAAACCGGCGTGCATCATTTTGAGCGCATCTCTGTGCTTGAAGAACACTCTGCAAAGTGCCTGGCACCGTTGGCAATGCAACCGGGATTGCCTGAGAGGCGCCCAGAGAGCAGTCCGTGTCTCATCCGAATTTTGCCCCCCGAACTCTGGCAGGTGATTTTTCGTAGAATCGACTTTGTTGATTTCCTCAGCTTGGTTGTTGCTATATGTTGCGATCCGTGTGAGGCTTGCGTCTCTCACCTTCAGTGGATCAGCAAGGCTTGGAAACTCTTAGAGCTCGACGCCACTGAACGCTTCGTGTTCGCTCTGGTTGCATGGGCTTTTCCCACGATCCAATTAGTGCGTTCCTTCGCTCTGCGCGAGCCGAGCAGCGGATCTCGGGAAACTAGCATATACGGATCCCGGCAGCTTCTGGTCTTCTCTCAGAAACCATTACGGTACAATTGCAATGGATCTCGCGGTGGTAAGCGCTCAGCGCCTCGGTGTTCCGAACTTTCTCATCGAACACGCTCTCGCGGAAATCGCCTGGGAGCTGAACTTTGTACAGTTTGGGCGTATGGCATCCAAGATTCTCGATGTTGATGTGCGCGCCCAAACGTATCGTCGGCTGGTTGCTCGGTATCGCATCGGGACCTCGGTCAGCAGCTGCAAACGTGCTCGCTGCTCTTGAGGATAATGCCCCCGGACGGAATCAGAGCTTTCTCGCCCTGGTGGTCCATGATTGGGACTCTCGGCGAAAGGCGGAATTTTATGCTGTGGTGAACGCTGCACTGTCAGACCCCCAACGGCTCAACAGGATGTTTTTCATGGATCAGTACTGTTTCCCGCTCTATCGGTACTTGAGACACCAGAGCAACTCAATGCTGTGCAAGAGATGAGCCCCAAAGTCACAAAACGTGAACACCAGAACAGCGAAGTTTTCGTATTCACGCGCCCAGCCTTGGAACCAAGCGAGGCCGCGGTTTGTGCCTTCAGTATCGGAAAGAGAATACAGCAAATTCAGGGCGCCATCACGCCTAGAGTCGGAATTCCATGTATGAATCCGATGGACGAGCCCTCTTCAAAAGTCGTGGACATATCTTGACGCACACGCTTTCTCGGTGTGCACATCTCGATTATTCTCCACAGCGAAGCTTGAACACAACTTCGTGATGCAGCAGAGACATAGTAGTTCTGGATGAGCGCAGAGTTTCCCCTCGTAGGTCACGGGCGACGCCCAAGATACAAGCCAAGACAGAGCTGTCCTTTTCGTGGTTGAACAAGTTACCTAAACCCTTTCTTTGATATAGACTCGAGCTCGAGGCCCTCTGCAAGCTTGAGCAGCCATCATAGAAGTTATTAGGGCTTATGAGGACATGATTATTTGAACGGCGGATCCCCTCGATCTGTTGCCAAAGTGCAAGGAATCAACCTGTCGCTCTCATACCTTCCGAGTTTCTGTGGGCGGTCCCTGTGGCACTTTGCTGATTTCCTCGAACATCGCTTCTGAGAGGCCGACAGCCACGCTCCAGATAAGACTGAGAGGACTCAATAACAAGGGCGACGGGTTAAGTCTGAGGCCAAAAGACGTGTAAGCCTGAAAGTCTTTTGTTCTTGGTGCCCATCGTTGCAATCTGAAATGCAGCTCAGCAAAGCGCCGCGGTGCATCTCGTTCGACAATGATTGAATCGCCGAGACGCATATTTTTTGAAGTATTGATCCACGGTCGGTACAGAGGCTCGGACAACGGGTCACCCGCGCGGCGGTCGCTTTTCGCCTTCTCTCTGGCAATTATCGGCACGAAGAGCTCTAATTAGGAGGATCTGAACCAGGGCTGCTCTGATTTTGAGGCTTGCTTCAGCGACTTGACGCCTTGTTGTTGCGCCCTGCTGTTCTGCTCGGAGCGAGATCGCAGTTTTGACCGCTGCCCACGGGTCCTAACGGAGAAGCAGTGTTGTTGTAACGTCAAGATGAGTTAATCTGTGGTGAACAATGCCGTACACGCACGTTTATGGTGATTTGCTCTGCGCGGATCGGCTTTCGAGTTTGCGTTGTCAAGAACTACGCTGTTCAACTGCTTTGGTGGTACTCAACTCACCGGAACGCTCGCTCTCATGTGGACAGCTGCGAGTCCTCGCAACGATTTGCGGCGTCGTGGTTGCCGCTGACGGAGGCGCAAACTGGCTTCAGCAGGCCGATATAAAGCCCACTTGCGTCGTTGGAGATATGGACTCAGTGGCGACCAAGACAATAGAGGCATATACAGCCGCACGTGTTGTTTGCCAGCATGAGCATGACGACAGCCGAACAGACTTTCAAAAAGCTCTGGGTCGGCTACCGGACGACTGTACACGGGCTATCGTGGTCGGCGGCGACGGTGGCCGCCTAGATCATTTGCTTGCAAATTTTCATGCTATGTACTTTGACGCAATGCGCTGTTCTCAACGAGACATCTTGCTCCTCTCGCGAAATAGCATAGCGTTTATTCTGCGCCCTGGTGGCCACACCATTAAGATTGACAAGAATGTCGAGGGCCCCACATGTGGAATGTTCCCGCTTGGAGGCCCTTGCAATGTGCGTACGCATAATTTGCGCTGGGAAGTCAATAGCGAAGGACTGGATGGTCGTCCTCTGCAATTCGGAACGTATGTGAGTTCCTCCAACCAGTTTGCCGGTGATTCTGTTCTCATATGGACCGATTCCTTTTTGCTTTGGACTCACGAATTGCGGTGGCCAGAGTCTGCAGAAATCGAGCACCGCAAGATGGAGGTGCCCTGATTCCTCGCGCAATGTCCCGCGCAAGTGACATTACTATGATGGAGGTATCAGGTCTCCTCGTTTGAGACGCTTCTCATGGTTGCAGCTTTTCGGAATTTGAAGAGATTGGAATGGCTGCTTTGCATGCGGATGACATAGACGAACATTTAACAGAAATGCTTTATCTTAAAACGGATCTCGACCCGGTTTTTCACATAAGCAATATCCTGGCAACGCTTGCAACGAATTCCCAGAGTTCCTTATTGCTCACACATCAAAGCATATGTTCCAATCCGCTTCCAATCACGGTTTGATTAAGCGTCTTCAATAGATCCAGCGGATGCGCCCGAAGGGCTCATATTTCATGGTATCTGTATTCCAGTAACTCATTAGAGTGACTCTCAAACGAGGAAGCAACAAGCCCGGTTTCTATGATTTCCTGTGACGATGAGTGAACCATTCGCGTCGGCACATTACTTCCATTCAAGACGCGTGGCGGTCCCCAGCGGATGTCTACTGATTCCTCCGTGAGTGCATACAACCGGCTTGAGCTAGAAAGCCGTGTTGTAAACACGTATCCGAGCCTTGGTTTTCTCGTTGCGCAGAGAGTGGCCCCGTGACACAGACTGAAAGCACGACAGATCTTTTTCCACGAGTGCTCAATGAAAAGATCTCTCCACGTGGCTATCGATTCATGTATTCAGCGACAGGACAGTTTGTGCAGCGTGCAGTTCCAACTGCCTATCCGCAGCTTCCTCTAATGCGCTCAAGATGGGCAATAGTCACTCTCCTTCAGAGGCATGTAGAGCAGCCTGGTGCACAAAGTTTTTAGCCTAAGTATTTAAGCTAATTCTGTCTTCCCTGCAGAGTCTTATGCTCGACCGCGGAACGCGATGAGACGCTTTTTCCATTTGAGAGTGACGACAAGATCAAAACGAAACAACGTTCGGCGTCTCGCATGAGTCCAATGGATCGTGTCCGTTGCCTGGTATCGCTCATCAAACAGACTTGACATAACCGTGTTCAACGATGTTCGTAGGATCACCAATCGCTTATTAATTCATTGACGCTCCAGTCTTCATAAGCTCCATTGGGTAAATGTCTTCGGATTTTCAATGGTATTTTCTTGGCTCGAAGCTCTTTGGCCGCTATGATCAGGGGATCGCTTTCACCCTCAACATCAACGAGAACCGGCGCCCCGAGGCTGATCTGCAAAGCCCGAGCGCCTAGAACTCTAGCACGTTCGTACTTGGTGAGAAACGGCGTTGTGATTCGCATGGATTTATCCACTTCTGGAGCCGCTTCGTTAAGCAGGTGAGACCCCACTACGAGTGCCTGTCCCGATAGCACTATTTGGTTTCTGACCTCGTTCAGTGTCCTCGAGCACTTCGGCTTCTACCGCGAATTCATCATTGGATTCATCTCCGTCCTCGGATGCATGACCCGGTTCTTCCTCTTCAAGTTCGTCGCCGTAGTCGTATGGAAGTTCCGGCTCCGCGTCTTCTTCCACAAAGTCGTCGTAATCTTCGTTTTCTCCGGACATGAGCAGTCTCCGACGAAACTGCGAAAGGAAGCCAGCACTAGGTCCCGGTAGCGATTGCTATTGTCCGCGCTACCTAGCGCAGAACGTCAATAACTTGGTTTGGGGGTTGACCTTTGAGACCCACCAGGCTACGACGCGCAATCTCTGGAGCTTGGCCCCCATTCCCTGCGAGTGCCTCGACGATCTCGAGGCAGCCTCGTCGAAAGCTGGATTCGAACCTAACTTTGCAACCACGACGATTCCTAGAGTGATCTTCGTGCCTTCTTCGCTTGCATACGTTCCGGACGTCCCGAGGTAAGAATCGACGCAGCTAGATCGATGCGAATGCCTGCAGGGTCGAAACTGATGGCCCGATGAATGACGAAACCGTGCAGGCAACTGAAACAGCAATCTTTACCGGATATCGAATTCAGTTCTTTGCCAGTTCTATCGAACGTTCCGTGAGAGGCGCTGCGACACTAGCGCTCCCGCCACTCCAGACTGCTTCCTGTCTGAGAGGACGAGCCCCGAGCCAAGTTGTCGACGTTATTGCTCTGCTGGTATCCTGCGACGCAAATCCATACGTAAGGATACCTCAATTGGCCAGGGAGACTCCATGCATCTCCGGTAGCTTCATCCATAGCATGACTCCATATTGACCATTTCACTGCTTAGCATCCAGTTCTGGAAGCACGGGAGGCGCTGTACACCGAACCAGTAAACATCACAGGGCATGGAGGAAAGGGTTCTCATGCATTTTCCATTCCGGAGCGAGATCCACGGCACCTTACTAGACCAACCATGAGCCAAGCTACCAAAACTTGAATACGGGCTGATGATAATTTCATCCGCTTTGCTCAACAAGTAAATTTCAGCAAATGCATACTGCATACCGATAACCTCTGTCTTGGTGAGCGGGCTCGGCAGATAAACAACGCGCATCCCCGAACGCTTGCTATCGTTAGCGTCCACAATTCTTTTCCGGGACTGTTCATTATCAGCAGCAACAAATAAAAGCACATTCTGTGAGTTCTTTCTTCTCGGTCCTGCAGGACTTCTTTCTGAGGATTTATTCGAGGACATGGAAAGGGTCACGGCCAGAACCCGTCCTCCGGTCTTGCCAGTGCAGTACCGTAATCTGCTGAGCGCAACGCCACATGACCTCCTCCATGAGAGCAGAGATGCCATAGCTGTCACGCCTTCGAAGCTGGAGTGCTATAACCAGATCTGATTCAGTCATCTTTTCCGTGATAGGGGTAACAATTCTTTGCACTGCGGCGTTCGGTTTCAGCAATGCTCGCGCCAACATTCCAAAAACATCGTTGCCAAAGCGTTGGCAGGAAAAGTTTCGAAGATGCGGATTGTGTTGAATCGTTGCGCCAGTCCAGTGAGTCCCGTAAAAATCTATAACAGGGGTGGGGTCACTCCTAAAATCCTCACAGAGCAGGTGCTCTAGGTCAACGACTGGATGCCGCTCTGGACACGGCCTACAGTACGCCGTAGATAAGCGCCGGATGCTTGATGCACCAAAGATTCGCTGAAACTCGTCAAGAATGGGCCCTCTATCAGAGTCGCTTGCTGGATTGGATCGATATCGTTCATGTACACCTAGTCGATCAAGGAGTACTCGTACGTTCCACGGAAACGGTGGATCCACAAGATCCTCCAGCGTTCCGCTTACAACGGTGGCACACCCCTCCCAGTCGACAAGAAAGGCACGACCACTCATATATGCATAATAAAATGCCGAAACTAGGCCCAATAGACGATTTCCAAGTCCGTCACAGCTAGCTCGATACAAAACAAGGCGATGGCCACGAAGACCGTGTTCTCCGTTGCGCTGGACATCTTCCCAAAGCGGTGCTTGAATATCCGATACGTAGCGACGCAGGTCGCGTTCAAGAAAATCAGACTCTTTCTGGGATAGATCCTCCAGCTCTGACAAGGCGCACAAAGGGGGTGCAATGAGATTCTTCGAGCGAAAAAAGATGCGGGGCTCATTCAGAAGCGCGAGACGCCTAAAAATAACGAGTCCGTGCAGAACAACGCAAACCTGCAGAAACCTGTAAAGTATGCTGAGTTTGCGCTGCAGATATCGCTTCCACAGATCCGATACCAGTATTCTCAAACGCGCTTTGATGCTGCTCCTTCCAGGTGACCGATTGATATCTCTAGGTAGTGGCCCTACTTGGGGAGCTCTTTTCGAGCTTCGCTGCTGCGTGGAGCATCAGTTGTGACGGGAAGGGCATCCCGGTCGGCGCTTCCCAGGCGCAGTCGAACGGAGTGGGAGTCCGCGCCCCAGGCTGAGTCCGCAATCCTGTCTTCCGAGTGGCCATCTGCAAGCACGACGCTTCGAGTGGAAACGTCGCGACATTTCCAGAAGCAGTTTAAGAACAGAGCCACTACACGGAGCACGAAAAGCCACAAAACAGTCTGTCCCAGAGGGATCAAGAACGCCTGAGTTACTGCCCCAGAGTTCGACTATGTTGACAAACCAGGGCGGCTTGAAGCCGTCTTGATTAAAAAAAGCTCCATCCTCAAGGAACTTTTGAAATTTCGCCCAAGTCCACATACATGTCAGGCGCGCTCACTAAGCGCCCTTGAACCGAAATGGTTACGAAACTCTCGCGGCACAGAACATTTTACCGAGCCGCAATTTGGACTTGGAGCTTAGCGGTCAGCGATACAACATATGTAACGGGGCGTGCGAAACTCAGTTAGTTTCTCCTCACAAATCAGTGTCCGTATTATGTGGTCCTGGTCGCTCTCAGGGGGAACAAGCGGCCACCTGAGAAGCTTTTGCTGCGGTTTGAGGGTGGTGCTCTGTAGTCCGCTGGAAACCAACGCCAGGGACTATGAGGAGCGGCACCCACCCTTCGGACAGAAGGGTTCGAAGACTGAAAGCCTCGTCAAGGATCTGGCACAGAAACAGGAGCTAGGGACTCTTGAAATCGCTAGGGCATATCCTGAGGTATGGATTTCCTACGGCGTCACAGGCAGCGCTACTTGCAGTCACGGTGCTATATCTGCGCCGACGTCTGAGCGCAGCAGAAAGACTTTTGCATACCAAGCAACCCGAAGGCCTTCATAGCGCGGAACATACAGGTGAGCACATGGAGCGCGTTGCAAACAGATCGAGCTCGAGGACCTCTGGTCTAGATATGTTTTCCTCTTCAGTGGAAAAACGGGATGCCGAACAAGCACAATCAAGTCACGTCTCAGAGCAGCCTCGAGCTTCAGCAACACGTAGCAGACGTGGTAGACCGCCCAAGAGGAGCTCAACGATAAAAGTCGAGGAAAAAGCACCTGCATAGTCTCAAACAGCTATCTCTATCTCGCCAATTGCGAGCGGGCGAGATCACTCAAAGTGATCCCGAGGACACGTTTCGATGGCAGTGCCTATTCGAATTGAGGCCTGCGCGTCTCTTACTTTGCTTGTCATGTAAAAGTTATTCATTCGCGATATTTGCAAGGCAATTTAGCCGCAAATTTATCACTAGACAAGAGCATGCATTTTATCACAGAACATTCCTCGCGCAGAGGTATACAGTGCAAGTGCTGTGATGCCCCTGCGGAATGCCGCTAGCGTCAAGCCCATATGCTCCGCTTGATCGCGAACATAAATCCAGGAAGACGTTGGTTCGAGGGCGCTGGAGCCTTCGCAGGAGTCATGGATACTCGTACCCACGCTAGATCCGTTCATCGTTAGAAACAATTCGTTCCCGCTGTCTGATTGTATGCTGGGGCCCCAAAACCAGAGTTCACGCCAAGTAGTCGCTTCAAGGAAATTCAGAAAGAATCGCCTAATACAAATTGTAGAGCATCCTTCATTTTCGACGCGGATCTGAAAGCGTGCACTCCAGTCGACGGGTCAGAATGGAAGCAAACATGTCGATGTTCCCCCATTAACTCCATTTCGCCTGTTTTTTTCTGCAGATCCCAGGCGTCAGTACTGATGAGAACCCGCCGCTCTGAATTCCAATCTCCAAACAAAAGCTTGACAAGCATACTTCAGATTATAAAACTCGTTTCCGCTCAGAGCGCATGACCGGAAACGACTGGTCCGTATCTAAAGTGCAAACTCAGTTGACGGTTAGATCCAGTTGAGGAAGGGTTTTAACAAGCATCTGCTTCTGAAGCAAATTGCCTCCGCGAGACTGCATCGCTTCCCAACTGCCCCTGGAGTCGCTGCGCAGCACTATGCATTATGATGTCCATGGGCCACCCATCTTTCCACGAGTGCTGTGTCGAAACACGTGTCCTGCCCACTGTTCATGGGAACGCGCTCCGGGTCCCCGGGGCCGCGGCTATGTCTAGCTGCTTTCGTGCGACTCGATGCTCCAGCAGCGCATTCGCCAGAGCATATATCCAGCAGTGCATTCGGCTTCTTTTGACCCATACCAAGAGTACAGCGGCACCTCATACCGCTGAGCAAAGCAATCCAGTGAAAATTGCTGTAGTGTTCACAATCTTTGCTGCATATTCCGAAAATTCGGGCGTGCCACTCATTAAAAGGCTGCCTGTTTGTTCTTCAAGTCTCCGCTTAACGCAAAAAAATATTCGATCAGGCGGTAAAGAGAAGTCGTCCCGAATCCATTCAGCTATCTCGCTTGCTCGATCTCCTTGGATTTCCAGCGTCTCTCCATGCGCCTCCGTTCGTGTCACAGTGGCCCCACAGCTGAAGCGCTTCTTGCAGGCCTTGGCCAAGTCCTTCATGCATGCCTTGTCAATGAAGGCCCCAAGACCGTACACTGCCGTCATCTGTTTGTTGCCTTTGACTTTACTAACTTGAATAACGATCTCTGGGGTTCTACCCGTTTTCTGTTTCCCGCCTGAGGATTTCGCTGGAGCCTTCACTGACGGTGGCTCAACAGCGCGTTCTTGTGCAGTCACTTTCAGCTCGGCAAAATAGTTCGCAAACGCACTATAGTCAATAGATGCGTCCCCCAAGCCGTTTCGAAGGGTTTCTGGATAGGTTTTTGTCTCAGCAAGCGCTGCTTCGGTGCCTCTCCCGGGGTGAATTGGTTCAAACCATTCTGGATAGTGATCCAATAACCACGGCAGACAAGATTGCAGTTCCTCTTTTGTGTGAAACTCACAGTATTCTGGGGGCCAACCACACGGTGCATATTCAGTCTGCAAAGGATATCGCGGATCCCGCGTGTTCCTTGCAGGACTCTCCGTAGCGTCGTCTAATTCTGTCGCTACGAGCCCTTCAGATCGCTCTACTTCACCGCGTTTCTCTCCGTCTGATGTCGAGTCCTCCATGAGTCCCGTTGAAACGTTGGAACGGCAAAGCGTTTGCTGCTTGCGTTTTGCTCAGCGACATGATCGTTCCGCGTCGTTTCCGCATTTTTTTGGGCCGGCAGCGAAATTCGCGTTTTGTATGACGGTTTTCGTTTTTTGTTGCCGTCGGAGGTTTCCGAGCTGTCGCATCACGTAGCTCTCTGTCAGCCCAGAGGAACTACGCTACTTTTCTGAACAAGCCGTGGCGGCTGCTTCTGCTTGCACAACAGAGAGGAGAGTCTCTC
Organism: Cyanidiococcus yangmingshanensis; assembly: GCA_013995675.1. Lineage (NCBI taxonomy): Eukaryota > Rhodophyta > Bangiophyceae > Cyanidiales > Cyanidiaceae > Cyanidiococcus > Cyanidiococcus yangmingshanensis. The sequence continues at coordinate 17,066 of VWRR01000014.1, read as the reverse complement.
ACGGCACTCCTTCACTGGATGACAAGTCGCGACCGTACCACTGTCTTTAAGCGGTACCGAGCAGAAGCTCGACTCGCTCTCGGTGAACCAAACGCTCACGGAGTTTTTGGCTCAGCTGGGAATCAAAACGCCGTTCTCACAACCGACGGCCTCAAAAATTTCCGAGAGGCGGCTGAGTTGCCTCCACAGTGGGTCGATCTCCACGAGGCCATCGCAGACGATATCACCACCATACGGCTGGGTCTCGGAAGAGCTGGAAAGTTTGCGAAAGAGGCTTCTGCTACCAGAGTTTGCTGATAAAAGCGAGGAAGAACATGCTGTTGATCAGAAGACAGCAGAAATTGCAAGATTGTTCCAGAGCGTCGAAGCCAAAGTGCGTCAGCTCAGCGAGCATGTCCACGAGGTGAGTCTTTCAAGACCAGAACGACGGATTCGGGAGAACATACAGCGAAAGCATGCGATGGAAGTCCAAGAGCTTAGCGTGCGTTTTCGACGAGAGCAGCGGCGGTATTTGGAGCGACTGCGAAAAGTGGAGGCGGAAAATGCATCTGCACTGGATATGGATGATGCAGGGAGGTCATGGGCCGTTGGTTCCGCAAACGACTCTAGAGACCACCAGCTCGAGCAGGAGAACGCTTTCGACCCCGGATTTAATGCGAAACAATTGGCGCTTTGGCGACACGCAGAGACGCATGCAGGCGCGCGATATGAAGAGGCCCGCCGAATCGCTCGGTCCATCGAGGAGCTCTCTGGCATCATGCGAGACCTCGCCACTCTGGTGATCGAACAAGGAACTGTTATTGACCGAATCGATTACAATATAGAGCAATCTGATATCCAGGCTGAGCGAGCGCTACGACAGCTACAGCAAGCTCGGCGGACGCAGAAAAGGGGATGGATCCACTACTGCACGCTCGTACTCGCTCTGGGCTGTGTCGTCCTGTTTCTCATACTTGTCATGAAATGGGTTTAGTCAAATGGAGCTTCTCTGTGTATTAGCCTTTATTAGATGCCTTTTTGGTTGAATCCAGTCGGCAGTGACCGCTAAGAGCACGAACTCAGCACCTAGCACGAAAAAGCCGCGCGCGGGTGCTCCTGAACACACTGAAACCCGCCGTGGTGCAGGGACACAGTCTCTTCTGCTGCTGCGCTGGCTTGGATTGATCCAGACGCACTCCTCAGAGTTGCGGAAATGAATGCTTTGAACAGATCGAGAGCCTCATCGCGTTGAGGAGAGCTCAACATGACGGTCACTGCCGTTCTGCCAGTCTTGTACGCTCTTGGCGATAGCAGATGACTGTTCATGGAGATAGCGCTGACACTCATCCGTGTCCAGAAAAGACGCGACGAACGAGTTTTGCAGCAGTGCCGCCACATGCGCGCATCGAAGACCGTTCTCGCGGATCATGACCGTAAAATTCTCGTTGAGGTAGCCGCCAAAATAGGCTGGGTCATCCGAGTTCAGCGTCACGCAGAGACCATCGTCAAGAAGCTGCCTCAAGGGATGCTCGGACAGACTATCTACTACATGGAGACGCAGATTAGATAATGGACAGACAGTTAGCGGAATTTGCGTCGCCCGCAGCAGCTCAAGCAGCGTTGGGTCTTTCGTTACTTGAACCCCATGGTCGATTCGTTCCACTTGCAGCGAATCGAGCGCCATTCTGATGTACTCTGGTGGCCCCTCCTCACCCGCATGAGCTACACAGCGCAGACCCATAGAGCGCGCAAGCTCAAAAGCCGCTGAGAAACGATCTGGAGGGTTTGGAAACTCGGCCCCATCGAGGCCAATGCCGTGTAGCCACGGGCGGAAAGGAGCGAGCTCGCGAACACATTGCAAGGCATCGGTCGGAGACAGTTCTCGTTGGAGGCACATAATTAGGCGCCAAGTAAACCTCCAGTGCGTTTCGCCGTACTCGAGCGCAGCTCGAATACCGTCGATGACAGTGGACAACGCTATTCCGCGCTTCACATGAAAAGGACCATCGAAAAAAATCTCGACATGACATATGTTTTGCGACCGAGCTCTCTCTAAATATGTCAAAGTCAGTCGAAAAAAATCTTCTGAATCCTGGAGGACTTGCATAAAATCATAGTAGAGGTCGAGAAACGATTGCAAGTCCTCGAACTGATACGACTCCTGTATCCGTTCTACGGAGTACTGGTACTTGGAGAGGAGCCCATGCAGATCGTGCTTTTTGGCCAGCTGAAAAGCGAGCTCAGGCTCCAGAGTTCCTTCAATATGCAGGTGCAGCTCTGTTTTCGGTACTCTCGTCGCGAGAAAGCCGAGAAACTGTTCGTCAGCGTGCAGCGCTTCGGGGACAAGTTGCACAACCGATGGTTTCGTCAGATGGTTCATCGAGCGTGGCCAAGATTCGAAGCCGCCTTGGGGGAAGCTACGCGTGAGAGGTCTGGTGTACCGCTCTGCGATAGCTCAATCGTCGTCTTTGGCAAGCTCAAACGGGAAACTTTGTCCTGAGATCTCTGCAAAAGCGGACAAGGGGCGGAAAGCCGCGTAAGCAGATACCGCGCACTGGTTTTCAGACCCGTGCGTTTTATTGACCCAAACATCACTGCGTCGGCGCAGACGCCGCTTCAACGACAGCATGCCGGAAGCCACCATCCATTGGGCTTGACGAGGCTTATTCATCGCATCTTCTCCATGAATTATGGTCTGCCGGTAAGTTTTTTTTCGCAATCAGGGCCTGGACTCTCTACAGAGCTATGTCACGGGATGCTGGGCGCTGCTGCCTCGAGGTCACTGCCCCGAGAAACATGTGGATAATGCACCCCGCAGCGCTCTCGCGCATGGGTTGGCAACTTCGTTGATTTTTCATGGAGTGGCTCTACTCTGAAACGCATTCGCCACTGGAGGGGACCGTACTTCTCCTGTGATCCGCGAAATCAAGACAGGTCGAGGTTTATGCAAATTTGGGTTTCGGAGACACATCTCGGATCGCGTATTGTCGACATAGCGAGTTCCGTGGTCGGCTCTGCCACCCTAGTCCCAGCAGTGCCGACCATCCGATTCGATGGCATCGCTAGGATTTTGGAGCCTTTTCCCCGCTGACCTTAAACTAGATGCTTGGCGCCACAAGTTCTGGGAACACGTCTCAGTGCGACCGCTCACCGTGTTCGAACAGAAAGATGGCTCGCGCGGCCGTCAAACAGCCATGGCATCAATCTCAACGCAGTTAGATCTTTTGCTTCTACTGGGCACCGTAGCTGCCGTGTTCTGTCCTTGCAGGCAAAACCTCAGACCCCTATCTCTCTCTGAGTGTTTGCTGCATACGGTGGGTGCGCTGATGTCGCGCTTCTGGACTGCAGCGCTCGGAGGCGTTTTGGCACTGGAGAGGACGTTGTCGTTGCTTCCAGAGCGCGTTGCGGAACGGTGGTCGACTATTCGTCTTGGACGAGTCTTCTCGGTTCAGCAGGCCCCGATGGAGCGAAAGTTTTCGTCCAAGAACAAATTGAGCGTTTCACCCAACAAGACTCTATCGCCAAAGGACGTACAAGGGCCTGCGGGGTGGTTTTCCCCCGACGGCGAAGTCCACTTTCCAGGGGCCTCGGCAGCGCCGTACACAAGTCGCATTCAGTTCGAAGAGGCCGCTAAAATGCCACCAGTAGCAGCTTTTCGTCTCATCAATGAGCAGGGAAGGCTGGTTGGAGGGGTAGATCTCAAGAAACTGGAGCCGCCCGTAGATGAGTCGGTTCTGCGGAGGATCTACAACTGCATGGTTTCACTGAATGTGATGGACTCGATACTCTTCTCGGCTCAACGACAAGGTCGTATTTCTTTCTATCTGACGTCGTTCTGTGAGGAGGCTGCTGTTGTCGCGTCAGCAGCGGCCTTAGAGAACGATGATGAAGTTTTCGCCCAGTATCGAGAACAAGGAGTTTTGCTCTGGCGCGGATACTCGTACGATGACTTTTGCCAACAGTGCTGCAGCACCAACAAAGAGCCTGCACGTGGCCATCAAATGCCTATACACTATGGAAGAAAAGATATGCATTTCCACACGATATCATCAACTCTTGCGACCCAAATTCCCCACGCTGTCGGCGCAGCCTATGCGCTCAAACTGGAGGGCAACCGCATTGCTGCCTGTTACTTTGGAGAAGGTGCCGCAAGCGAAGGCGATTTTCACGCAGCGATGAATTTCGCTTCCACGCTGGACTGCCCCGTGCTTTTTATATGCCGAAACAACGGTTATGCGATCTCCACACCTGCAGCCGAACAGTTCCGTGGCGATGGCATTGCAAGAAGGGCCTGCGGCTACGGAATGGACGCTATTCGCTGTGACGGAAATGACGCACTGGCAGTTTATGTGGCGGTCAAGCGGTCTCGACAGCGGATCGCAAGCACAAAACGTCCAGTGCTGATGGAGCTCTTGACCTACAGAGGCGGCCATCACTCAACCTCAGATGATTCTTCTCAATATCGGTCTCCAGAGGAGATCGATTACTTTATGCGCCATGCAGATCCCATCGCTCGCCTAGGACGTTTTTTGAATGTGTCATCTTCAGAGGAGCAAACAATGCGGGAGCGCGAAAGGCGTCTTGTCCTTGATGCTCTCGCTCGAGCTGAAGAGGAAGAGAAAGAGCCAACGCTTGATATGTTTCGTGATGTATACAGTTCTATGCCTCCTCATCTGATTCGCCAGCGCGAGAGTCTACGTCTGCATCTAGAACGCCAGTCTTCTCGCCACAAAGATCACGTCGTGGGTAGATCCCGGCCTAATCCTTGAGCATAGGGATTCGCCCGGAGGAGATCGCCTCAGCTGGGACTCGTGTATGCTGCCGCACGAATGGGGCCAGTGGCCTTCACACTAAACAGAAACTGTGGGATTTGTAGCGCCTGCCCAACGCATCGAGCTATATGATGATTTTGCGTAAATCCGAGTCAAGAACATTCCAGCTTCTGGATTGACGCTCCGCTGAAAGTGATGCGATCTTTTTCCGCTCGTTCTAAAAGTTTACTGAGGTTGTTTTTCAATGATACCTGGAGAAGCTCCGAAAGATGCACATTAAGGCTCTTTTGCGGTCCGGCGATAATATCCTCAGAAAAGCATCGTGCCTTTTAGCTTATTGGTCTGGATTGCATTCACATCGAACTCTTTTCTGGATCGAATTGGAGCTGTCCCACGGGGCACTTTGTTTAAAGCCAAAAGCCGTCTTCAGTAGCAGGACCGAGATGCTGATGTTCTCAAGCGACCATGACCGCGACGCCATCCGAATTTCACGTAGAGGCATCCGCGCTGCAGGCGACGTTGATGGCTCTAGGATGACGATTTCATGTTCATCAATTTTGTAGGTGTTTCTAAGCGTGTCACTTAAAGAGCTATCATGCGTTTACAAAGCTGCATCTTCGAGGCGTCTCAGTGACTCGTTTAGAAGAGCTGCTCGCACTGGGAACACAACGCAGCTAAAGCATCTTTTGTCCCGATCACGCTCGACGGGTGATATGAAGCAAAAGGAAATCCATCGATTCCAGCAACTTGATAGCAGGGCTCAGAAAAGCACGTGAATCACTTCGCTTATCTTTCAACGCCAGAATACTGGACTCCGATGGCTCTTTCTAGCAGATCATCATGAATCCGTTTCTTCTTCGCTTTGTTGCAGACGCAGGGAGCGCATCTGATTCTTTGCTGTACAGCTGGTCTGAACGCTGACATCAGTGTTCCCCATACGAAGAAGGTCATGAACATGTCGCATGCAAGTGTTCGTGCCAAGCCATTCCCGGAATCGCCTGTGCACCAACTCTTGCAGCCGAATCATCGCTTCTTTCCGGTCAGCGAGTTTTTCGCACACGGAGCGCCGGAGACGCTCCACGGTCGCCAGTCTTCGCTGATACGTTTCGGTATATTCTTTCTCAATTGGCCAAGGGGTCGAGCGGAGATCATCCGCCCCTCTCCATGCGAGTACTGGGGGCCAGTAAGCACTCGGCGGGAGCAGCGCGACGGCACTAGGGTGCGGCGGTCCATCGCGTTCGACATCAAACGGAAGCTTCCACAGGTTCCGATCCGGCTGGATACAGTTTGCTTTCAGAACCTGCTCAAGATCAGCGAAATAGTACCCTGCTGGTGCCAAGAAAACAAGTCTGTTGTCACCAAAAACTGTCGGGCGCTCGTTACATAGGATATAAACTTGGCAATCGAAACAGTTAATGATTCGCACATCTGCACGCGTTGCGGCCATTACGATTATCCTCTCGCTCGTGGTCAAGGTCAGAGACTCGCAAGCACCAATGAATACAGTGCAGTCCGCACACTGACCAATGATGACGTTGAGGAGAGGAGTCGAAGTCTGCGGGATAAAGTCAAGTCGACAATCCTTGCATCCTCTGATATCCAAATCTGCAATACCATCTTCTTCGATACGTTTAATCAGGGTCGAGCGAGTCAGCGCCGAAACTTCCCAGCGACGCGGGTAGAGAGATTCGGCGATTCTCATGCCAGCGATGGATCTCATATGGCCCCAAGGGAGATTATCGTTTTGTATCGGGAAAGAGCCCATAGAGATACCCTTGAGATCACAGAGATAGGAAACCGCATCGGTAAATTTCACACAAGGCTCTGAGGAGGAGTTTCCGGCCTCCATTGAGCGCCACCCTAGCGTTAATGGAACATCCGGCAGTTCGAACATGAATCGAAGATGTTCAAGACATGATAAAGGAATCAGAACATCATTCCAGTCGATCTCGTCGGCTGCATTCTGCTGCGGGCCACTGTCGAGGCGAGATCGCGGCGGCCAAGACGGCAGCGCGTCCGCGCAAACAACACCCTGGCTCGTAGAAAGACCCAACGATATCACAAGTATTTTGATTACGAATGTCGAGTTATATTCGATGAAGGCCGGAACTCTTCGCATCGTCGCAATGTACGATCCTTCGGTACCAATCTTACTCTCTCCTTGCGCCCCGAGATTCTTCTGCATATTCCTAGTCGCCAAAGCGACCACGTCGCTTATGCTCCCCTTCTCGATAGGAACATTTTCTGCAACTTCCCCACCATGAAGATCGATCACGGTCGTCTGCGTACTGTGTGACGTTGCCGATTTTAGAAACTGAGAAACATCATCAACGATAGTGGTTGATGTAGGAGGGTCCAGCCATGCCGCATCTACCTCACGTGAAACTGGTCGCGGAATCACACTCGAGTAGAACAGCAACGCTCCTAGTCGTGTCAAGGGAACCGAGTCTTCGTCAGCAAAAAGGTCCAACGTCAGCCCGAATGTTCTCTGACGGTCGACCTCCACGATGCGCGCACATCGCCAAATGATGGAAGCGCGCTCCGTGCTAAGTCCAAGATCGACGGCCGCGTTATGCCACACGTGCCAACTGACTCTTGCTCGTCTCCCGCCACTTTCGATCGTTTTCCAGCCGGAGAAAAGCAATGAAGGACAGCATGTTGGTGCCCTCAAAAAGTTTCTTGAGCGCCGGAAGCTTTCTGAAGAGCGTTGATCGTTCCATAGTCGAAACAGAGTGGGCGCACCCGCAATGCCTTCCTTTCTCCTTGTGCCGCGGGTGCGGGTTGCTTTTCCGACGAGTTCATTCGTTTTAACCAGCTAGAATTCGCGTTTTGAGCTTTTTCAGCAAGAGATATACATGGAATAACTACTGAGTCCACAAACACGAATACCGCTGCTCTTAGCTGTCCCGAAAAAGTTTTATCCCAGCGTCATTACTGCTCGCAAAGTAGATGATCCCGCTAATTAGGGGCTTGCGCGCTCGGCGCACCGAGTTCAATGCTTTCGCCAGACCCGAGCCGAGGATCGTACTCTCGAAGCGCCTCAGCACGATTTTCTCGCATTCGATTGGTACCATGACGCGGTTTTTTTTTCGGCTTTAATCAGCGTTCATTTAATGAGTGTCGGGAAGGCTCCCAACGATGCTCCGGATCACGCAGGGGACACGGCTCAGTCCAGAATGGTATACTTCAAAATGCTAGCAGAAGCATACAACCGAGCGGGGTGCTGGAGGCGACCAAAATGAAAAGATCAGACGGGCTATGCAGCCAAGCTCTCAGCACGTCCTTCTCAAGTAGAAAAATAACTTGATTTCGTGTCATTTTGCGCCACATATGTAGAGATTTTTGACAGGGACCACCGGCGGCTGCTTGTTGCGCATTCATACATTCGCCTCACAGTGAATGCTTGTTTCTCTGCCCAGCAGCAAAAAACCGGCTTTCGCCAGTTAGCGCGGAACGTCTACGGGAGAATCTGTCCCAGCGATGACGCGTTGGGATGGATTTGTAGGAAACCGGACCTGCCCGCGCAGGCGGACCGTGTTTTTGAGCCCCGATTGCGAAGACCCCCGGGATAGCTGGCTCTCGCTCAATCGCATTCGCCCCGAGCGCAAGCGCAGGCGCTCTATGGTTCTTTTTTCTCTGCTTTAAAATGATGTGCAATTCGACAAATCCAATTCTGAAAATAATACTAAGAAGATTCTATCTGAATGAAGCCACAGCTCGGGTTATACTCCTAAAATCCCCACCAGACAGTCGCGAGCGATTTGCATCAAGTCGAAGAGTATGGGGCCATAGCGAAGCAGAGGCTACGTCGATGAGCTAGGCACGATACAGTTTTCTGCTCTTTCGCGATATATGTCAGCTGTGGGCACAGAAGAACTCTATGGGATCGAGGCGGGTCACCTGAATACACTATCGTCTGTGTCGCTGGTGCTATATCGTTTCAGGCCATCTAAAGGGATCTCGTGGCGGCTCCGACAGCATGCCGACCGCGCGAGTTCCCAGGCCCTAGGCACGCGCTCAAGCGAGTCCGGCGCGTGCAGCGGCCCTCTGACCGACGTGTTCTCGGCGTCGGTGGCTGTTTTTTTTTCTCCGGAGAAGAAACGCTTCCAGGTTAGCACTTATCCTTTCCCCCTTGGATTTTCTTTAGTTTTCAGGGATGAGTGCATCCAAATCAAACTTCGATAAAAAAATGGCTTTCGCCGCACCAGTATTGAGCTTGAGCGGTGAAAAGCTCTCTGTGTGCGGCGAGCGACCCTTTGCAAGGACTCGCTCAGCGTTTGGGCGGCGATCCTCGAGGCATTGCGGTCAGCCCAGACTGTCGGAACTATTGCGACTTGATATGCGTAGGAACGACCAGAGTGCTGGGTCAGATGATTCGAGGGCGGCAGAGGGAGGACAGTCGATGACAGTACAGGCTACTGGCACTTGGCAGAGCTCTGCATTTCTGGAGTCGCTGTTGGCCCAGGCCCCAACGACGAGTAGCCTGACAGGCTGCTGTGCTGCTCTGCGTGGCGCAGCGCTTGTGCGACTGGAAAACGCTGCCCGCGAAAAACGACTTCCTCACCGCAAAATGGAAACTTGGCGCTTCACGGACATTGGTGAGCTTTTGGCGACTAGGTTCAAGCTGGGAACCCTTCGAGAGGCGCTGGCAGCAGAGCAACTTGAGTTGGCGCGCGCCACGCTGGCAAAGGCGGACTCGATCTGCGGTCAGCCGAGTGGAAATGGAACGAAAGAGCGCTTGCGCTTTGTGTTTTTGCACGGTCAGCTAGTTCCGGAACTGAGCTCTTCCGTGGACTCCCAGCGATCGTGTTTACCCTCGGGTTCCTTCGCCGACAACCTGAGTGCATGCAAGGACGCTGTGCTGCAAGAGCGCCTGGTCTCAGTTGTGAGAAATGCGCCTCCTGAGGCTGGACTAGGAGTGGTTCCGTTCCGTGAGGAACCAAAGACGCTCGACTACGCAAGTGGTATTGGGAAAGTGAATGATTTTTTCTCCTTGCTTAATGCATATCTGGGCATGTCTGCTAATGGAGACGGAGTGTTTGTGCTCTATCTGCCTCCTGGGAGTGTAACCGACAAGATGATTGAAATCGTCCAGATGGCAGACGCTGGTGTGGCAGCACATCCCCGACTAATTCTGTATCTTGATCACGGAGCGTTGGCCTCCGTCTCATTGCGTTTCGTGCCTCTGGAGTCGGAACTAGGCCATGAAAAGAGCGATACGTCAGCAACTCTCATGAATGAATGCGTGAACGTGCATCTTGAACCAGAAGCGTCATTGAAGTTGAGCGTGCTGGGCTCGCAGGGAGTTTCGGAAGCCATTCGCCAAGAACAACTCCGGATCTATTACATGACTGGTTTATCGGTGCGGTGCGAGAAGGGTTCTTCAATTTCAGTCGTCAACTTGAATGTAGACTCGCTTGCTTTGCGGCGGATTGTCCTTGGCGTAGACCTCTGCGGACGCGAGGCGTCCTGCAATGTGAGCGGTCTAACGCTACTTCAGAATCGTGCGCTCGGGGATGTACAAGTGCGTATCGGTCATCACGTGCCGCAGTGTGCATCACGTCAATTGCAGAAAAACCTTGTGGTCGACCGAAGCACAGCTATTTTCAAAGGTACCATCTACGTTGAACGAGAGGCTGATGGCACGGATGCTCATCAACTGATTCGGAGCCTTGTCCTGAGTGACCGGGCTCGTGTGCATGTGATGCCATTCCTTGAGGTCCTGAACGATGATGTGGCGTGCACCCATGGTGCTGCCTCAGCTCACTTGGATGAGAGCGAGTTATTCTACATCCAGAGTAGAGGCGCGACAATGGATGAGGCGCGAACGATTTTGATGAATGGATTTGTGGGCGAAGTCTCGAAAGTCGTGCCATACCCTGACCTGGAACGCTGGATATTCGAACGCTTACTCCGAGAGATTGCCCAGCGTGTTACGGCACTCTGGCGGGGCGACAATAGGGACTGATCCAGGCGTAGATCTGGCTGACGCCTTGGCAAGGGCATGTACGCTCGTTTACAAGCCGGATACTTAGCCCAGCAGGGCATGCTGGAATGATGCATAGCCGATTTTGGACGCTCAGCGATAAGTCTGATCTCGATACGATCACCGTGTAAACCGAGGACAGTTCCAGCTCAGCGAAGCCCAGTCGTTCGAAAGCATTTCTGGGAAACACTCGTCCAGGTCGAGAAATCGAAAGCGGCTGCGCTGCTTCAGAATCAGTGCTCCTAGAGTACCTCGTTCAGGAACACTCGAGGCTGGCTCAACCGTATAGCTCGCAATCTCTCCATCAGACAGCTCTCAACAGCTACGAAACGATATTCAGGGTAACCTTCAGTTCAAGTGTTTCGCTCTCTTCGCAGGGCTCGAAATTCAGCCAGCCATGATGCTTCAGACGCCACGGGTGGCAAGTCCGGGGGAATCTCCACCGGCAAACAGTAGAGCTCCTCCAGAGATGATGAGGACGAGGGCGCTCGGCTTTGGACGTCGTGCGCGGCATCGACCTTTTCGAGGCTCCCGGTGATGTCCACCAGGATGGCATCCTCATCGGCAGGCGCGTAAAGTTTTCGGCGGCGACGATCGTAAACACTGCTACCGTCGGGATCAAAGTCGAATTCATCCTCGGCCTCCACGTACTCGACATTTTCGGAGACCTCTCGAAACGATGGAGCGTAGGCGCTCCAGTTCTCGGCCACAGTCTTGTGGTAAACTTGAATGGAGCCACTCTGGTAGGTCAGCACAAGCAGTGCATGGAGGTTGGCGTGATACGCGAGCATGCTGAGCGCTTCCTTCGGATGTCCCTCGAGTTGTTTCACCAACTGGTTGGCGTTCAGATCCCAGACGTAGAGGCGATGGATCCGCATTGGCAGCAGTCCCAGCCACCAGAAACTCATCCTGGCTCGCAAAGACTGCCCAGCGCCATTGAATCGACGAAACGCGGTCTTTGAGTTCGCGCCAGAGCCTGAGCTTGCTAGGCTGAGACGGTTCCCATTGAAAGACGCGGACGACCCGGTCATGGCAAACGACAAGGAGCCGATCTCCTCGTTCGGCAAAGAGGATTTGCTTCACAAAAGCCCGAGACGGGAGCGCGAATGATTCCGCCAGCTGAACTTGTCCAACCGGATCGGTGGCCGAGTCTAGCGCATGCTCGATGGAGTACACCTGGATGCGTCCGGCCTGTTCTGGGGCGTGCGCGACGACGTAGTTACCACTGCGGTCAAAGTCAGCCGCAAGATAGGCCACAGGGACATTCGGGCTACCAGCGAGCGTCGCTGGAAGCTCGACAACACCGCGCTCACTTTGCTCGTTCAACAGGCGAGCGTTCCGTCCCACGCGATGCTGCGTCGTCAGCGACTGGCCTGCATCGGGTTCACTTGGGGCCGACGCGCTCACAAGCGCAGCTGCAGCAGCACATCGCTCGGCCTGGTCCGGGTCTTGCTGAGCGCCAGCGAGCCCTGTCCGATCGGCTGCAGCCGAGAGCACCCAGGCAGCTGGACATTCCGTGACGTGGTACTCACCAGGCGCGGAGGGCAACCGCACAAGCAGCGCTGGCTGGCCGGTCTGCGAGACACAGCAGAGTCGGGTCTGATAGAAGCGCGGGTGCGGCACCGCTCGTGCCAGCTGTGCCTCGAACCGAACACATAGGAGGCAGCGGGCGCGCCGCACATCCCAGAGGCGCAACGAACCGTCCAGGGACGTGCTCAACAGCCAGGTCGAGCGTGGTATAAAATTCAGTGAGAAAACGTCACTTGTATGACCTTGAAGTTTGGTCGCTAGGGACCGCGTTACCAGGTCGTAGAGGGCGATGGTGCCGTCGTGGAGACCCACTGCGAGCACGTTCCCGTAACGCGGCGTGAACGCAAAACACCGACCGAGACCGTGCTCATCAAGCCAAAACTCAACCTGGTCAGGTAGCTCGGCTCGCACAAAAGGAAACAAACGATCAAGCAGAGATCGATTCATCTCTGAGATGGAGCCACTTTGAGCGGTTCATTCGAGCAGCAACGTTCGGGTGGGGTCGTCCCCAGCGCCCGTGTTCGAGGCGGACTGGAACGCGAGCCAGCCGTGTGTCGGCAGACCGCTTGGGCCGAGCCAGAGGAGCCCGCAGCTGTCGCCACCGAGTCGTTACCAAGTCGCTTGCTGGGTCGTTTGCGCGTAGCGTTTCCGCAGCCACACGAGTTCAGGGGCCGTTGGGGTGAGACCGGCAGGCGTCGTACAGCGAACGAGACCTGTTTGAAGCTGGAACGCAACGATGCTCGGGTGGCCCCGGCTGTCCAGCGTCCGCGGCTGGGAGCCGTCTCAGTCAAGTGTTGTGGTCGAGGGATCGTTGTGTCCTGGTTGCTCGTGCGTACCTTTTTCCAGAGTGCAGCGAGGTTGATCGAAGACTACGGACCCCGGAAACCAGCAGACTCGCCTAGTCAGCGAGAACTGGTGGCGTAACCGCAGCGTCTGGGCGCTCCGACTCGTCTCGTGAGGAACATGGGCTGCGGCGCGAATACTCCTGCTCTTATTGATGGTGTCTGTTTCCGCAGCATACTGGCGAGCAGCGCTGACTTGTCAGCTATGTCTACGCACCGAAGAGGGCCTATAGGAGAATCTAAATTTTCTGGAACGATGGTCAGCTTGGCTGGGTCTCGAACCGTGGCGGTGCGATGCGGCGCCACTGGTGGTGTGGGCGTCGCGTCGCGCGCGGCTCTCGGCGGAGGCCACGACGTGATGCGTTTACCGCAGGAATGCGTCGAAAGGTTTATGGACGCTTCCGAGGGGTATCGGAAACCAATGGACGCATCCGCATCGTTTTGAGAGTAAACTGTGTCTGTTGCGCGTTTGTTTTGATTCCAGACCCGGAGATTGCGTTTTGAGTCAGCACTAGAATCCCTATGTCGTTCCGGCACGGCATCATCACTGGCGTGCCGCGTTATCAAGCAGACTGGCCAGAGCAGCGCATGCCGGGCAGATCGAGCCAAAGCGTATCTGCAGCAACCCAGTCCATGGCACCAGCCTTTCGGGATACCGGTAGCCAGGCTGCTGCTGATCGGAGAGGCTGGGGCCTGGTGGCTGCATGGACCGTTCCCGAATCCGAGAGGCATCCAGCCCACAAGGGGGATCCTGTGCCCGAATCAGGCGTGTCGAGTCCCGGCCATGTCCCAGCGCCGAGCCTCAAAACGGAATGACGATCGAATGTCTGCATACACGGAGCGAGACCTGCGAGTCGCTGCCAGCGTGACGGTATGCGCGTGCTTCCACGGCCGTTCCGGAGTTGCGCCAACACGCTGTGCAATTTCGAGAGCGCCGCGAGCCATCGACAAGGATCCCTCTTCGGTCTTTTGAAGACCGCGTCTCGTTCCTAAAAAGCTTGGAGGCTGTTGGATCTCCAAACAATTTCGAAGGAGATACACCGAGCATTGCAAGGGCCGACTCGAACCTGCTCATTCGACGCAAGCGGTCCAAGGCGGCCGCGATCAATACGACGGGGAATATCTTTTTTTGCGGCTAGTCACGATTCTTTTTGTTGAGAAAGCGGATACCTATGGTTTCTAGAAAAACGTTGAGCGCCCGCATATATAAGAAAACCTGTCGACGATGGAATAGGGTCGTACATGGCTTCTGGAAACGCTTCGGGACACGTGTCCAGCAGGGATTGGATGATTGGATCCTGGGCAGCGATTGTGCCCATCACGTCCGCGTCGAAAAGTGCCCCGATGCGTGCCTCTTGATTCCAGCGAGCGGCCATGGCGGCGGATGTGCGCGCACGCACGCGCACACGCATACGAGTACGCGCCTATGAGCACGCACGGATCCGCCACCATCGCTGGTCGCCGAAATCGAGATCGGGCGATGCGCGCGACCTCGAGGGCTTTCTGTACGGCCGCGATTGCGACGCCGCGATGGGGACGCTGCCGGCGTCTCGAAACGGCATCTCGGCCGGGATCGAGGCCGTTGTAGCCCTTCTGGAGCTTCGTCTACTGGTAACGACAGTGTGGTTTGGTTCCTGGTAACCACGCTGCCAAAGGCCGCTATTCTTTATCTTGGTGACTTTGGCAACTGATCTGGTGACCGTAGAGCAGAGACTGCAGTAAAGTACTCCAGAGCGGTTGTCGTTTGCCACCCGATCGCCTGCGTTTACGTGCACTTACCTGTGTAGAGTCCCACTGTTCGTGTGATTCTCCGCCAACTTGAGAAACTGTAATGGAGAAAGAAGTAGTGGACTTGCGCGGTCGTCTTTTTGGTGACGCGACAGCGACGAGTGAGACGTCTGGCGCAGGAAGCGAGCGCGCGTATCCGGTACGGGTCACGATAGTTGGTGCGGGCGATGTTGGGGTAGCCTGTGCGTATAACCTGTTGACGCGCAGTGTTTGTAGCGAGCTTGTGCTGGTTGATGTTCTGAAGGACAAGCTCAAAGGACATGTGATGGACCTGCAACACGGCGGAGCTTTCTCTAGCACCCGCGTAACCGCTGCAGACTCATACGCGGACACGGCGCACTCGACGGTATGCATCATCACGGCTGGGGTGCGCCAGCGACCCGGTGAGAGCCGTCTCGAGCTCATGGCCAGAAATGCGGAGCTCTTCAAGCATATTATTCCGCCGCTTGTGGAGAACTCGCCGGATACACTGCTTCTCGTTGTGAGCAATCCGGTTGATCTGTTGACGAATCTGGCTTGGCGCATGAGCGGCTTGCCCCGGCATCGGGTAATCGGCTCGGGCACGTACCTGGATTCATCTCGCTTCCAGACGCTGATTGCGCAGGCGCTGGGCATTGATCCGATTTCTGTTCAGGCGATGGTTCTTGGAGAGCATGGCGACTCTTCGTTTGTGTATCGGAGTGGAATCACTGTTGGCGGCGTCCCGTTGCGGAAATGTTTTGATATGCTTCCCCAAGCGGATTCGTCAAATGGAGGCTTTGATGGATTGGTGGACCGAGTGCACAAACAGGTTGTTCAAGCCGCGTACGAGGTCATTGAGCTGAAGGGCTACACGAACTGGGCGATCGGAAGTGCAGTTGGGAGTATTGTATCGGCGATTCTGCAGGACCAGCGGAAGGTGGTGCCCATCTCGACCGCTGCGTGCGCCTTGAAGGGTCTCGAATCCAGTGATGTGTTTTTGTCGCTCCCATGCGTGCTGGGCCGGAACGGTGTACTTGAAACGTTGCAGATCCTGCCGTATATGGACGAGGACGAGCGTCAGCAGTTACGCCAAAGTATTGCGGTGCTCGAAGAGGTTGTGAAGAAACCAGGTTAAGTGAGCATCGTCCAGACCAGATTTTGCCCAGGAAAGCTCTATGCTACCCAAGTTGTAGTAAGAAGAAAAGAGCTGGTCGTGGGAGCGTATACATTGTAGCAGAAGAATCAAGGAGGCTCATCCATAGTTGGCAGCCTACTAGCAGATTAAGCGAAACAGACAAAAAAAGAAGGCGATAGGACAGATGTAAAATATCGATTCATTTACGAAGAGCAAGCGGAACTATAGATATTGCGTCGGATTCATGGGAGCCAACAGAATTAGAAGGCCAAAGAAACGGACTAGCAACGGGACATAAAGTGAGGACCTAGCGAAGCAAAAGTGCAAAGAAAACACATAAAGCGCATCCGTTAGATAGCAACTACAAATTAAAACTAAAAAGAAGAGTAGACTCAAAAAACAAAAACCTAAAAAAAGATATGTCGGATACTAAAAAAATGCGTGGACCTACGACCAGAAGCATACAGAGGCAAGCAAGATATAACTGCGAAACAAAGATATTGCAAACGCATAAAGAGCCGAGATTAACAGAGTCTCAGAAAACGAGACTCAGATAGAAAGAGATAGAGAACCTGTTGATACGAGAAATTACAAGAAACAACACCATAAAAAAACAACCAGTAACCGACCCAGCAAAAAAAAGAATTCCGTATAACGCATCATAAAGAGAAAATACCTACACGTAGGACCTAGTACAGAGTGCTAATCATGACTCGAAAATATTGAAACAAACATTTAGATAAAGAAAAAAAGTTGCAATAGCTGTGTGTAGACGGGCAAAAGCATGGAGAGTGTAGAAAAAATGGAAAAAAAAGTGAGGACTCAGTGGAAAGGCAAGATTAAGTGGAATCAAAGAAATAAGAGAGATGTAGTGAATGTGGTGAATGTGGTGAATGTGGTGAATGTGGTGAGTGCGGTGAATGAGGGGGAATGTGATGAAGCAGGTGAATGTGGTGAATGTGGTGAATGTGGTGAATTGGGGGGAATGGGAAGAAATGGGGGGAATGGGGGGAATGGGGGGAATGGGGGGAATGGGGGGAATGGGGGGAATGGGGGGAATGGGGGGAATGGGG